>OY987320.1:13464778-13836953 GCA_963920655.1 Geranium rotundifolium
CAGAGGATCTCCATTTCTTATAGGCAGAGAGAAGAGGTAGTGAAAAGGGTCAAGCTTGACCACAGGCTCATCTTTGGTCAATGGCCACTGAAGATCATCACCAACTTTGATGGTGGTGGCAAGACAGGTATTGTCATCAGATATCTGCACAAGCTCGAACTCACCTTTCGCTAGCTCCACAGCCTCTCCCTCCTCCATCAGGTAGACACAGCATCCTGGGATTTGGAGCAGAACTTGGTGTTTAAGGTTCTTGAGCTCTGTCTGAAAACTATTGTTGTTGTTGTTGTTGTTGTTGCTGTTGTTGTTGTTGTTGTTGATGATGATGGTGTCTTGTTTGGGTGTGGCTTTGGAGCTGCTGCTGAACTTGAAGCAGCCCATTTCCTTGATGGGGTTTCCAATTCTTGATCTGGGTTGAGAAGAAAATGTTGGTATGGTGATATAAAGGAGGAGAAAGTAGAGATATTCGTTGAGATTGCTTTCAGTATTTTTTCGGCCTTGGCTCAAAAAGTCTTAAGTTGTGTGATGTGGGAGTGTTGGGATTGATTCCAAAGTTATGTATGTGTAACTTTATTCTATTCTTGATGGAATTGAGGTGGTGAGTGTGACTTTTGGTGGAGGAAATGGGGATTTGAAAATTATAGGCTGTGATGGGCATGCTGTGTACACATATACTTGTAGGTTCCTATAAATTAGATTCATTGATGCTCACAATCCAATATCCTATAATTCAGATATATTTCAAGTGTATATAAAGAGTGAGAATGGAACATATGCACCTATAATTTATTTTTAGCTTTTTAGGTGGGTTGAAGTATAACATGAAATAATATATGTTAGATTTAGACATATGCTCACGTTGGGAAAAAAATAATATAAATTCACTCCTGAATTTAATAATAAGTATGTTGAATTTAATAATAAGTATATGAGAATGTTTCATGTATGGAGGTCTTGTGTTCTAAATACTGAAAAGATCTGAAGCTTGGCGGATGTGGTGTTTCAGGAATGGATGGAGAACAATTTCAAACTAAGGGTCCTGAGACCAACACGACCTATTTGTAGTTGGTCTCCACCGGAGAGTGGTTGGGTTAAATACAACTTTGAAGGGCTGTCCACGCGGGACGGATGGGCGGGTTTGGGTTTCGTGAAACGAGCTGGAGAGGACAGATGTCTTGTCGTGAGAGGGATTGCTCCGAGGGGTTCCTCTGACTCGCTGATCGTTGAGGCTCTGTCGCTCCGGGAAACTATGCGGTAGGCTCAAGGGGTGGGGTATATCAGGGTGGTGTTTGAGACTGACAACAAAGTACTGGCGGATAATCTGATTTACATGGTCTCAATGTGTTCCTGTTATTACGACTAGATTGACTAGTTTATTATTTGAAAAAAGATGTCTGTCTACATGTTGCGACTTGTTTTGGTATGCTGAATTAACATAAAGATGTTCATCCAGAAGTTGCGACGAGAAAAGCAAAACATCTTTCGAGACGACTTTAGGTGAGTTTCCTTTTTTAGAAGATCTCTTCTATTGAATGTGATTCCATATGATTCAGACGTGTAGAAACTTATGAAAACTTCAAGAGTGTGATGTTTGCAGCGTAAGGATTTAGGAAACCCTAAAAGACACGTGAGACGCAACCAGCTACTATAAAAGCCGGACGACATCCTCTTAGTGGCGGCGCTTTCTTATTTTGTTATTGTAGTTTATGCTTGTGCTAAATATTCAAAGTTCATAAGCGTGTAGGAAAAACGTGTTAGGAGGCCGAATGTTTTGACAAAGATCGACGTTCTTGTGATCAAACACTATTCGAAGAGAAGGGTGATTGAGTTTGGGTTGTGTTCACGTGATCGAAGTCTCGTGCATCCGTTGAAGAACATAAACTAATCCGAACAGAGGCGTTGCTCGAATGGTTGAACTGAGAGAGGATCTCAGATTCAGGGGGAGGCCCTAAGATAGGTTATCACTTGTAACAATAACATAAAGTTAATGATTTGTGTGATGATCATAGAAGCTTGTATGTTCTGATTGGTTACTATATAGTGAAACCCTTCCACTGGTAGAGTGCCCCAGACGTAGGTGACGTTGCACCGAACTGGGTAACCATATCGTATGTCATTGTTTTTTTCTGTTCTGTAAGTTTGTTTCTCTGTGCATCATCAAGTTGTCTATCACTTAATATTGTGATTGACATCTTGTTACTAACCATAATTTCAGTTCTCCCTCTCGGCTTGGTGCTACAAGATTGTATAAAATTATTAGATTCTTTTGCATCAGTTGTTATTAATTTTGTTTATTGGTCAAGTAATCATGCTGCCTGTTACAGTATATTGTATGATGACTTGTCATAATAAAATGACAGTAGTTTTATTTTTAAAAAAACAACCACATGACAAAATATGCTAATCTAACTTCAATGGAGTTGATAAAGTTTGAAATTTCATAAATAAGGATAATTCATTTAGCAGTGGACCAACTTGTCTAGTTCTTTTCTATTGGGGTTGAGAGGTTAGTGTTGGGTTTTAATAAGTTAAAAGCTGTCAATTTTAGTTTTCCCTCTATTTGATGGAATCTCATATGGAAAGCATTAGATTTATTTTTTAGGTTTATATTTTTTTGCTCACCTCTACTATTCGTGTGGGCCTTATAGGGGTAACCTGAGGCTTAGGCCAAACCCATATGCGCGCCGCTGCCGTCCGTCCGGCACGGGCACGGTTTCGGGCTTTGGGCTTTGGTAAAGCACCTGTGATGCAAACAATATTGGGTTTTGCAAATTAAAAGTTTATTTTTTCTTTCTCTTGTAAATAAAATATCCTTATATTAAAAAAATCTGATAATGATTTTCAAACCTCTGAATTTCAAAACATGTTTTTATTCCTAAGTTATGATGTTGGTTTCTTGAGCTTTATGACGGCTGTTATGTGTATTGATGGCTCGTTTTTACTGCTCGACTTCATGGCTTCTCCTCTGATATCTTGTATAAATACCCGAGGCTCTGCCATTGTTTGATACAAAAACCAAACTCATACAGAAAATCTTGTGACTTGTCTGGCGTTCTTCGATTGTGCGATTTGACAGCTCCCGAGTCGTTGTTCGTCCAACTGTTGTCAACTTCCACTACGAGTTCTTCCTCTTCCTCTCTTTCTTCTTGGATATCACCTACTTGTTCCACCATCTGTTGTGTGGGTGAGCGTTCCAAAAAGGGACAATCGTGTTAACCTCAAAGGCAATCGACATTCGATCGCCACCACGGTCTACCCAGGCAAATTGCTTTCAAGTCAGTGGCTCCCATACCACGGCGCGGTTCCTCTTCCAATTTCGGCTACTCTACTCTACTCTGGTTTTCGTTTTTGTTGATATCGACAATCATGTTCTAACAATTTGAAAGCAATTTAGTTCTCGATATCTGTATATTTTGATGGATGCTAGTTCCGCTTCTACCAACATGCATGCTTCTAAACTGGAATTACTAGACAGTACCAATTACCATTGCCGGGCCACTAAAATGTTAATGTACTTTGAACAACTTGATATTGACTATGTGCTTATGCATGATCCCCCTGCTCCCTTTTCTGTTAATGATCCTAATGTTCCCAGACAAACTCCTACTATAGTTGCCATCCTGAGGAAGAATCAGGATGCCATTAGAAAATTTGAGAAAGACAATAAAACTGCTATGTACCATATTCTAAATCAAATGAAAAATTCGTTATTTGATTTATTTATGGCACAAAAGTCTGCTAAGGCTATCTGGGTAGCATTAGAGAAGAAATACGGGGTTGATGATGCTGGAAAGAAAAAATACATCGTCGGCAAGTGGCTCGCCTTCAAGATGGTGGACTCAAAACCTATCATGAACCAAGTTCATGAATACGAAAATCTCTCTACCGATGTCATCAACGAGGGAATGGACATGTCTGAGATCTTCCTAGCTAATGTGTTGGTCAAGAAGTTTCCCCCTTCCTGAAATGACTACCGCAACCACCTCAAGCACAAGAAGAAGGATCTCTCTTTGCATGAGCTGATAAGCCACATGCGAACCGAGGAGGCGAACCACCTGAAAGATAAAATGGATTCTCTATCCATTCAATCTGTCAAGGAAAGCATTGTGGAGTCCACTGGGCCTTCAAACTCCAAGAGAAAAGGCAAAATTGGAGTCCAACCAAAAAAGGATCAGTTTAAGAAGAAGCCTCCTCAGAACTCTACGCCTTCAACAATTACTAAACGTGAAAAAGTAAAATGACGGGTTTGTGGGAATGATGGGCACAAGGCGTACTTGGTTGCAAACTTCACATATTGGGTGTTGGATACAGCTGCAACTCGACATATGTGTATGCACAAACATATGTTCACAAACTTCGTAAACGTTGCACCTGGTGAGGTCGTCTACATGGGAAACAACTCAACTGCACCGATTGCTGGATTAGGAAAGATAATACTGAAGCTGACTTCTGGGAAGACGCTTGCCCTCAACAATGCACTTTGTGTTCCCTCTCTGCGCCGCAACCTGGTTTTGGGACCTCTTCTCAACAAGGCTGGACTAAAGACTGTGATTGAAGCTGATACTGTTGTATTTAGTTCCAAGGATAATTTTGTTGGGAAAGGGTATTATAGAAATGGACTTTTTGTAATTAATGTTGATTCAGTCATGAGTAATAAAGCTTCTACTTCTGGTTACATCTCTGAGTCAATAGATCTTTGGCATGCAAGGTTGGGTCATGTTAATGAAAAGTCTATAAAGAGAATGAGAAGTTTATCTATAATACCTGACTTGACATCTTCGGAATTATCCAAATGTCACTCATGTGTCAAAGCAAAGTTTACAAATAAACCATGTAAACCTGTAACTCAAAGACACTCACATCTCTTAGACTTAATTCACAATGACTTAGCTAATTTTAAGAACACTATGAGTAAAGGTGGTAACCATTACTACGTAATATTCATCGATGATTGTTCACGGTTTACCCGAGTGTACTTGCTTCAAACAAAATATGAGGCTGAAGAGATGTTCATCAAATATAAGAACGAAGTGAAAAACCAACTCGATCGAAAGATCAAAAGAGTTAGATCTGATCGGGGCGGAGAGTATGGCTCAACCTTCCTAGTCGACTTCTGTGAGAAGAGCGAAATTATTCACGAACTAAGTGTGCCATACTTACTTCAACCAGAACGGAGTAGTTGAACGCAAGAACATAACTTTGAAGAACATGATGAATGCAATGCTTCTAAGTTCTAACCTTCCTAACGAGATATGGGGGGAAGCTGTTCTCTGAGCTTGTCACATTCTTAACAGGGTTCCTCACAAGAATCTTGACAAGACCCCCTACGAGTTATGGAAGGGATACGCCCCCAACTTGAGTTTCTTGAAGGTGTGGGGGTGTTTAGCTAAAGTTGGTCTACCTCCTCCAAAGAGAACAAACATTGGTCCAAAGAACTATGATTGTGTTTTTATTGGATATTCTCAAAACAATGATGCCTACAAATTAATGTCTTTGCATGATCTCTCCATATCTGAGGCAAAAGACGCAGAGTTTTTTGAGCATGTGTTTCCACTAAAGAAGGATGTTAACGCCTCTTCATCGTCTTCAGTACATGAGAATGTCCCTAGTATGGCGGAAGAACATAGCACACATGTCAGTTCCTCCACTTCAGATGTTCATGATGATGAATCAAGAAGAAGCAAAAGACCTATAATCGAGAAGAACTTTGGAGATGATTTTGTCACCTCATTTCTAGCTGAAATTGTGGATGTAAACTTCGTCAGTGAAGAACTAGTATCTGCCTACCTGACAGAAGATGATCATAAAACCTACAGAGAATCCATGAGATCCGTTGATGCCTGGTTTCGGAAGGAAGCTGTCGATAATGAACTAGACTCTATTGTGTCAAATCAGACTTAGAAATTATCCGACCTACCTTAGGGGTGTAGAATCAATAGCAGTAAGTGGATAATAAAGAGAGAACTAAGGCCTGACGGCACAATTGAAAGGTTCAAGGCAAGACTAGTAGTCATAGGATTCACTTAGAGGAAAGACATCGACTACTTCGATACCTATTCTTCTGTGACCAAGATAGCTACGATTAGATCTGTAATCGATCTAGCTTCCATTCATGAATTGGTTATACATCAGATGGATGTTAAAACCGCTTTCTTGAATGAAGATATTCATGAGGAGATCTATATGTCAAAACCTGATGGGTTCGTGATAAAAGTTCAAGAGGAAAAAGCCTGTAAATTGAGGAAGTCACTTTATGGACTGAAACAAGCACCAAAGCAATGGTATCACAACACTTTGGTGAGTAATGGATATATTGTCAACAACTCTGATTCGTGTGTTTACACAAACATGGTTGGATCAGATTCTGTGATCATATGCCTTTACCTCGATGATATGTTAATCCTTGGTAGTAATATTGTTATTATAAACAAAACCAAGGAGTTTCTATCAAGCAACTTTGAGATGAAGGACTCAGGGGAGGTAGATGTCATCTTAGGAGTGAAGGTTTTGAGGGACTCAGATGACATCTCTTTGAGTCAATCTCACTATGTTGAAAAGGTGTTGAAGAAATTCAACTCCTTTGATGTCACACCTGTTAGGACTCCCTATGATCCCTATATACATTTGACAAAGAACTTGGGAGACAGCGTGTCACAAGTTCAGTACGCCAAGATCATAGGAAGTATGATGTTCCTCATGAACTGTACACGACCCGACATTGCCTATGTGGTGAGCAGGTTAAGTCGTTACACTCACAACCCTAGTAAAAAACATTGGGAAGCCCTTCATCATTTACTCAAGTCGTTACACTACTGTTCTAGAAGGATTCTATGACGCAAATTGGATTTCGAGTAAAGATGATTTAACCTCTACAAGTGGCTTGTCTTTACATTGGGTGGGGGCGCTATATCATAGAAATCCTCCAAAAAATCGTGCATAGCTAGCTCCACGATGGAATATGAGCTCATTACCCTTGAGTTGCCAATGCAAGAAGTAGACTGGTTGAGAAACTTGTTGGCTGATGTGCCCATCTGGGGACGACATGCAATTCCGGTGTCACTACGTTGTGACTCTTAGTCAACCATATGCATGGCAAAGAACAATGTCTACAATGGGAAGAAAAGACATGTTCGACTAAAACACGGTGTGATTCGACAGTTCCTGAGAGATAAAGTGATTTCTTTGGATTATGAAAGATTCGAAAGAAACCTTGCTGACCCTTTTACAAAGGGATTACTAAGGAAAGTTGTCCTTGACACTTCAAAGGGGATGGAGCTTAAGCCCTCGTCATGAAAGTATGGTGGATACCCACGAGCGGTCAAACGAAACCATATGACCCTCGCTGAACTACTTTGCCCATTCTGATGCGCGAAGTTATGTCATAGATTCTATAACCAGTTTTTGGTGGTGCTATTGAGACACACTTGAGGGATCTCGAGTCTGGTAATCCATAACCAGTTTTTGGTTGGGCTGTAAAGACGCACTTGATGGGTTTCGAGACTACTAATCCATAACCAGTTTTTGGTGGTGCTATAAAGACGCACTTGATGGATGCTGAGGCTAACAACCCACCACCAACTCTTGGTGGTGCTATGGAGACGCACTTGATGGGTTTTGTCTGCAGTTGACATGTTGGACTCTTTGTCCTTAATAGCTCCTTTTTCAGTGCTATTGAGACGCACTCGACAAGGTATCTATGCGGGTGTGATGGTTTGGCCGCCGTCTATGGAAGACATGAAAAGGTCTTTCTAAAGGCACTCGCGAGACCGAGGTATACGCATAGCCTTAAAGGCGTAGATCAGGTATCGCGGAACTTCTAAGATTATAAGATTAGATATGTGTTTTAGGGGTCTCACAGGAAAAATGAAACAAGTTCAAGAAGAAATTCACTCATTTCACAAGTACGTTGTTGCCTCACTTCACTAAGTGTCAATTCAAGTCGTAAGACATTAACACTTAAGTATCACATCTTTCGATATCCAGGAAATTCCTCTCCTTTTTAAACCCTAAATTTGTAAGGCTTTTGTGGGGGATTGTTGGGTTTTAATAAGTTAAAAGCCATCAATTTTAGTTTTCCCTATGTTTGATGGAATCTCACATGAAAAGCATTGAATTTATTTTTGAGGTTTATATTGTTTTGCTCACCTATACTATTCGTGTGGGCCTTATAGGAGTAATCTGAGGCTTAGGCCAAACCCACACGCGTGCCGTTGCCGTCTGTCCGGCACAGGCACGGGCTTTGGTAGAGCATCTGCAGTGCGAGCAAAATTGGGTCTTACAAATTAAAAGTTTGTTTTTTCTTTCTCTGATAAATAAAATATCCTTTTATTAAAAAAAATCTGATAATGATTTTCAAAACATGTTTTTATTCATGAGTTATGACGCCGGTTTCTTGAGCTTTATGACGGTTGTTATGTGTATGGATGACTCGTCTTTACTGCTCGACTTCATGGCTTCTCCTATGATATTTTATATAAATACCTGAGGCTCTTCCATTGTTTGATACAGAAACCAAACTCATACACAAACTCTTGTAACTTGTTTGGCGTTCTTCGATTGTGCGATCTGACGGCTCCCGAGTCGTTGTTCGTCCAACCGTTTTCAACTTTCACTACGAGTTCTTCCTCTTCCTCTTCCTCTCTTTTTTCCTGGATATCGTCTACTTGTTCCAGCCTCTGTTGTGCGAGTGGGCGCTCCACAGAAGACAACCGTGTTAACCTCGGAGGTAACCGACATTCGATCGCCACCACGGTCTACTCGGAAAAATTGTTTTCAAGTCAGTGGCTCCCATACCACGGCGCGGTTCCTCTTCCAATTTTGGCTACTATACTCCAATTTGCGTTTTTGCTGATATCGACAATCATGTTTTAACAGTTAGGTCATATGAGATGCTAACAACTTCATGGTCCGTCCAATTATCTCTTATTTAGATATGATAGGCTCTTTTAAGACTAGTAATTAGAAATCAGTTGTTATTTTGTTAACTAATGGATAATTATTAAGGACTAATTTGACTAGTCGAAGATTAACAGTGGTTTGAGATATTTACAAGACTTGATGGATCATGAATGTCAGCAATGTCAAACGTGTTTCCTTTCCCCTAACCAACCACTCTTCTTCTTCTTCTTCTTCTTCTTCTTCACTTGCATAATCTGAATCTCTTGCTGGCCATTCCTTACCATGGATCTCTGTTCTCACACTAAACCTACTTGATACGCTTCTGGGTTCTGCCACACTGCTCCATTTTCATGTAAATCATATGAAAAGTCCAAGGAGAAGCAAATAAATAACGTTTTCTGGGTTTAGAGATGTACTGGAAAACGACGACGTATTGGATTGAAGCCGTCTATTGACCACCACACGATCGAAGGATGAGGAAGGATCAGGAAGCATGTCACTACAAAGAGCGGCACTCCTAAAGCTAAAGCGATCACTCTCTCTGTCTCCATCTCGTCACGCCAGTGACCTCTCCTCCGCCGCGCTTCTTGTTCTCCGCCGCGACATGGCTGCCGAGGAGCCGATAAGCCCGTCGAACACCCGGATCGGGTGGATCGGGACCGGAGTGATGGGCCGGTCCATGTGCGGTCACCTGATCGCGGCCGGGTACTCCCTGACCGTGTTCAACCGCACGCCCTCCAAGGCCAAGCCCCTCGTGGACCTCGGGGCCCACCTGGAGACCTCCCCTCTCGGCGTCGCCTCCCGATCCGACGTCGTCTTCTCCATCGTAGGCTACCCCTCCGACGTCCGCTCCGTCCTCCTCGACCCCAACTCCGGCGCCCTCCCCGGCCTCCGCCCCGGCGGCGTCCTCGTCGACATGACCACCTCCGACCCCTCCCTCGCCGCCGAGATCGCCGCCGAGGCCAGATCCAAGGGCTGCCAGGCCGTCGACGCCCCCGTCTCCGGCGGCGACCGCGGCGCCAGGAACGCTGCCCTCGCGATATTCGCCGGCGGCGACGAGGCCGCGGTGCGCCGCCTCGCCCCGCTGTTCGCGCTCATGGGGAGGGTCAATTACATGGGCGTCGCGGGGAAGGGGCAATTCGCGAAGCTGGCGAACCAGGTTACGATCGCCTCCACGATGGTGGGGCTGGTGGAGGGGATCGTGTACGCGCACAAGGCGGGGCTCGATGTGGCTCTGTACCTGGACGCCATATCCACCGGAGCTGCGGGGTCCAAGTCGCTGGATCTGTACGCTTCCCGGATTTTGAAGAGGGACTTTGAAGCTGGCTTCTTTGTGAACCACTTTGTCAAGGATTTGGGGATTTGCTTGAAGGAGTGCCAGAACATGGGCCTGGCTCTTCCTGGTTTGGCTCTTGCCCAACAGCTCTATGTCTCGCTCAAGGCTCATGGGGAGGGAGATTTGGGCACTCAAGCTCTCATCTTGGCTCTCGAGCGCCTCAATAACATTTCACTTGAACCTGTTCCTTCATCTGCTACTGCATAGATGTTTTCAAATGGTAAAACAAAATCATATTCATATATTAAGCGTGATAGAGTGTACTCTATGGATCATCATCTTTCATAAAGCATAATAATTTATCTCATTTCTTGTGTCAAATGCTTGTTACTATATAGCTTGCATTAGTTCAGTTTTGTGCATGATTACAGAAATTTAGAGGATTCATATCTGCTTTCCCATTTTTGTAGTCTTGGGTACTGTCAAGATTGATTCAGGTTATGGAGCGGGTTAATAACATTTCACTTGAGTCTGTGCCTTCATCTACTGCATGTGGTTTTGAATGGTAAAAGAATTTGAATTGTTTGTGCGTGTGTGTGTGGCTCTCAAATTCTTATGTTGTTCAGAATGAATGATAGAGATTAGTACTCATATTTTGTACTATTCTGGTATAGAGTTGTGGAATAGATGATGCTAGATTTCTGGGAGAACACTTTTTTCAGCTGTGATACATGTTGATATTCAAATGTGTCTTGACTTGTGGATTGAGCATGCTACTGAAACATTAGGTGGATTATGCAAAACTTGGTAAAAGCTTCATACTTGGTTTATTCATATCATAACTTAAGTGGTTTCCTTGTGAAGTTATTAGTGAGAATAATCATAACAGTGAGTGCCTATTGGCTGGTTTATTGATTTTGTATTGAGTTAGCCTCTTGCATGCTTGGTTACTGATACACAGGTTGTGCCATCCGGAGGTAACAACATGTTTAAACCTAGTTTTGTGATCATGTGTCGCCTCAATTAGATTAGTGCTTTGGTATAGATTGTCATCCCTACTGGAAATTGAAGTTTCATAATCTTACCAAAGTATACCTAGGAGTCTAAAAGAAGAATATTATCGTCCTATTTTCATGATCATGATAGAATTATATAAGAGAAAAAGAATATTATCGTCAAGTACTGTTTTTCCGGAGATTCTAGAAATTAGACCTCCAGCTGGAATCATCCTATTTTCAGAATCATAGTAGAATTCTATAGAAGAAAAAAAATGATATTATCGCTTTGTTTGAAGCTCGCCCTTCACTTCAGGGAAAGCTCTCAACTAGTTTGATTATGTGAAGCCGAATATGTGTTCTAAAAGTTTCTGCCTAGGTGGCTCCTTAAACCCTGAGTTTGTCAAGATTGTAGTAGTTTAGAAGTTTCTGCCTAGGTGGCTCTTTAAACACTGAGTTTGTCAAGATTGTAGTAGTTTAGAAGTTTCCTCAATGTGAGGTAAGACATTGGCTCTTTAAACACTAAGTGGTTTCCTCAATACATGTGAAAAGCTTCAATGGAGTCATCCTATGCTTCTAGAGATTGTTCGTCTTAGTAAACATCTCCAAAGACATGAAGCTTTTCACATTACCATGTTATTACTTATTTCAGGAGAAGCTGAACTCATACAAATGGCACTAAAACATCTACAACCATCCAAAATAGAACATTTCCACAAACCCATATCCTATAGCCCTAATGAACTCAATAACTAAAGAATATACACAAACTAAACATGTCATCAAGCAGCCTCAAGGTACTGGGAATGTGAGGCTGCCAGGAGGGTTGCTCCGATGCCGGATCCATCCTTCGAGTGCTCCATCGCTACCTTCTCCGCGACTCCCTTCCCGAGCAACTCCTCGAGGGCGCTCTCCATGCACGTTCGGAAATGAGTGTAGTGTTCGAACAGCCCTCCATCCACAGCTACTACAGATTTCTGCTTCCCGTCACTCCTCGCTTCGTCTCTTCCTAATTTCTTCAGGATGCCTAGGATCCCACTGGCGGACAAGCGAGCGCCACGAGTGGCAACAATATCACACAACTTCACGACCATTTTTCTCGTTTTCAAGGGCGCGTTAGATATCTGCGTGTTATAACGAGAAATATAAATATGCAGAGTAGCGATCAATATAAAAAATTGAGCAGTACAAAAATAACAGATTTTATGTGGTTCGCCAAGAATGTGCAGACTATTTCCACAGAAGAGAAATTCTTATTGAGAATTTCAAAATAAATCAGAGTCCGTTCGGCTAGGTTACGTAAGTGGTATTAAAAAATTTCGGAATAAATCATTGAGAATTTCAAAATAAATCCCAACTCAATAAGTGGCCCAAATTAGGCTCAGACTAGAAAACCGAAGCATGAACATAACATACAGTTTCGGGGGTCACTCTGCATCCACAAAACCCCAAGCGGGGGTGTTGCCCCCTGGACCCCGACTCGTTGACCGCAATACCACTTTTATTATTGAGGGCCACTTCACACCCTCAAACCCCCAAACTAGGGGAGCTTCCCCTAGTCCTCGATCAGTGCACATTCTCTCATAATTCAAGGCATATTCCAACAAAAGGGAAGAAGAACTGACACCGATCAAAAGACAGACAAGCTATTCACCACTAGTTTCTTTGATATGATTCATGAAGTTTCAAAACAAGTAATCTGTAATTAAAACGAATCCAAAGAGTAAACGACATCGTGACAGTTTCATCCCTAGGGTTTAGGGGACAGAGTGCAATACCTCTAAGACGTCCTTCAGCTTCCTCCCGACGACTTTCAGGTCTGCAGAGTTGTCGTGATGCATTGCAGACATATCAGGCGTCCTATGTAAAAATTTCACAGTAACGTGACTTTCAAGCAATGGTCTGTCGAAAAACAACGAATGTACTTCACATACCTTAAGATGAATGGAATTTTCAGTTTTGGTGGAACAATGTCACCAAAAAACGCAGCTTCCTCAGCCATCTTAAGCAAAACCCGACGAACAATGTCTCCCAAGTACATGCCAGAAATTACCTTTTCAAAGATCTGTGAAAAAATTCGAGAATGGGTTATATGAACTAAGATGTACACTAAACCATGGAAAAGAAACCATATGGAAATATAGCAACCTGCTCTCCAGGGTTCAAACTCTCAGCATCCAGAGCATGATCGTACTCTGTCAGTGGAAGGTGAGACGATTTAAAACTACCCCATTCCATGTTAATAACCTACGGTAAGAAGAACTTTGAGATGCTGTTTCAAGTCACAAGCAAATCGATATCAGAAATGAGAAACTACTGACCATTTCGCCTGACTTGGGTAGAGGGACGTGCCCTTTAGGAATTGCGTTTGCTCGCTCGATGTATGCTGCATTAGTTCCAGTGCCTAATATCACGGCAGCAATGACATTTGGGTTGTCGTATTTGCCTCTGGCCAATGTTCCAACCGTGTCGTTGACCTGCATCAGGCCAGTGAGTCTCAAGTTAGTCAAAACCAAGCGCCAAGGGAGAGGTATGAAAAACATTAAGGTAATCGGATTGGACTTACCAATGCTGACACACGTATATCAACTCCGACTCTTTCCATGGCTCTCGTCAATTCTCCTACCACATCTCGTCCAATCTATACCAGTTCGACAAAAAGAATAGAACTATAGGAAGTGTTGTGTACTATGACTATGAATAAACTTTGTTTTTCATTGCAAAATGTGTAATTTTTAAAAATTGACGAAACTGCCCTTGAAACTGAACGATCACCCATATTAGGTAGTATGAAACACAATATGCTTTAATCTAAAATGCATGTTCTAGCACTTTATGGGCCATGAGAATTCAAAGTTCTGGTAGTAGCTCCATGAGAAACTCAATAAGGACATAACTTATATCATTTTACTCACATTAAAATATCAGACAATATATGTAGTTACTAGCTCAAAACAAAGATAAACCACGCAATAAAATGAAGAAGATTATATACAACTTGGAGAATATTTAATGCTTGAAAAGAGGAGTAAAGGTAATAAATAAGGACTAACCGCATCTTCTATCGAGAAGCCCTTTGTCCATCTAATGAGATTCCCTGATGTTATCGATGTTTGCCAAACTGGGAACGAAAAGGTAAAACCTAGCTCCCTTTGCTGGCCAGGGGAGAGCTGAAAACCTTCGCCTTCTGTAGCGACAAACTGTGCGAGTGCTGTAGCGATGAAGTCGAATAATGCCTGTAATCACCATAATTGACAAGTACTTCAGGTCACGAACCAATAAGAGTATGGTACAATTTGTCACTCACATCTGAATTCCCTGTCATCAGATGTGGGGGAATCGAAACTTCATCAAACTCTTGTTTAAGAACACGGCCTTCTTTCCCTCCCAGCTGTACACGCAGGACGCGGAAATTTGTGCCGCCGAGATCTAATGCGTAAAACAAACCTTTCTCATCCCTAGATCACGTAAGAAGACCTCAAGCTCGTATTATACCTCATATAAGATGTCATTTTCAACAATTTTGAGAAAATTTTCTATTAAATCGTAAAACATTCCATCAAGAATGGAATGGCCAATAGGTAAATGTTTATGCCATAATGTGAGGTTACCTTTGTTTACTACAATGTGTATCTGCAAATTGTAATTGAATATAAGAATCCCCCATAATGTTTTGCTAAATTTGCCTTGTTGATGTCACAGTAGCTAAATTATAAATTATGAGATTATATTTAAGGAGGTTTATATTGTGCCTTATTGACCACTAGTAATAGTGATTCCTCTTAGAAGGTTCAAGTGTAACTTCTTACTCTAACAGTACTCATTGTAGGACATTCAAACTCGGGAAGTAGGAGATTTGTTTTAGGCTGAGAAAGTATATAAAATAGCCTGTGACCATTTTGAGACTTTGTTTACTAGGTTATTGGTTTTGAGGAGAACAAACATATAAGTTGATAGATTTTACATGTAGAATTGATAAGAACTTTAAGTGAGAGATGATATACACACAAAAAAAAGAGAAGAAACAAACCAACCCATGATCTTTTCAAATCTAGATTAGAACACTGAACAACGCCTGAATTATAGTTCAAGATATGATCCCCAAATCAAGACAGTGAAGCTAATCCCTTCATAACAATTATTCAAGCATTTTAGACCAAAACACATTAACCCCAAAATCTCAATGTAACTATTAAATGCATCCATAAGAATGAATCGCAAAACCCATTAACCCAAAAAAACTCAAGGTAACTATCAAAGACATGAAATTTCAATATCCATAACAATGTATCAAGCATTTTAGAGCAAAACCCATTAACCCCCAAACCTCAATATTACCATCAAATATGAATTTCAAAACCCACAGCATGAAAATCAAGCATTTTAGAGCAAAACCAACTAAACCCAAAACCTCAAGATAACTATTAAAGACATGAATTTCAAAGCCCATAACAAGAAATCAACCATTTTAGAGCAAAACCCATCAACCCAAAACCTGACGACAAATATTAATTAAAGACATAAATTTCAAAACCCAACAAGCATTGAAGAAGATACACAGAGAGAGAGAGAGAGAGAGAGAGGGATATATTGATTTTGTGTTGAGCATTTTGAGGCCACTTCCTCCCTCCGAGGCGAGACCGGCGTGCATCTCGGCGGCCATTGCGTCGGCGAGTAGCCGGAGGAGGGAAATAGGGGTCCCACACTTGTCCTCCAAGTCCCTCAGTATGGCCATGGCCCTCCCCCTCCCGGAACGATTCATCAAGTGCCGCACCAACAACGCCGCCGCCGCACACACGGCCACCGCGCACACCACCGCCGCCGCACACACGGCCACCGCGCACACCACCGCCGCACCCACTGCAACTCTCTCCATCATCACCAACACAAAAATCACCAAACCCACAAATGCCAACACTTCAAATACGCATGCAAGTGTGGTTCTAACGGGAATCCACAAAACTTAGCCCATCTTCCCGGAAAATAAACCATTTTCCTGGAAAATAGTGAGGGAGGTTGGTAGAGTCTCGGGGACAACTGATGAGCAGAGTGTTCATATTCCAACAAAAACTGTGCCCGCCGAACCGAATTGGCTCTACCTGCAGGTTCAAAGGCGGGTTGCGGATGAAAAAGGTCTGACCTGCACTAAAATGAACGGGTTGTAAGTTGATACATCAAAACCATAGTTAACCGGTATGTCCGCACTACACATTTAATTAATTTAGCCTAATAAGTAAGGATGAACATTCAATTTAAAAAACTCATTTAAACAAAGGATAATGACACTTTGTTACACTTAACTGTAGTGAAATGACACTTTCATACCCTAACTAATTTTGTTTCTATTTCAGTACCCTAACAAATTTTTTGTGACAACCTATGTTAAAATGACTAAAATACTCTTGATTTAAGAAATCAAAATAAAACTAGTCCAATTTGATTTATCAAACTATATTTGAAATGGTTCAAATTTAATTATATATTTTCTGGTATAATTGTATTTGCATCTTAAGTACAAATCTAATTGAACCAAAGAAAAAAAATTGAACCAATTCAATTTATAGTTTCTTACACCAATGGTAGTTTAGGTATTTTAAACATTTTAGAGATAGGTTGTCACAAAAAAATTGTTAGGGTACTAAAAAGAGAAAAATAGTTAGAGTATGAAAGTGTCATTTCGCTATAGTTAGGTGTATCAAAGTATCATTATCCCTTTGAAATACTCTCCACATCCACAAACGGAACTTGGTAACCAGTTACCACTGATTTTCGGAGAGTTCTTCTCTCTACTAAATTTACTTTTTTCTCACTTTAAATGTTTCACCTACCAAAATCATTTGCAACCAATATGTATTGTTTTAATGGGCTTCAGGCCTAATATGAAATTAAACGGGTCGTCAACTAATCCAACCGCGAATCCATAAAAATTTTAGTATATCAAACTCGCTCCACTTTGGGCGGTTAACGGGCCAGCCAAATCTTTAACCGCATCTCTATAGTTGAGTCAATATATTTTTATTTGGGCGGTTAACGGGTCAGCCAAATCCTTAACCGCATCCCTATAGTTAAGTCAATATATTTTTATTTGGGCGGTTGAACCGCCCATAAACACCTCTACTAATAAGTGTGAAAAATATGAACAATTACAGATGAGTGTAACTATTATACATTGTTTCCAAGTCTAGTAGTATTCAATTAAAAAATTAATTTTTTTTAAACTCTTGTGATACTCAAATCGATGAAGATTTTTGTGTCTCATTAATATGAATTGTTTGAGTAAGAGTTGGATCAAATCGAATCGGTTAATTTTTAAAATTAAAAAAATTATATAATCGATAGAAGAATTTGAGTCAGATGCAACATATACAATAATCACATGGTTTTTTCAGTTAGAATTATACCAAATCGTAATGTGTGAAATTCATTTTGGGCTTGATTTGTGGGCGCAATTAGTCATTTGTATTTTATTTTTCATGCTAATTATCTCAATGGCCATTACGTGAAAATTCAAATATCATTACTAATCAATCTTTTTAGTGTGTTTTATAAAGCCCACAACCTGTTTGATAAAAGTCCTTTAAGGAAGAATAAGATAAAGTTAGGGATTTTAAATTTGGTTAATCTAAAAAAATACAATTGGGTTGACCATTTTCTCACTTATATACATTTAGGTGATGTTTGGTTTGTATTAAATTAGATGTTGTAAATTTTTAGTATGAAATAACAAAATGACGTTGCAAGTTTTTAACGTGAAATAACAGAATACTTTTACTTGTCATTTGAATTTTCAAAAACTCTCATTTCTTAGTTTTATAATAGTGACACACAAAAATTCTAATAATTAATAACACGTATCACCATTAGGTGATCCAGTGGTTAAAGACCTTCTAAAAATTTAGCTCCCTAAACTCAAGTCCAAATTTATTAATATAAATCTATTAAAATCTTTCGTATATATCCAATATTCTATATCCATCAAATTTCTTATGAAACTTTCCAACATTGAAAACTTATAATAAGTTGTTGTTCTTATGAATAATTTCAGGTGGCTACACCTAGATATTTTTGTTTTTTAGTTGGGTGCACCTAGAATTTTTTTTCCACCTGACTACACTTAAAATGTGCAAAATTTCCACTTTACATTTTCCGTCCAAATCTGTTAGTTTTTAACTTTTTCACGTGAAATGACTAAAATGCCCTTAAGGTTAAATGATTTATTATAATTGAATTGAAAACACTAAAATGCCCTCACCTATTCATCTAATTTTCAAATATATGCCACTCCATCTTCTCTCTTTTGTCTCTACCACTCCCTCACCGGCTACACTCGCGCAACCGTCGGAAGAGGGGAGGTTGGAGGGAGCTGGGCAGAGGTCAGAGGGAGCTGGGCGGAGGTCGAAGGGAGGTCGGAAGATTGCGGAGTTCGCGGTGGAGTAATCGTCGGAGATGGAGGAGGGACGACGACTGCCTCGACCTCGACCTCGACCTCCACCCAGCTCCTTCGATCACCTCGACTTCGACCTCTGCCTAGCTCCTCCGACCACCTCGACCCCTACCTCCGACCTCCGCCTAGCTCCCTCTGACCTCCCCTCTTCCGACGGTTGCGCGAGTGTGGCTGGTGAGGGAGTGACAGAGACAAAAGAGAGAAGATGGAGTGGCATATATTTGAAAATTAGATGAATAGGTGAGGGCATTTTAGTCTTTTCAATTCAATTATAATAACTCATTTAACCTTAAGGGCATTTTAGTCATTTCATATGAAAAAAAACGTTAAAAACTAACAGATTTGGACGGAAAATGCAAAGTGAAATTTTGCACATTTTAAGTGTAGTCAGGTGAAAAAAAAAATTCTAGTTACACCCACCTGAAAAACAGCAATATCTAAGTATATGCACCTATAATTATCCCTTGTTTTTATTATAAAGTGCATTCACATCCAATAATAATGGCAACTGTAAAAAGTAGAATTGAAATAGTAAAGAAAAGATCAATCAAAACCTATCTTTTCAAGATACAATAACCTAAAGGTAGCTTCAGATTGTGTGTGTGTTTGTACCATAAAACCCAAATCAGGGATGAGAAATCAAAAACTCTTTTGCAGAGGAAATGGAGGCCTAGCTGAAACTAGATGGAGTCTTGGTCAATATCGAAGATGACAAGAAAGACCTTCCTCTTGGAACCTTCTTTGCTATGGTAGCTTTTGGACTATATGAGTGCTTGTTCATCATATCTCCACAGCTCTTGCTCTTTCTCTTCCTCTTATATGGGCTCTCTTTCTTCACTAGATCCTCTGTGTTCCTCACAATTGCTAGAGATGTGAAAGATTGTGACTTTCCTTGATAATACTTTGAAAGACCTCTCCTGCAAAAAATTGATCACATCTCAAATTAGAATTAGTTCTTGAACTTTTATATATGTAACAAACTATACTTGTGATAACTATTCGACATTTTATTATAAATATTGAATGTTTTTTTAACGTCATGTTCGAAATTTGCGATCTCTATTGTTGCCCCTATGGAATCGAAGATATTAAATCTCATTGAGTTCAAAATATTTTCTTTGTGAAAATGAGAACATAACGAGTTCGGACTTTAACATGTTGAATTTTAAGGATTACTTACTTGATGGGAAGATGAGACATGAGGTGTGACATATCATATAGAGGACCATTTGAGAGAGATGGTGTGGAAGAAGCATCTTCCATCAAATCTGATGATGAAGAAGATGAATCAGAGGTTGTTGTAGACTCATCAGAACCACCAGAGAAGGAAGAAACCGAGAGATCACTGTTATCATCATCCATGAACACCTTGTTGGGCCTATATTAAATAAGTGGAGGCCCAAAACCCATGTAGTTAGTATCCTATATGGAAAAGGAAACCCTAATTGCTTGCCTATAAATAGAAGGCAATAGAGAGAAGGAAGTAAGACCAATTCAAGAGAGAATTAGAGTGAAATTCGTGCAGAATTTTCTGCTACTTTCTGGGCCGACCAGCAAGGTTCTTGAGTCCGATCGGAGGTCGATCCACCGTTGGATCGTGCTGATATTTGGACAGGGTGTTCGGAAGACGTGGTACTACATTCTGACCGTTGGAATTTGCGATTGGAGGTCCGAGTGATTTGATACGATTTTCGGATCGTGCGCCATCGATTCGGTGAAGTTTCTCTACTCTTTCTTGTAATTGTGGTTTAAGACAAGATTGGTTAATCTTGAGATATTGTGATCCTCTAATTGTGTTTAGAGAGAACTCGTTATACCCATTATATTGATAGTGGAGATTAAGCGGCCTCGAGGGTCCCGTGGTTTTTCCTCTCTCGCATTGAGAAGGTTTTCCACGCTAAAATTGTGCGTGCCTATTGTGTGTTCTTGTTTGCTATATTTGTTAGCTTGCTTGATTCACTCTGCTTGATAGATTCCTACGAGATTTGCACAGGTAGAGAGAATTATTTAATTCCGCCGCATCTAATTATTCTATTAGATTCGTTTTTCTCCCAACAAAGTGGTATCAGAGCGAAGGTTATTTAATCGGTATCCTGTGTTAAATAATGGAAGCTAATACAAGCAGAATGGTTAGTCTGAATGGTTCAAATTATCATGTCTGGAAAGGGAAGATGGAAAATCTTCTTTATGTGAAGGATTATTATCTGCCGGTTTTCAGTGAAGCCAAGCCTGAAAACAAATCTGATGGTGAATGGAATTTATTACATCGTCAAGTATGTGGCTATATTAGACAGTGGGTGGATGATAATGTTTTGAATCATGTCAGTGGAGAGACACATGCACGCAGTTTATGGAGCAAGCTTGAGCAGTTATATGCTCGAAAGACTGGTAATAATAAGTTGTTCTTGATAAAGCAGATGATGAGTTTGAAGTATCATGATGGGGCTCCGTTGACAGATCATCTTAATGCTTTTCAAGGAATTATTAATCAGCTTGCAGGAATGGGTATCAAGTTCGATGATGAGGTGCAGGGTTTGTGGCTTCTAGGTACATTACCGGACTCGTGGGAGACGTTCAGGACGTCCTTATCTAACTCAGCTCCAGATGGTGTTATCACCATGGATTTGGCTAAGGGGAGTGCTCTGAATGAAGAGATAATGAGAAAGTCACAAGATTCCTCTTCGCACTCAGAAGTATTAGTGACAGAACAAAGAGGAAGGAGCAAGAGCAGAGGTCCAAAGAGTAGAGACAGAAGCAAGAGTAAGAACAGGTATACCAATGCAGAGTGCTATCACTGTGGTCTAAAGGGGCATATTAAAAGTATTGCCGAAAGCTTAAGAGAGACAACCAACATGACAAAGAGAAAGAAAAGAAGGCAAGTCATGACGATGATGTTGCTACTATTACTGAAGAGTTTCTTCTCTTGTGTGATGAAGAAGATGTTAACTTGGCTTGTGATGAGACCAGTTGGGTAGTAGATAGCGGTGCCTCCATTCATGCTACAAATAGAAAAGATCTCTTTTCATCTTATACATCTGGTGATTATGGCAATGTTAAGATGGGAAATCGAGGCATGTCAAAAGCTATTGGCATAGGAGATGTGCGATTGGAGACGAAAAACGGTACAATTCTTATTCTGAAAAATGTTAAGCATATTCCTGACATTCGCTTGAATTTGATATCAGTAGGCAAGCTAGATGATGAAGGTTTTCATCATACCTTTGGTGGTGGTTCATGGAAGCTCACTAAAGGTGTGATGGTCGTGCCTAGAGGTGAAAAGTGTGCTTCGTTGTACGTGACACAAGCTAGAGTTTGTGGTGGCATTATTAATGCAGTCGAGAAAGAGAGTACAACTGAATTGTGGCACAAGAGACTTAGTCACATAAGCGAGAAGGGAATGATGGTTTTGGGAAAGAGGAATCTCCTACCGGGAATGAAAGGTGAACCGTTAGAGAAGTGTGAGCATTGCTTGGCCGGCAAGCAAACTAGAGTATCTTTCAAATCATCCCCTCCCTCGAGAAAGGCAGAGATGCTTGATTTAGTATACTCTGATGTCTGTGGTCCTATGAAATCCAAGACGCTTGGAGGTGGTCTCTATTTTGTGACCTTTATAGATGATCATTCAAGGAAAGTGTGGGCCTGTATCTTGAAGACTAAAGATCAAGTGTGTGGTGTCTTCAAGCAGTTTCATGCCCTAGTTGAGAGACAGACTGGGAAGAAGTTAAAGTGCATGCGAACCGATAATGGAGGTGAGTATTGTGGTTCTTTTGATGATTATTGCAAGGATCAAGGCATTCGACATCAAAGGACGCCTCCAAAGACGCCTCAGCTAAATGGGTTAGCTGAGAGGATGAATAGAACGCTTATTGAAAGGACGAGATGTTTACTTTCACAAGCAGGGTTACCAAGATGCTTTTGGGGTGAGGCTTTGAATACAGTGGTTCATGTGTTGAATCTCACACCGTGTGTGCCTCTTGAGTTTGATGTTCCAAATAGAGTTTGGACAGGTAAAGATGTCTCCTACAATCACTTAAAGGTATTTGGATGCAAGGCATTTGTGCATATTCCAAAGGATGAAAGATCTAAGCTTGATATGAAGACTAAACCGTGCATATTCATCGGTTATGGTGAGGATGAGTTTGGGTACAAATTTTATGATCCGGTGCAGAAGAAACTTATCAGAAGCCGCGATGTGGAATTTACGGAGAATCAGGACATCAAAGATATTGCGAAGTTTGAAGAAAGTGCTCCGCAATTTATAACTGACTTGATTGATTTTGATATAGTTCCTCCTACAGTTGTGCCAAGTCAAGTTGAAGATGAAGTTCGTGATGACCAACAGGGTGCAGGTGATGTTGATGCTCCTACAGAGGTAGAGATGGATAATGAAGTTCATGAGCAGTTGCCAGTACCAGATGTTCCACCAGTTGTTCCACTCAGAAGATCTTCTAGAGATCGACAACCGTCTACAAGGTACTCAGCTGATGAGTATGTGTTAGTATCTGACGGGGGAGAACCCGAAAATTACAGTGAAGCCCTTGAAGATGAGAACAAGAAGGAGTGGGTTGAAGCCATGCAAGATGAGATGAAATCATTGCATGAGAATCATACTTATGAGTTGGTGAAGTTGCCGAAAGGCAAAAGAACTTTGAAGAACAAGTGGGTTTACAGAGTGAAGCAAGAAGAAAATACTTCACGTCCCCGTTACAAAGCTAGATTGGTCGTCAAGGGTTTCAGCCAGAGGAAAGGTATTGACTTTGATGAAATATTTTCTCCTGTTGTTAAGATGTCATCCATTCGGGTGGTTCTTGGTTTAGCAGCTAGTCTTGATTTGGAGGTTGAGCAGATGGATGTGAAGACTGCATTTCTCCATGGTGACTTAGATAAGGAGATATATATGGAGCAGCCAGAGGGTTTCAAAGTAAAGGGAAAAGAGGGTTTCAGAAAAGCTTGTATGGTTTGAAGCAAGCACCAAGGCAGTGGTACAAGAAGTTTGAGTCAGTCATGGGTGAGCAAGGCTACCAAAAGACGAAATCTGACCACTGTGTTTTTGTGCAGAAATTCTCTGATGATGATTTTATCATACTATTGCTATATGTTGATGATATGCTGATTGTTGGCAAGAATGTCTCCAGAGTTGAGAGATTGAAGAAACAGTTGAGTCAGGTTTTTTCAATGAAGGACTTGGGTCCTGCGAAGACTATTCTTGGCATCCGAATTACTCGCGATAGAGTTGCGAAGAAGTTGCATATGTCACAAGAGCGATATATTGAAAAGGTGTTGCAAAGGTTCAATATGGACAAGGCTAAAGTGGTGAGCTCTCCTCTTGCTACTCACTTTAAGCTAAGCACACGACAGAGCCCTTCTACGGAGAAGGAGATGGACGACATGGATAGAGTTCCGTATGCCTCAGCAGTAGGAAGTTTGATGTACGCAATGGTGTGTACAAGGCCTGACATAGCTCATGCAGTTGGTGTTGTGAGCCGTTTTCTGTCAAATCCGGGTAGAGAGCATTGGGATGCAGTCAAATGGATTATGAGATATCTCCGAGGTACCTCTAATTACAGACTTACTTTGGAAGTGGAGAACCAGTGCTGGTCAGCTACTCTGATTCAGATATGGCAGGAGATGTTGATAGCAGAAAATCCACCTCAGGCTATTTAATGACATTCGCAGGTGGAGCAGTTTCTTGGCAGTCAAGGCTACAAAAGTGTGTTGCACTTTCTTCTACAGAAGCTGAATATATTGCAACAACTGAAGCATGTAAAGAGTTGTTGTGGATGAAGAGATTCATAGGGGAGCTCAGTTTCAAGCAGCAGCGCTATGTGGTTTACTGTGATAACCAAAGCGCGATTCACTTGAGTAAGAATTCTACGTTTCATGCAAAGTCGAAACATATTGATGTGAGATACCATTGGCTCAGAGATGCACTTGAAGACAAGTTGTTTGAGATTGAGAAAATCCACACAGATGATAATGGTTCCGATATGTTCACGAAGGCCTTACCAAGGGAGAAGCTTGATGTTTGTCGTAAGATCGCCAGGATGGCGATGCCCTCCACTTAGTTGAATAAGGGGGAGATTTGTTGAGCCTATATTAAATAAGTGGAGGCCCAAAACCCATGTAGTTAGTATCCTATATGAAAAAGGAAACCCTAATTGCTTGCCTATAAATAGGAGGCAATAGAGAGAAGGAAGTAAGACCAATTCAAGAGAGAATTAGAGTGAAATTCGTGCAGAATTTTCTGCTACTTTCTGGGCCGACCAGCAAGGTTCTTGAGTCCGATCGGAGGTCGATCCACCGTTGGATTGTGCTGATTTTTGGACAGGGTGTTCGGAAGACGTGGTACTACGTTCTGACCGTTGGAATTTGCGATTGGAGGTCCGAGTGATTTGATACGATTTTCGGATCGTGCGCCATCGATTCGGTGAAGTTTCTCTACTCTTTCTTGTAATTGTGGTTTAAGGCAAGATTGGTTAATCTTGAGATATTGTGATCCTCTAATTGTGTTTAGAGAGAACTCGTTATACCCATTATATTGATAGTGGAGATTAAGCGGCCTCGAGGGTCCCGTGGTTTTTCCTCTCTCGCATTGAGAAGGTTTTCCACGCTAAAATTGTGCGTGCCTATTGTGTGTTCTTGTTTGCTATATTTTTTAGCTTGCTTGATTTGCTCTGCTTGATAGATTCCTACGAGATTTGCACAGGTAGGGAGAATTATTTAATTCCGCCGCATCTAATTATTCTATTAGATTCGTTTTTCTCCCAACACACCCAACTATGTCTTGCTTCATCAACCTCCTTGAAAGACAAAAGCTTATTTGCTTCTTGACCCATCATCATCATCATCTCAAACACAACAGACTCAGGTTGAAGATGGACTATTGGTTTTGGGGGATGAGTTCTTGAAGGTATTTTTTGTGGGAACATATGTTATAGAGATATGAGGATTGAATTAGAAAAATGGGCGTTGCCAATAATAATATTAATGAAAAAGGGAAATAATAATAATTATATAATATACTTGGTTGAGAATGAGGTTAGTTTAATGCATTTCAGTTTCTCATGGCTTGAAATTGAGGATAAGGTGAATATCTGAGTCAACACCTTGCCTCGTAAAGCAACAACATAAGCTTGGGGGAGAGAATTGTTTCTGTTTCTGTTTCGGTGAGGAAGTCAACATTAATTAATTAATTAATTGAATGAAATAGAAGGGGAAGGAGATGAGATAAGGAGGTGACATGAATGAGTATGATAGAGATGAAGAGGAATGGAGGTTAGTCAATGGGCAAAGGAATTGCCAACACCACATGCTTTGGCTTCGGCACAAACATACATATCCTCTTGCTTTTTGTTCAAAATTATCTCGTCCAAAACTCCTGACATGCCACAAATTTTAATTCATCTTTATGTATAAGGAGATAAGTTCTAAACACTAAACTATTTTTGTCATTTTCAAAAAATATTAACACAATTTTAAAATAACTTAAAATTAGTGAAGAACTTGAAAAGTTTGAGAGAGGGATATGAATTTTTTTTTATAGAAATACTGAGAGATATATTGTTAATGCGTGTTATGATGTACAAGAGACTTCTATTTATAAAGGGAAATAAGAATAGAATAGAAAACCAGAACTAATATAGAATATAATAGAAAACCAGAACTAATATAGATAGGGGTAACCCTAATGGGTCTTACTCAATACAGTGAAACAAGAATTGAGTTGAACCTATATAATATTGAGTTGTGGCGAGGGTTGCGGCTGCCGAGGATGTTGGATACGCGCCGCTCACGGCCGATGGCTGATGCCCGATGCCTGGATGTGCAGATGCCTGATGCCCAAATGATATCATATGCCACATGATGTTTGATGCCTAATGTCCGATGATGCCTGATATCTGATGCCCGATGATGTCTCATGATACCCGCTGGTTGATGGATGATGACGATGACAAATGACGAGATAGCATATGCCCGATGATACCATATGCTTGATAATCGATGATACCTGATGATCGATGATGCCTGATGATGATGTCAAAGAAGTATCACCAATTTTGGTGGGAATGAGGAGCAACTTCTTTTGATATCGATGAACTCGAAGTCTTTCCTAATAGATCATCGTCAGTATGCTTGCTCGACAAAATCGTGGCTGCATATGACGAGTCCCCTTGTTCATTCATCAAAGTCTCTGTCCCCAACGCATCAAATTCCCGCTACTGGGTTTTCAACATCATAGGATTTATGGATTTTGTTTGCATCTCGCCACTAATTGGATCTACGAGAATGTATCTAATGTTTGGATTTATGTTTTTTCGAAATACATAGTTCAAATTTCCTTTAGTTTTTAATTACCATCTAACTATTTATGTATACGTACGTGGCTTTGAATTAATGGTTTATATGTTGTCTTGGTTTTGATATGCATATTTTTATTTCTATCATTTTGATTTTATTCTTTAACAAAAAATGAGATGGAAAGGGTGTAATACACATGACCGCTGCAAGTAATATCGGTGAGAGATGGTCGAACCAACAAAAATCGAGTAAAGTTAATTCAATTAAATTAATGTTATCGATGTCCGATATAACAAATATATACCGAAAATGATACAATCAAATATTATTCTATGTCCGAAATTTTACCAACTCCACCTCTTGATATTGGAACATGTCTACACTTGGAATGCCTAATAAGTAGTAACCTCCTTAGGTTAGAGCACACGTCGAGTATGTGAGAGGCACAACAATTACAAGATGCGAGTTCTGAAAAATTGAACTCCTTAAATTACGATGTGTCGGTCGTCTTCCGGCCCTCTCGGACATGACATCACAACTATCACAATCACATAACATGGCCAATATCACATACAATGATTGGAAATGAATGTTGTAAGTTTATTATAAATATATATCCTATTCATACACATGAGAGCATATAAAATAGAGATAGAGTAGTTATAGATCCTACAATGTTTCCAACAAATAATACTTAATCAATCTTGTTAACATCCCCCCTCAAGTTGATTATCCGTCGGGCAAGATTCAACTTGCAAACTTGAGCATCAAACTGAGGACGAAGGAGTGGTTTTGTTAGTACATCGGCCAGCTGATCGTCGGTAGAGACATAGGAGACCCTAAATGTGCCTCGTTGAACAAGTTCAAGAACAAAGTGGTATGCAAGTGCAATATGCTTCATCCGAGAATGAAAAACAGGATTGACACGGAGGCTCGTGGCTCCAAGATTATCACAATATATAACTGGAAGTTCTTTTGGTGCATGACCAAGTTCGTCAAAACGTGACAATAGCCACATTAATTCAGCAGCAGTATCTGCCGACCCCTTGTATTCTGCTTTAGTAGAAGACCGAGCGACTGACTTCTGTTTGCGAGAACTCCAAGAGATTGGTGTTGAACCAGTGTAGAGAAGATAACCTGTAGTGGATATGAAATCGTTCTTGTTCCCGACCCAATCCGCATCCGAGAAGGCATGAAAATTAAGAGGAGTTGAAGCCGAGATATGAATACCAAGATGTAAGGAGCCTGCAAGATATCGGAGAACACGCTTCAAGGCTTGCCAGTGTTCGAAAGTCGGTGCTTGCATAAATTGTGATAATTTTTTCACACTAAAAGCAACATCAGGGCGAGTCAAGCACAAATATTGTAGGCTGCCTAATAGTGCACGATACTCAGTAGGTGATGGTAGTGGTGTACCACCCTCTCTCATTAACTGAGTCGTTGTGCTCATCGATGTTGAGGCTCCATTTGCATCTTCCATGCCTGCTTTTAGAAGGAGATCATAGACGTACTTTCGTTGACTTAAAAATAAGCCATCCGTTGTAGGTAGAACTTCCACACCGATGAAGTAACTAAGGACCCCAAGGTCCTTGAGGGAGAATTTTTGGGCCAGTCTGCGGATGAGATTATCAATTGCAGAAGAGTGAGTACCTATCACTATGATGTCATCGACATAAACTAACAAATAAAGGGTAATTAGTTCATGGCGATAAATGAATAATGAAGCATCAACAATGGAATTTGTAAAACCAAGAGAGTGAAGATAGCAACAAAACTCATTATACCACGCCCTCGGCGCTTGCTTGAGTCCATATATAGCTTTATGAAGTTTGCAAACGTAGGGTGTTCAACGTTTACAAAAACGGGAGGTTGAGTCATGCAAACCTCATCTTGGAGAGTGCCTTGGAGGAAGGCATTGTTTATGTCAAGTTGTTTTAAAGCCCAACCATGATGAACGGCTAGAGTGAGCACCACAAGAACTGTAACGGGTTTGACAACTGGGCTAAATTTCTCAGTGAAGTCCCAACCTCGTCGTTGGTGAAATCATTTTCCAACTAGCCTCACCTTGTAACGATCAATTGAGCCGTCAGGTTTGTGTTTGATCCAAAATACCCACATGCAACCCACTAAATTATGTTCGGGAGAAGCTGGAACTAAAGTTCATGTATCATTACCTCGAAGAGCATCATACTCTTGTTGCATAAATGTGCGTCATTCAGGTAGTTTTAAAGCTCGCGTAATGGTTTTAGGTTCTTGTGGAGGCGTGAAGTGAGCAAGGAGGTTAAGATTTTTTTATAGGCTTGTATATGTTGTTTGTCGAATGGGTAGCAATACCACAATTAGGCACTGTAAGGGGACGATTGTGGTTCATTCTAGCAAGAGGAGAAAGAATAGGCTGAGTTACGATAGAGTTCGACAACGACTGTGCCGGTGGTGAGGAAGATATGACACGGGTGGAAGATGGAGGAGAATGTGGTTCAGATAGAGCATGAGATGGGAAAGGATGAGACGGTGGCGTCCCCAAAACTGATGGGGGAAGAGGTAGACTGAGATGAGGAGGTCGGCGGGGAAGGTTGGTCTGAAATAATGAAAGGTAAAGGATTGGTGTATGATTCCATGTTAAAGACCGGGAGATGAATAGTCGCCCACGCATCAATGTGAGGTATGGAAGGGAAATTTGTGGTGGTTAGGTGGCGATAAGGGTACTCTAACTCCAAGAATCGAACCCGACGTGATGTATATATGCGCTTTGTAGTTGGGTCGAGGCACTGGTACACACTATGAGTTGAGGAATACCCTACAAAAACACACATAATAGATCGAGGTGTAAGTTTATTTTTAGCATACGGTCGAAGCCATCGAAAACATAAGCACCTGAAACTCTTAAGCTTAGAATAATTACGAGTAACATTAAGGAGTTTAAAATATGGCGAAGCATGATTGAGGATAGGCGTTAGAAGTCGGTTGATGAGATATACCGCTGTAGTGAAGGCATGTGGTCAATGATCAATGGGCATTCCAGAATAAGTCATCATGCTGGTCTCAACAATGTGTCTATGACGACGTTCCGAGAGACCATTATGCTCAGGTGTGTGTGGAGGAGATGTGAAGTGGCTGATCCCGACATCACTGAGGAATGTGTTGAGAGCGTCATATTCACCCCCATTATCTAAAAAAAGAATTTTGATTTTTTAAAAGAAATTTTCGACAAGAGCCTTGAACTTTATGAAAACATGTTTTGTATCTGACTTCCCTTTGGAGTGGTTAAAACCAAACATATGGTGTAAAATGGTCAACGAAAATGCAATAATAACGAAATCTATCATACGAGATAACTGGAGAAGTCCAAACATCAGAGTAAATAATTTTCAAAGGATAAGAGAAGACAATTCTAGAGTTATTAAATGGAAGCTTGTGGCTCTTATTTATTTGGCAAGACGTACAATCAGACTGCAAGAACGGTGAAAATCCTAGCTTGAATTGTTGTTGAATGAAGTGAAAAATGGTAGAGGAGGGTGGCCAAGTTTGTGATGCCAAATAGCGGAAGACGAAAGGTGGAGGTTGTAGTTGAAAGGTAGAGAAGAAGGTCATACATAAACTCGGTCAATACAAGGACCTTTTAAGCACTGTCCTCCCCGTTGCGATGTCCTTTACTAGAAAATAATCAGGTAAGAATTCAATAGCAGAATTATGTTGGGCGGTGAATTGGGAGACCGAAACAATATTCTTAGACATGGATGTGACACAAAGAACATTAGATAATGGAAAATTACGAAGCTTAAGAGTGCATGTATGAGTTATGTTTAAACCATTACCATTACCATAAATAGTGTATCATGACCCGTGTATGGGTGATGTAAAGCGAGGTTCTCAAGGTCATGAGTAACATAATGCGAAGCCCCACTGTCGATAAGCCACGTTTGGTCATTTGAGTTGGTGGTCATGAAATTAGCTTGTGGGAGTAACGATGATGTCGAAGGAAAACGAGCAGAATGAGGAAGTTGAAGTGTCGGGTGTTGAGAGCGGAATGTTTGACATTGGGTGAGGACATGTCCTTACATTTTACACCATTGACAACGACTTTTAAAAGTTCTCCCCAGCGATATCGGTTGCGCGGCTCGAGATTGCAGTGGAGGAGGGGCTGAATGTGACCACGGTTGTTGATGAACAAAGGTGCGTGGCCTAGGCTTGAAAGGTTTGGACTGAGCATTAAAGGCAGCAGCTGGTCCGGATGTTGATTTTTGTTCCATCTTGAGGCATAAATCACAGTTGATAAGCTTCTCGTGAAGCTCATCAAAGGAGATAGGTGAATCTCGAGCATTGACACCATCAATCATTAGTTTGTAAGAGTCATTTAGGCCTTGCAAGATATAATTAGTGAAATCTTCAGGATGAATATGATTGCCAGTAGATCGGCTGTAGCTTTTAATGCATGCATGTAATCAGAGATAGAAAGAGATCCTTTGTCGGCAGAACGAAACTTTTGTTCTAATTATTTGATATGGTCTCGGGGAGCTTTGGCATATGTGCGTTGAAGAAAATTTCATATCTCATGGGTATAGTGAGTTTGAGTCACCAATGATGCAACTGGAGACGAAAGAGTGCTGAGAACAACTCCATAAATGATACGGTCTTGACGCTTCCACGAAAGGTGAGCCGGATTTTGTATTTGTTAAGTAGGTGTGTCTATTGTGGAAATACTAGAAGAAGGCATGAGATAAGACCCTCCAAAATTTTGAAAAGGTCGTGACTTTCAAGGATAGTCCGAAGTTGTAGTTTCAAACCGATGTAATTGATTGAAGTGAGTTTAATTACACTTGTGAGATGAATATTGATAAATGGCTTGGTAGCTTCATAGGGGTTTGGAAGCTGAGAGTTATATTTTGCCCTGATGAAGAAAAAAAAGGATATTTTGTGGAAGAGAAAAAATGGTGATCAAAACAGATGCTCTGATACCATAATAATTGAAACTTTTATGAATAGCCTATTTATACACATGAGAGCGTATAGAGTAGAGATAAAGTAGTTATATATCCTAAAATGTCTCCAACAAATAACAATAGATAGGATAATGGAAGACTTAATCAATCTTGTTAACAACATAATCAAATTATAACCAACAATTCAAACAGGCTTACATCAAATTCAATTCGAAGTATTTAATCTATCATCTATGATTATGGAGAATTAGTTCATGATCGTGGTGCTAGAATTCATAAGTAGCAAGGAAATAATATCCAAAAAACAAAGAGATGAGAAATTCAAAACTATAGACGTCGAAGGGTTTAATTGCACGAAGTGCTCAATCCTATCCAAGGAATGCTCTTCCTTGTTGCTTGATTGATCCTTTGGCACCAAAATCCCTTCAACAAGCTTGAATCTCTTCTCAAAATTTTCAATTGCGTCTATAGAACCTTTCTTCATCGTTGTCTCAGTGTTATCTCAATAGTCGATGTCTAAAATAGGTCTAGAAATTGACTTATAATTGTCTAACCGCAACCTGTCACAACCTCTACAATTGGGTGTAACACCCAAACCGTGACAGGACCTCTAAGTTTCTAAAACATGTCACCAGCTAAGCTCTTGGTGTGTCATGACAGTTACATATGGCCCGTAACACACTCTCAACATCTCTGTAAATTGGAACTGGTGGTGTAATGGATGTGACACAGAGGCTATGACATGGCACATTAGTGTAGTAGTTTGTAACGAGCTGAGGGCACGTGCATGATGCATATAGTATAATATAGTAAAATTAACTAGATATGAATACAAAAAATTAAACCCATCAACTCTTACATATCAAAATAATAATGAAATAATTTATTTTTTTAATTAGGTAATTTTTTTTACACCAAATCACCATTCTTATTCCATTCAATCAAATAAATTAGGAGGGACAATCCTCACACCCACAAATAACAATTAAGACTCGGACTGTGTCATGAAAACCAATAGAAAACAAATGGTAAAAAACTAATATTGACACTTATTCTCACGGTAAAAATAAAGCCTAACAGAGTTTAGCAGAGAGAGGCCTTATTTACAGTGACGGATCCCGAAAATTTTTTAAAGGGACAAAACTTTGTACTAAATATTTAATTTAATTAATAATAATAAATTTCCAAATGCATATAACAAAAAATAATTCGAGCTTTGAATATTAGTTGATTTTGAATATAACCTTTATGTATATATAAATATAAAGCGAGTCGGTTCACAACTTACAAATTTTAAAATATTGGACTCGAGTTTGATTTGTTTATTAAATGACTCACATTGGACTTAATCTCAATATAACTTTACTTAAAAAATTCACAAATTTTCGATAATTAGTAATTAATTTAGCTGAATTATAATGGATAAACAACTTTTTTTAATGAAAACGCGAAAAAATAATCTAATACAATAATTAGTAAAAATAATTACAAAAAGTAGATTAAAGGACCACACAACTAATAAAAAAATATTTTTCCAATATGTGAACCTATGACATTACGAAGAAAATATTACACTTACCACTAAATTACACAACTTTTATATATATACCAGAATTTAAAGAGGGCATATTCATCTTTCAACACATTTGATCTTTATATATATATATATATATATATATATATATATCATTGATGATTAAAGAAGTATTAAATATTCATCCAATGGTCACTAAGTATTAAATATTCATCCAATTGTCACTGTTATACACATAGAATATCATAATAAAATTGGTCACAACCCTACATCTACACTTGAATGATCATAATTCTATGATTGTTCCGAATTGCATGAAATGCACAAAACAAACAAGTAGCTTCTGAAAACCAAAGGGTCAGTAAAAACTTCTCTTATTTAGCTACTAAAACCTAAATCTGGTGAGTATGTGTGGGTTTGTACCATAAAATCCAAATCAGAGGTGAGAAATCATAAACTCTTTTGTAGAGGAAATGGAGGCCTAGCTGAAACTAGATGGAGTCTTGGTCAATATCGAAGATGACAAGAAAGACCTTCCTCTTGGAACCTTCTTTGCTATGGTAGCTTTTGGACTATATGAGTGCTTGTTCATCATGTTTCCATAGCTCTTGCTCTTTCTCTTCCTCTTATATGGGCTCTCTTTCTTCACCAGATCCTCTTTGTTCCTCACAATTGCTAGAGATGTAAAAGATTGTGACTTTCCTTGATAATACTTTGAAAGACCTCTCCTGCAAAAAATTGATCACATCTCAAATTAGAATTAGTTCTTTAACTTTTATATACGTGACAAACGTAACTATACTTGTGATAACTATTCAAGCTTTTGTGTGACATTTATTATAAACATTGAATTTTTTATTTTGACGTCGTGTTTGAAGATTTCAATCTTTGTTGTTGCCCCTATGGAATCGAGGATATTAAATCCCATTGAGTTCAAAATATTTTCTCTATGAAAATGAGAACATAACGAGTTCGGACTTTAACATGCTGAATTTTAAGGATTACTTACTTGATGGGAAGATGAGACATGAGGTGTGACATATCATATAGAGGACCATTTGAGAGAGATGGTGTGGAAGAAGCATCCTCCATCAAATCTGATGATGAAGATGAAAATGAATCAGAGGTTGTTGTAGACTCATCAGAACCACCAGAGAAGGAAGAAACTGAGAGATCACTGTTATCATCATCCATGAACACCCAATTATGTCTCGCTTCATCAACCTCCTCGAAAGGCACAAGCTTTGCTTCTTGACCCATCATCATCATCTGAATCACAATAAACTGAGGTTGAAGATGGACTCTTGGATATGTTATGTATGCTTGAGTTCTTGGAGGTATTTTATGAGGAAACATATATATAGATAGATCTGAGGAATGCATTTGGAATATTTGCCTGTATTAATTTAAAAAGGAAATAATAATATACATATAAATACTTGGTTGAAAATAAGGTTAGTTTAATGCATTTTCTTGTCCTTATCAATTTCTTATGGGTTGAAACTGAGGATAAGGTCAATATCATGAGTCATCACCTTGTGTTTGCCTCATAAAGCAACAACATAGGGTTGGGGATGGGAGAGAAAGTCAACATTAATTAGTTGAAATAAATAAATGAAATGGAAGGTGAAGGTGAAGGAGAGGATAAGGAGGTGAGGTGGGAACAAGTCATGATTGAATTAGAGATGAAGGGGAATAGAAGGTTAGGCAATTTTCATGGACAAAGGAAGAGCCATCATCACCATATGCTTTGCCTTCCACACAAACATACCATTTACTTCTCATTCTCAATTATCTTTTCCACAACTCTTACAATATTACAATCTTAAAATCAGAATCACCTTCATATGCATATATCTCTGAGTGAAGTAAAATATCTTAGCCAAAGGCTACATCATGTAGCCTTTGGCTAAGATATTTTAAATAATTTTGTAAATTTTTTTAGAATCGTAATAAAATACCCTTAAATCCATCTCCAGTATGATTCCAATCCATCAAGCCAAAACATCATCTCCTTTGTATTTTTTTGTGACCTGATTTATTAGAATAATCAAACTAAGGTCGTGGCATAGTTATAAGATATGGAAGGAAGATTTTGAAATCTCATTTTCGTAATTTTTCTATTAGTTTCATATTTGCCCATATTTTTTTTATATAAACGTGTTCATGATAAAAATTCTAACATTTTTCTATTGTAGGAAAATGCGTGACAAATATTAAGTACAAATAAAGAAATGATGTAGGCCCTGGAGGTTCAAGAAATAAGGGACTGACATTGTTTTTATGTAACTTTTGTCGCCATTGGTATGTTAAAAATCTGAAATAACCCCACTGTACAATTTTAAATTATTATAATTATTTGATAAATATGAAATGACCATTTTATCCTCTACTGAATAACAAATTGAACTTAATTCAATGGTTTATTTGTCTTTTCAAATAAACAATTAAAAGTTAAAAATGAATTATGAAATTACAATTATGCCCCCATATATGTGTTCTATATCCAAGCGTCGAAAAGATGTGCACTGTGAAATCATGTTTTCTTCACCAATCACCAAAAATTTGAGGATTTTTGGCACTGACATCATTAGATCTACCAAGAAACGAATAATAACCGAACGTCGATTTGTTGATACATTCACCGGACAAGTTTTTGAAGATAACATTGTCTCCGTCTCTGGTGCCTCCATAGTTTTGGGGTATTGTATATGATCAATTAAGCAGACTCGGATTTCTAGCCCCGGGACGTCTTGCCGTTTTGATGCGGCCATATGAGCTGATTTCCCTTGCGGCTTCAGCCCAAAATTCTCTATAAATACCCCCAAATTGGTCCATGTTTAAGGAAATGACTGAAAAATCAAATAGTTGAGAATTTAAGAGGTTTTTACTCTGATTTGACTGGGACTCAAAATTCTATGAAATAGGTATGTCTCAAACTTCAACCTAATCATATTTTGAATTCTTCATCTCCATCCTGATCACTGAATTATACTTTTATCCAACCTAATCCAGTAGCTCTTGATTTTCTTGAACAGTGAGGTCAAAACCAAAAATGTTAGGACAGTCTTTTCCTGAACACTATCTTTATCGACAAATATCGCATGATCTGGTACCATCCAAACGCCGAGATAGGGAAGATGGATTTAAGTGTCTCTAGTCTTCACAACAATGTGATGGTAGATGAAGAAGACACGGGAGCTTTGTTGCTTGAATTTGATCTGCAACACTTGAAAGAAATATATATTTATATAAATTAATCAATAAGATATCCTTCTGGTTCGTGAAATCTTGATTAAGAAAAAGATCAAATTATTAATACCAGAAGAGGTATTGAAATGTTCCACACCGAATTGGATTCCATCTTGACCCCAGACTTAGAACATCGTATCCTTATCCTCATCACGACCCAACCAGGCCGAGAACATCATTCCTCCATCTAATCATGTCAAGTTCAAATCACAAACCAACTGGTCAAACACCTGAAATGGCTAGTCAAGATTGACTAACTGGTCTAACACCGAACTTGTACTGTATTGATCAAGGTTCAAATGTCAACAGTGATGCCCCTTTCAAAGCTATGTTAGAAGGCTCTGACCCAACAATTGAGCCCTAATCAGTTGCAAGAGTAGAGCCCTCCTTCATAAGGGGATCTTGGCATGAAACCTATTCCTACTAATGGGGGAAGATTTCCAATCTGTGAACAACCATCTATAATAAGATGTGCCATTCAACCCATGTCATTTCCATTTTACATGGCACCTACAATATCATCAGTGCAGGAGACAAGCAAAAAGAGCAAGAAATTTGGGTAGTGGCAGCAATGAACAAAGAACAGAATGACAGTAGCAATATATAGAATATACTCAAATGATATGAATTGTTCAACCAACTCTTAACACATCCATTCCATGAGACCCTCCAAAATGTAATATAACACCTGACTCAAAATTCATCATAAACTTCCACAAGGAGTACCAGAGATACATAATTGAATTAAGGGATCATATCATATCATATCCATCACTTCTCAAGCATCAAACCATCTGTTCTCGAAATGCTATTCAGCTGCAGAAAAACCATCCCGACCGAGAATCAATATACTTGAGAGCATACAGCACGGCAAAACAGAATTGCAGATAAAAGGGAACGTACCATACTGTTTAAAGACCCTGTTCAATGAGATAATCGCCAAGCCTCTCAACGATCATATTGCACTGGCCGGGAGTCATTGGCTCGTCATAGATCCCAAAAATCAAAGCCTGATTGGTCTTCTTAACAGTAACACCACCGGGACCCTGTAAATAGAGAGTGACAATACAATGTGAAAAAACAAGTCAATGGTATGCAACAAATCTTTATCACTCAAAGTAACTGTGTCGTAAACACCATTGCCTGTATGATGCTTAGAATGAGCTCATTACCTTCTTCCCTCGAATGACAGCTCCTGGCTCGCCTTGAATCACCATATACTTGGTGCCACCAAGGTATAACCCAGTTGGGGCTAGTGATCCGGGTTCAGCAAAGTCATTGTTGATCCCAGTTATTTCTTCTGGCTTGAACTAAAATAAACACAGCCCACAAACCACGAATGTCATTATCACAATTAGAAAAAAAATGTTAAGTTTCCAAAAACAACCTCCACATAATGATATTTGCGGCATTATCTTCCATTTATCATTCTTCTACATCAGCTGTATTTATATGTAATCTTGTGATTACTTTCTAGCTCCAAAAATAGGAATCTCGATCATTATTTTGAAATCAAGATTTGGCTTTTCTTCATAAAAATCGGAAATTGGTTGGAGTGATGAGAGTGGATTGACTAGTTCTTTAACACAGAGAAACACATTGTTCCGACAATCCAACCAAACGACCATAAGTGTTACTACAAGGGTCTCACTGAAATCAGGTCAGTCCATGAACCAGCAAGGTACATGCAAAAATCAGATCAAACTGTACAGACCCAATTGAATTGAAAAACCAACGAGTCAAAGCAAAATCGACACACAAATCAAACAGCCCATGAATTCAGATCCGGAATGAGGCATAAAAATCAGAAGATAGTAACCTGGGGGAAATTGGCGCTCTGGGCCCAGACGCTGCCGTCTTGGCCGATGATGGCGGCGGCGGAGAGGTGGTTGCCCTCGATCTCGCAGAGGAGATGGTCGTCAACGTAGGTCTGCCACGACATCTTCGACAACCTTCAATAATCAGTAGAGTTTCTTCTTCTTCTTCTGCTGCTACACTCGTCTCTGTGTGTGTCTGGTTTTAAAGGTTCTCTCTCTAGTAAACTAGCGGTACACAGACGATAGCGTTGAAATCACGAACTGGGACCCACCTACCCTCTCATCCCATCATTCCGGTTCACTCACCGTTACATCACACCCCTTCATTTTATTGCTATTTTTAATCAAAAAATATTTACTTAATAATAATAGGGGTAATTACTGATCAGAACAGCCGCCGAAACCCCATTTCAGGATCAATCCTCCAAGTTTGAAATTTTTTTTCTCGATCTCCCAAGTTAAATCGTTAACACTTAAGTCCAGATTGTGTTGAATCTAATAGTAGTGTTTGTAAAAAATCCAATACCCCTGATATATAATGTGCAATTTTATGTAATTATTGAGATAATTATGAAATTACAATTTTACCCCTAATTGATTAATAAACTTAATTGAATCATTAAGGGCATGATGGTCTTTGCAGGTAAACAAATAAAAGAATTAATTTATTTAAATAACCTATGAAATACCAATATTGTCCCTCTCTTTTAACCCTAAATAAACTCTTCTGACTTCTCTATCTCTAACCTAATGAATTATAAGCGCCTACATCTCTATCTCAACACAAAATCCTCGCCAGTCGTCGTTGCAGCTGTTCTTCATTGCCGTTGTTCGTCTCCTCCGCTGGTCGTCACTGCCGCTGTTCGTCGTCGCCGATGGTCGTCTCCGCAGCTACTCGTCACAGCCGTTGGTCGTCGCTGCCACGCCTACCCGCTCTGGATCTGGGCATTTTGGCCGTCGCTGCTGGTCGTGCCGTTTGTCTTTGCCGATAAAGGTGAAGGTCGTGTGAAGGTTGAAGCTGCAGTAAACCTTGTTGGGAGGGAGGGACTCGCTAATGGTGGATTCGAGGAGGCCAGACTGTTCGAGGTTGTTGACGACATTGGGGCAGCGAGAGATGGTCTGGATTGGAGCGGCGGCGAACAAGCTCTCCTCCCTCACAACCTCTCTTCTCAGCGGCGGTTTGTTACTTCACCGACGGCGAGGACCAGATCAGTGGTGTGTGGGTTTCAATCTTTACCGACCTCCATCGTGAGATCCAGGTTGGAGGTCGTTGTGACCATGGCTGGGCTCCACCATCGTTAGGGTAGATTGGCTTGAGAATTGAGATGGATCGTGGTTAGGGATTAAGAAAAGATTGAACGTTTGTGTGATTGATATGTAGAAATTTCTTTGATCAAATTTGTTTTATTTGTTCTAACAAAAATCAGATGAACTGCAATTTGGATTTTGATAGAAATTGATAAAAATGAGTATGTTTGTTGGACCAAAGAATGAAGAATGAGAGAACAAGAGAAAGTAAGATATGGGAGGTTGAAGAAGAGTGCATAATAGTCATTTCAATTGCATTTATTTTGTTCCTAAAAAATACTAATTTACCCTTGAACATAAATTAGATTTTTCATGCAAATAAGGGGTACAATGATAATTTCACATTTATAAAATAAGTATACTCTACCTAAATTATAACGAGGGCATTTTGGGTATTAAAAAATATATGAACAATTTTGTTGTTAGATTTAACTGAATTTAAACTAAAGTGTTAACGGTTTAAACTTGGGGGACAGAGAAAAAAAATTTCAAACTTGGGGGATTGATCCTGGAATGAGGTTTCGGCAGGTGTAGTGATCTGTAATTACCCCATAATAATATGTTAAAAGAAAGTTTCTTCAAAATATACCTGTGAACCATAAAACAAAATCGAAACCGGATACTACACTTGGCCACCCATAATTGTTTGTCTGTTGTACAGTTTTGAAAATACCAAACTGGAAAAATTCGGTCTGGAAGATGGTTTTTGAGGTTAGAAATTGGAGACCAACTCGGACTGTCCAGTCAGCCCCAGTCAAGCCATGATTCCCCAGTATTCATCCCATTTAATCTTTTCCCCAACCTCCTAATTTTCTCATCTCTCTACTCTCCTCTAATTTCTCCTTGTTCAACCAAAGCTTCTTCACTCTTCATAAACTCCTCTTCTTTCAACTGAAGTGTCTCCATTCCACCAATATACGCCTACGGTTTCTGCCTTTTTTGTGAGACCATACATATCTCCATCTTCACTCTCGACTATCGACCAAGCGATCTTTATAAGGTTTGTTATTACGGTGAATTGTTGGCTTATTTTTTTATTCAAGATTAATGTCGAGCGTATGATCAAGAAAGATATCAAGTTGTATGTTGCATCATCTTACTCGACATCGTGCCCGTCGAAGCAGGGTATAGTTTCCTTAAATATGAAGATATTCGGCGATTGTGAATTTGGAAGATCTTCACTTGTGTACAAGACATTTGGGAAGTCTTGATTGTGCAGTAATAATGGAAAACTTTTTGCCGTGATACAGATTCTGCAAAGATATTCGGCAATAAGGATTTGGGAAACCAAGATCTCTAGGATTAAGAAAACCCTAATGCATCTCTAAGATGTGTATTCTTCGAATGACATTGTGTATCACCATCAATCAAAAGATCAAGTGTGAGTATTTGTGTTTTTGTGTGTATGCGTGATTGAAGCGTCGCGTTCAAGTTAAACAACGACTTGCGACATCCGAGTAAGGAGATTGCTCGTGGAGTGGAACCAAGACGGGGTCTTGGATTCAGGGGGAGTCCCTAAGATAAGTTTGCACTTGTAATAGTAGCATAGGGTAGTGATCTGTGAGAAGATCACTGATACTTGTATGTTGTGACTTATTACTTCATAGTGAAAACTTTCTACTGACAAAGTGCCCCCAGACGTAGGTAAGTTAGCACCGAATTGGGTAAACAATCTGTGTGTTGTTGTTTACTGCTTTTTTTTTGTTATTATTTGCATCTGCTTTAGTTGTCAAGAACATTGTCTCGATATTGTTCTTAATATCTTGTCTGACGTAAGAAATCAGAATTTCAAAGTTGAAGGTCATGTACGACATGAATCAACACAAAAATATGTAAGTGTTTTAATTTCTCTCTTCTTTATATTTTCTCGTTTTGAAATTTACTTTCCTCATACTTCTAACATGTCTCTGTGTATGTGCTCTTTTCCATTTCAATAGAGTGTTTCTTCTTTTTGAGTTTGAATAAACACTTTACAAGATGTAGATTCACCAAGAAATGCCCGATATCACTAAGATGAGTCAGATCAGTGACATGCGACCACAACCAACTCAGGTTACTCAGGTATTTCCTATTTCTTCCTGATTGACTTTAATATTTTTAGTTTCTGATGATAGATTTAGAAGTTAATTACAACTTACTATATCTATTTGGAGCCCCTTTACAACTTACTATACATATTTTTAAAAATTCGTTTCATCTCACATAAGTATATTTTTTTACATTTTTCTCTTTTCGTAAATTTTAATTGAGTTTGTGTTAATTTTTTCCAAAACGACAAAAATACCATGAACCCTATATCTTCTATCTTCTCTTCATATTAGAGTATCACCATATTAAGCCCATTCATTATAATTTGTCCGTAAATTTTGATTTGATCCAAAATTTCTCCAACTTTAGATTTATTGTTTCGATTTGTTGGTTCCTTCACGTTCGAGCAGCTCCTGAAGAACGTTAACTATGAAAGAGATCACCACGGGTTCCAAACGATGAATATCATGCAGTGGACTTTATGTAACTGTGGTGATCGTCAAAAGCTAAGATCTTAATGCCATTTGAACATGTTATAAACATAATTATAAATCTGATATTTACCTCTTGTAATCGACAAAAACACAAGTGTAGTGTTCTCTCTATCAAGTCCACACAAGCACCACAACCGAAATGATTTTTCGCTCAATATTTTGCTAGAAATTTTTGAGAGAAAACAAGGCAACAATGGAGGTAGAGAAGGAGCTGAAAAACAGCAATGAGGGAGAGAGAAAGGAGGGAGAAGTTGCTGAAAAATTCAAGAGATAATTGAATAGATATTATGTGATTTTAATTTGAAATTAAATTGAATTTCAAAATTAAAATTGCATTATCTATCCCTTTATTCTTTCTTATTTGCAATTGATCCGTCTCTTATTTTAAATCTCTAAATGGGCTTTAAGCCCGTTTAACTAAAACCCAAATTAAACCCATTAACTTGAGTTCTAATTTCGGTTTAGTCAAAACGGCTCAATTTCCTCGAATTGATTTCTTCAACCGTCTGGTTAAAACCTTAGGCCAGAAAACTACCGAATTGTTCTCAATTCTCATCCATAATTGTTGTCATGTATCGTGCTTAATGCGTGTGACCCTCTAGGCTCACGAATAATTGGCAGACTGGTAAAATTACTATTTTACCCTTTCCATCATAAGTGGCATCTAGCAAGACATTATGATTATCCAATATTCATGATTATCGATTATTCGACTTAACCTGTTATCGTACATGTCACTGTTCTTTTATTAAACCGATATCCAGATTGATCAATAGGCATAGAATGGTCATCCTAATTTATCAATCATTGTTTCTTGATATCTGAGATGACTGAAAACTGATACTAAGGTATCACCTGCATGGCCATGCTCTTTCTTCAGTCATACTCATCAAGTGGCCTAAACGGATATCTTTCTCATACCGAAGTATGAGTGATAAATCCCTCAGACGCCTTTCGAGTTCACTAGTGCAATAAATGCCAAAGCCAATCGAAGCCGTTATAGTTACCCTTTTACAGATAACGTTAGACTAGGTCAAACTTAGGTATTCGTTACATAGTGTACACAAAGACTCCTTGGTCTTAGGATATAATGACAAGTTACGATATGTGAGTATCTCATGACTGGATCTATGCAGCATACTCACAATCGGGTTGTCCGATATCATCGACCTGATGATATCTATGATATAAGGAGAGTGACAGTAGAGCGTGATCACAAGGAGTTAGTCTCATACTGATCACTTCAGAAGAAGCTTAGCTGATCAGGGACTTTATCGAATGCAATTCTTTCTGATCTATAGTTCTACTATAAGTGATTACACACATTATGACATAGATCAAATTACATTCTATATATTACTACAACACATTAGTAATATATGCCGATTTATTTATTCGGAAAGATGATAAAACATTACATCTGTAGATCACTTATATATTGGACTGGGGCATAACTCTAACAATCTCCCACTTGCCCCTGGTTCCAATTTAAGTTCTGATCCATTCCCATAGACCCTGCATGTTTCTCATGCCTAGGCTTGGGCTGAGCCTTTGTCAAGGGATCGGCCATATTATCATCAGTCGAATAGTGTTTAATCTCCACATCACCTCTATACTTGATAACTCTCACGAGGTGAAGCCTGCTGAGTATATGTTTGGATATGTTGTGGAATCTGGGCTCTTGACCAATAGCTACGACACCTGTGTTGTCCCACAACAAGCTTATCGGATCAGACGCTCGCGGCGTTGCATCTAATCCGATTAGAAGGCTTCTAATCCATACGGCCTCTTTAGCTGCTTTTGTTGCAGCTATATACTCAGCCTCCGTTGTAGAGTTGGCAATTTTGCCTTACTTAAAGCTTATCCAGCTGAAAGCGCCACAAATCAACACAAAATATATCCTGACAGAATTTTGAAGTCATCTGGATATTGCTGAACTAGCATCGATTTGTCCTTTGACTGCTAGTTCTCTATCTATTTCCCCATACACTAGGAATGCATCCTTGGTCCTCCTCAAATATTTGAGTATGACCTTTGACAACAATCTAGTGCAATTGACCGGGGTTAGATTGGAATCTGCTGGTGTAGCTTAGTGCAAACGAGACTTCCAGTCTCGTGCACATCCTAGCATACATGATGGATCCCACAGCCGAAGCATAAGGGATCTTACTCATCCTGCTCAGCTTATCAGGAGTACTAGGACTCTGTAGTTTGCTGAGCTTAATGCCATGACGCATGGGTATGTATCCTTTCTTAGAATCAAGCATTGAGATCTTCTCAACACTTTACCTATGTACATGTTCTGACTTAGCAACATGTTCTGACTTAGGCCCAAAATCCTTTTGGAATGATCTGTAGAGATCCTGATGCCTACATTAAATGTAGCATCACCTAAGTCCTTCATCGATAAGTACTTCCCTAACCAAGCTTTGGTGGCAAGGTCGGGATGTCATTCCCGATAAATAAATATTAAGAATACAATATTACTCCCACTCGCTTTCTTATGTACGCAAGGCTCACTTTTGTTTTTGATGAAGCCGAGTTCCCTTACAACTTCATCAAAACGAATGTTCCAACTCCGTGAAGCTTGCTTTAATCCATAAATGGATCTAAGCAGCTAACAAATCTTTCCGGGATTCTCTGGATCAACAAAACCCTCGGGATGTGTCATATACACATCCTCTTTTAAGTTCCTGCTAAGGAAGAGGTTTTGACATCCATCTGCCATAACTATGGCTAAAAATAATCCGGATTAAACTGAACATTGCTACTGGTGAAGAGGTGTCATCATAATCCATTTATTGAATCTGACGATAACCTTTTACAACCATCCTAGCCATATTGTTATGAGGACTTCCATCCATGTCGGTCTTGATCCTATAGACCCACTCAGAACCGATGAGTTTTATCCCAGGGGTTTGAACCACCAAGCACCAGACTTGGTTGTCATACATGGATTTCATTTCCTCACTCATGGCGTTCTGCCATTTTTCGGAGTGTGGACTGGTCAAAGCTTGTCTGAAGGTTTTTGGATCATCCTGATCCATCAATATCAAGTCATTTCCCGCAGTGGCTGTGAAGCCATATCTGTCTGGAACATGACGAGATCTTTTAGACCTCATTTGACCATCTGGAATTTTTGTAGGAACTGATTCTTCATCTACGACCATCTGAGGCTCCAGTACTTCTACATCTTGCATAGCAGGCTCCTGAATTGCTTCAGGCTGTTCCGTATCCTCTCGAATTTCTTCGAAATGCACGGGACTCCCACTAGCTGTTTTGGAAAAATATTTCTCCAAAAATACCCCTCCTCGAGCAACAAATACTTTGTACTCGCTGGGTATATAGAAGTTGCATCTCTTAGTTTCTTAAGGATACCTTACGAAGACACATTTTGTCTGATTTGGATGCATGCATCTCTGCTACCCAAAATCTTTTTAGGAAAAACATACTAGGATGTTTCCCACACCATATATGACTATGGTTCATTTCTTATTTGACTACTACGCGAAGGCGCACACATCCAAATAGAACTGACCATCTCATCCCGCTCCCATCCCAATGAATACTACGCGGAGGCGCACGCATCCACAGTAATGGGAGACATAATAAGTGTCATATGGTGTACCTTCTGTGACTCTGGTCCAGCTCTTATTTGGCTACTACGCGGAGGCGCACGCATCCAAATAGAACTGATTACCTTATTCAGCTCGCATCCTAATGAATACTACGCGGAGGCGCACGCATCCACAATAATGGGAGACAGAATGACTGTCACAAGGTGTACTATCGTTGTCTTCATCGGAGCCCGATTCAAAATGAATGCGGCCGTTTCCAGAGTCAAGTATTAGTTCAACTCTCTTCTGGCCTGAGTACTCATAGGTCCACATACGTCGGAATGTATTAGACTTAATAAGTCACTCGCCTTTTACATAAACCTGTAAAATGTGCCTTTGTCATTTTGCCCATTAGGCCAGACTTGCATCTTTCAGTTTGAGTGAATTCAAACAGACTTAAAAAGTCCACACTTGTGAAGTGTTGAAATGCGTTTCTCGCTCATTAGGCAAGACTTGAATCTTTCAGTTTGAGTGAATTCAAACGGACTTAAAGTCCACACTTATGAAGTGTTGAAATGCGTTTCTCGCCTATGTGCCTTAAATGACAATGCCAGATTATAACTTGGTTTAAATCATTAGATTTAAGCATTTTCTTATTTACGTTATAGCGATTAAGCTTACCAACGTAAATATCTGATCCTGAAGACGTGGATACCCACTCTTCTTCACATGATCCTTGTATTGCTTACAATCCCTTATTCCCGTGTCCTGGCTCATTGCAGTGATAGCATATCTCCGCCAATTTTTCCTTAGAATTCACAGCAGTTTTGAGAGCTGCTTGAACCTTTGGACGCTTGGGGTGTCTGATCTGCCCTGCAAGGTGCCCAGGAGCCTTACCCTTACCTAGATCAGCTTTCTTGAAGCTGACCTTCTTGTTCACCATAAGGACCTCCTTGGTCTTGCCCTTGAGGTTCTTTTCAGCGGTCACAAGCATCCCATGAAGCTCTGTTAAGGACTTGTCCATGTAATGCATATTGTAATTTACTATGAAATCACTATATGTATCTGGAAGTGACTGCAACATAAAATCTGCAGCTATTTCAACCTGATCATCAAAACCAAGTCTGGTTAGATGTTACTGAAGACATTAAATCTTCGTGACATGGGGACTAACAGGGCTCCAGCCTTAAGTTTGCAGGAGTTAAGTTCTATGAAAGTATCATATCTTTTGACACGAGCTTTCTCCTTGAACATTTCCTTGACCTCTGCCTTACAGGTATGAGGGTCATCTGAAACGTTCCTGAACTGCTTCTGCAACCCTGGCATCCTACTGCCCACCATAATGCATGACACGTCAATTTGGTTACTAAGGAACTTTGATAAGTATCCTTAGTGCCCTAGCGGCGTTCAGCGGTGGCTCAGCAGGAGGTTCCTTGGTAAAGATATACTACTTGCATTCATGCTTGAGTACAAGACTCAAGTTTCTATTCCAATCTGAGTGATTCACGCCCTTGAGTATGTCCTCAATCTGGACTCTCAGTGCGCTATTACTCCTTTGTGTTGTGTTTGCCTTTTAGTTCTACATGGTAAAATTAATTAAAATTCAAGTTGGAGATTAAGTTACAAAACACTTGTTTGATTCTAACATTAGAATCTGAACCAGGATCCTATCATACCCTCAATTGAAGTGAACGGAGGCTCACTTCTCCAATTGAGAGCATCAAGGTAGGAATACATCCATTTACAAAACCATGTAATTCCTGGCTAGGGTCTGTACTAAAAGTACACGGCATACCCTATACTGATACCCTAGGTCAGCCCTAGCTGACAATCGTAGACAAGTCTACCAAGCTTGAACTATGGATAGAACTAATGTGACTACTACGCGGAGGCGCACCCACCCACACAGAACTACCCATCTCATCCAGACTTTTTCTCTATGAATGTTACGCGGAGGCGTACCGACATCCATAGGGTCAAAGCCCTTTTGAGTGCCCAAACTTGGATGGTATCACGCTTGACTTGTAATTATTTGTGTTTAAGTGAATTATAAAAGTCTGATTGTATATCGATACAATCTTAATCTAGAATCATCAATTGCAAATTCATGCAAAGATGATCCCTTAGCAGGTTACATGCGAGTCTGATTAAATTCTGATTTTAATCTTTGCATGTGGGTGATAGCAAATCATACATAAACTTGTATATTTAAACTATCATACATTCATACATTCAAACATATAAATGTAACGATAAAATATGCATAGCTAAGCCCATCCTAAGTTCCTAAGAATCTAGCAAAACTGATCCTAAAGACATGGTCTTCAAGATCCAAACTTGCTCCATTCTCGTGAACTCCCACTGGCTTCGAGCCTCCTCCAATCCGAGTCTTCCTCTTGACTTGATTCTTGTGTCGGTCTTCGTGATTACATATTAAAATAAATTAAATAAAATACAAATCACGACACGCAGGCCGTATTTACTACAAGCCAAAATTAAGGAACACGCAGGTTGCAAAACCGAAATTAAAATGCAAATCTAATGGGCTTAGCTAGCATCATGTGGAAAACATCATGTTATCAAAGATCATGTTATCAATCAACATGCTGATCAAACAAATAATTTTTCCAAATTTTATCTTTCTTAAGTGTGGAAAAATTCCGGTTTATCGAAACCGGACGGTTTAATTGATTAATTGAATTTTGGACCGGTTCTCGCTGGTTTATCGAAACCGAACCAAATCTGAAAATTAAATTTTTAGGGTTTCCAAATATCCTCGCAAACCAAGCGGTTCAGCTCGAATCTGGTCGAGCCGAATCGGCTCAACCGAAGGTCGCCCGCGGAGGCAACCACGGTGGCCCGTGAGGGCTGCCGAGGTCGCCCGCGGGGCTGACCGTGGTCGGCCACGGGAACGACCATGGTAGCCCACGAGGGCAGCCATGGTCGCCCCTAGGGCAGACCCTAGTCGCCCGCGAGGCAACCATGGTGGCCCTCACGGGCTGCCATGGTCGCCCGCATGGGCACACCGTGGTCGCCCGCGGCAGCGACCATGGTCGCCCACGAGGGCTGCCATGGTCGCCCGTAGGTGACCCTCGTCGGCCCATGGTGCTGACCATGGTCTGCCCTAGGGCATTCCATGGTCCACCAAGGGACTCGACCTGGTCGGCCATGGCTAAGCCATGGCTAACCCGAAAAACCCCAAAAAAAATTAATTAATTTTCCAATTTTCAAAATCAATCAAATCTGAAAAAAATTTCGATTTACATGCATGCTAATGATGAAGAACACATATAAACATAAAAAATATCAGATTTAAACGTATACAAATAAACATAATAACCATGCTCTGATACCACTGAAAGAGATCACCACAAATTCCAAACGATGAATATCATGCAGCGGACTTTATGTAACCGTGGTGATCGTCAAAAGCTAAGATCTTAATGCCATTTGAACATGTTATAAACATAATTATAAATCTGATATTTACCTCTTGTAATCGACAAAAACACAAGTGTAGTGTTCTCTCTATCAAGTCCACACAAGCACCACAACCGAAATGATTTTTCACTCAATATTTTGCTAGAAATTTTTGAGAGAAAACAAGGCAACAATGGAGGTAGAGAAGGACCTGAAAAACAGCAATGAGGGAGAGAGAAAGGAGGGAGAAGTTGCTGAAAAATTCAAGAGATAATTGAATAGATATTATGTGATTTTAATTTGAAATTAAATTGAATTTCAAAATTAAAATTGCATTATCTATCCCTTTATTCTTTCTTATTTGCAATTGATCCGTCTCTTATTTTAAATCCCTAATTGGGCTTTAAGCCCGTTTAACTAAAACCCAAATTAAACCCATTAACTTGAGTTCTAATTTCGGTTTAGTCAAAACGGCTCAATTTCCTCGAATTGATTTCTTCAACCGTCTGGTTAAAACCTTAGGCCAGAAAACTACCGAATTGTTCTCAATTCTCATCCATAATTGTTGTCATGTATCGTGCTTAATGCGTGTGACCCTCTAGGCTCACGAATAATTGGCAGACTGGTAAAATTACTATTTTACCCTTTCCATCATAAGTGGCCTCTAGCAAGACATTATGATTATCCAATATTCATGATTATCGATTATTCGACTTAACCTGTTATCGTACATGTCACTGTTCTTTTATCAAACCGATATCCAGATTGATCAATAGGCATAGAATGGTCATCCTAATTTATCAATCATTGTTTCTTGATATCTGAGATGACTGAAAACTGATACTAAGGTATCACCTGCATGGCCATGCTCTTTCTTCAGTCATACTCATCAAGTGGCCTAAACGGATATCTTTCTCATACCGAAGTATGAGTGATAAATCCCTCAGACGCCTTTCGAGTTCACTAGTGCAATAAATGCCAAAGCCAATCGAAGCCGTTATAGTTACCCTTTTACAGATAACGTTAGACTAGGTCAAACTTAGGTATTCGTTACATAGTGTACACAAAGACTCCTTGGTCTTAGGATATAATGACAAGTTACGATATGTGAGTATCTTATGACTGGATCTATGCAGCATACTCACAATCGGGTTGTCCGATATCATCGACCTAATGATATCTATGATATAACTCCGGCACATAATTTGCCATGATCAGTAGAGCGTGATCACAAGGAGTTAGTCTCATACTGATCACTTCAGAAGAAGCTTAGCTGATCATGGACTTTATCGAATGCAATTCTTTCTGATCTATAGTTCTACTATAAGTGATTACACACATTATGACATAGATCAAATTACATTCGATATATTACGACAACACATTAGTAATATATGCCGATTTATTTATTCGGAAAGATGATAAAACATTACATCTGTAGATCACTTATATATTGGACTGGGGCATAACTCTAACACCTAAGTCAGCAAGATCTCCTCTGATGAGGAGAGCAACACACCAGTGCACCACCGCGTGCTCGAGCTCAATGGCGGCGGAAGAGACTAGCTGCTGAGAACGTCGATTTTGTTCGTCTTTTCCTTCGACAGCCTGACATACATCGTCAAGGTCCAGCGCAAGATGGATCCGTCCCCTCGCTCTTCGAGCACTAAAAGTTGAACCGCCTCAGCACGACGGTGGACATATTATGACCATGGTCGTCTTCGCACTCGGTCTCGGACTCAGCCATCGCCTGTCAGACCTATTATCTTCTCTTTCACATCCAAATATTCACACTCTGCAAATCTGTTGTTGCTCAGATCCAGCTCGAACAACATAACTATACAAGGTTATGTGCTTCGATGCCGGATCTCAACCACGATGACATCGCCCTAAAGTCGAGCCGCACTTCGACTTACGATTTCCTCCAAGCTCTTCGGGGAATTCATTGCATGAGCGATCAATTAAGGGAAGAGGAGCTTCGAGGATTTGGGTGGAGCTGGTGCCAGTGATTCCGACAGTAGGTGCACAAAGGAAGGCCATTTAAGAACTTATCTGGGTTGCGGAATGAGCCATTGAAGAACCTGATTTCCAGATCGATGAAGAGGCATCTAGTTCCTCGCTGGTTTCTAAATTCTCGAAGAGTTGAGTTAGGTTTTTTTCTAGGTTGCCAGTTGAAATCGGAGGATAAGCTGGGTGAAATCGGAGGAGGAACTTGGTGGTCGCTTGTCGGCTCGATTCCCAATTTCTGAGAATGCACGGAATCCATTTTGTGTTATTTTTTTCTTTGAATCATATTGAAGTTTTTGAAATGATATTTTTTTTGAACATTGTTGGATTTTTGTAATGATTTAGTTTTGTTATAGACAAGTCATATGATTCAATTCTTTAATGATTCATTTTCTAGGTAGAATTGGCATCAATTTAAATATGAAAAAACTGGCATTACTTTGAAATATGAGCAAAATTGGCATCACTTTGAATGATTATGACTTTTAATGATGAACTACGGTGCAAATGATTCATACCTTTAAAAAACAACAAAATCTATAGGGAAAATGATACTTTTGTGCACCTGAATATACACTTTTGACACTTTCATACCTTAACTTTTTTTTCTCTTTTTTCCATACCTTACTTTCATTTTGGGACAAATTTTTTCATAAATTTCAAAATACCCAAATTACCCCTGAATTGAACCAAAATTAAATCTGATGGTCCAATTAAAGAGTATGAAAAGACGAAATTACCCTCAACTATTCATCAAATTTTCAAAGGTATGCCACCCTTTCAACTATTCCTCTCCTCCTCTTCCGCCACCCCCTCCTCACCAGCGTTTCTTCGCCATCCATCGCCGGGGTTTCTTCGGCATGTGGGGAGCACGGTGGACCAACGAGGCCTCCAGAACACCTCCGCCAAGGTGTCCGTCTCGACCCTATCGTCCTCGACCCCTCCTTCTCGTCTTCTCTGGTGATTCTTCGCCGGAGCCGGCCATGATTCTTCCTCTGCAGCCTCCACAACACAAAATGGTGAGCATCGACGAGGTGGGCAGCGAGCATCGACGAGGTGGGTAATGGGCAGCGACCAAAAGGGTAGAATGCGGTGCTCTAACGATCGTCTCCGGCACAGAATGGCAGAAAAAGAGATAGAGGGAGAGAGGGAATAAGAAATGAGTTCAAGAATTCAAATTTTTCACTCGCCGAAAAGTGTGCCGGAACATATTTTCCGGCGGGTGAAAATTTTGGCACAACTCCAGTCACCAGGTACGAAGCCCAGCAGGTAAACTCCGTGACCGACGATGCTCCGGCGATCGACGAGGTGCTCGCTGCCCAGCAGCTTCGTCACCTCGCCTCTGTTTTCTAACCAGAAAACAGAGCACTTGACTGCTGATCCGGCATCATCGCTGTCGCAAGTCTTCGGCGGAGTCGAGCCTCCTCCTGGGAGACAGTCATCGCCGCCATCGTATCCTGCCATCGCTGCCACAAGTGGCTCTGTTTTGATGAAGTAGAAGGGTCCAATGGCATTCACTTGAAAATTTGATGAATAGTTGAGGGTGATTTCGTCTTTTCACACTCCTTAAAAAATTGGGCCAGTTCTCTCCATTAGACCAGGGATAATTTCGGTATTTTGAGAATTTTAGGGGTAAATTTTCGTAAATGAAAGTAAGGTATGGAAAAATGAGAAGAAAAAAGTTAGGGTATGAAAGCGTCAAAAGTGTATATTCAGGTGCACAAAAGTGTCCTTTTCCCAAATCTAAACCAAAGAATATGAAGAAATTGGGGGAAATGGCATCACTTTGAGAATATGATAAATAGTTAGGGATATTTTAGACATTTCACAGGTTAATGAAATTTTCCTTCCAAAATTTAACAGTATTAGGGCAAATTGTAAAAAACAATGTAATGAAGTGTAGTAAGTTGTAATTTCTTAAAACATATATGGTAAACTGTAAAAGTGGTGAAAGTGTGTACAATAAGTTGTAATTAACCCTAGATTTAGTGGTTTTCGGAAATTTTTATTTTTTACTGTAAAATTTCTTAGTTTCTGACTTAAAATTTTATGTTTCTGCCTTTAAAATTTTTGATTCCCGATAATGGATTTAGAATTTTTAGTTTCTGATGGATTTTTGAATTTATAGTTAAATTTTGTGAATTTTGTTTTGGGTTTATGCTTCTTTAAAATGCAATAGATTTAGGATTATTATTTTTGTTAATTTTATATCATAACGCGTGGCTAATTATTTCTTCAATTTTCACGTGTGTACAAATTGAAATTAAATTCATTGAAGCCTCAGACTCATATGGATACCATACTTTCTCCCAGACTAAGACTCCCCACTAGGTTATTCTAAACCACCTAGTGGCAGAGCTGGGTATAAATTTATTGTTTGAAAACATATTACTGAACCCATTGTGATGAACATTGTAAATGTATAACTATTTGTAAGTGTTGTTTGAAAAATCTTTCATGTAACATTAAGTTTAATGGAATATCTAGTTTACTGTAATACAGGAGAAGTCGTAGACAATTTTCTAAGAAAAGAGTCGTGATCAACAGATAATTCTCACATTTAGACACTGGCAGTACTAATATTCTGTTACAACTTCTTGCTCTCTTAATCAAATTGCAATAGACTTTGTGTTAAGATATGACAAACTATACAATACCAAAATTCTGACAGTGAAGAGGATTTTAAAAAGATGAAAAACTTGAAGAAGTTGGACTATTAATATATTCACTTGTGACTTGTGTCTATTTTTAACTATCAAATTCTCATAACAGTTTCAGTTTCTAACTTACTTCTATTTATGTGTTTGTAGAGCTTGACAAAATTGACTTGAATTGAAAAGGTTCAACAGGATACACATTTCATTTTCTCTTATATTTATGTCCTTTACTTCAATTTTTTATTGTCTTTTAATTTTTTTTGTATATAACTTCCAAATTCTAATTGTCTTATGTTTTTGACACCCGAATCGCGAGTGGGTTTCCACCGCTTCGCACCTTGTTAGGGAGGGTGCGATCGTTGTTCGTCGAGATTTTAGTATTTGGCTAAAATACAGGTCGTTTTCCTTTGGGATTAAATAGGGTTCAATCTAGATAGTTTTCTTTGTAAATGTAAATGTTTAATTCTTTTCAAGTTTTGAAATGTTAGTTTGGCAAATGTCAATTTCTCGACGTTGAATACAATGACAATAAAATAAACAAGTCATGAGAAGCAATGGCAATGGAAATAAATGATGGTTTTCTCAAGTTTGAATCGAGTAATCACGGGTGTTGGACTTCACTTAATTTTGCAATATTGATTTATAAGGATACAAATTGTGTTATTTTGTTTCCCTAATTCTTAGTTCATTAAATTCTCCTTTCGGCACTGAAAATAAATCAATTATTGTCGTTGACTTATTTTTTGATATTGTCAACGGTTTGGGAAAGCATTAAAAAGAATATTCTCGGAATAGGAACCGTATGAGTGGGTTTGCGCCAAACATTCAATTCATAGGAGAATTCTAACCGTATGAGTGGGTTTGCCCTCTAAAATGATGTTACGTAGCAGGGACAAGATGTTGAACACAATGTTGTAACAATTTGTTCGACTACTTGCCTAATTCACAAATAATGGATAGTTAATTAATAAAGCAGTAAATAGAACATGCGATATGTTACCTAGTTCGGTGACTCCGCACCTACGTCTGGGGGCACTCTGCCAGTGGAAAGGTTTTCACTATTTGATAGTCAATAGTACAACTTCAAACATCAACTATCTATCACACAAGCTATTGTCCTAAGCTACTATGATCTCACTGTGAACCACCTCGACCAGGGGCTCTCCCTATCTTTCAGATCCACTCAATTCCACCCTTCGAGCATGCCTATACTCGGCGTAGTTGTCTTCGACAATTTTCTCGTGAATCTTCAATCCCGAACAAATAACCACAGATCACAAACACTCAAATCCTTACGAGTTGATGTATGTGATCGAAAATGTCCTCTCTAAATTGATCAGGCTCTCAATCTGGTAGTCGTACACGGTTAAGAGCTTTGAGAATTTAGCACATAGAAATGACTCAGTTGCTAAGGGGGAAGCACCTGCTTATATAGCAACTCCTCTTGCCTAATCGGATTCTAATTCCGATTAGGAAGACCCTTGTCGCCTTGCGTTATTGGCAAGTGACAGGTTGGCGTTGCCGCCTTCTTTAAGCCTTGCTGACGTGTCTTCCTTCCAACTGGACCTTGCCTAAATCTGTCGTAGCTTTATTCTTTTGTGCGCTGAGCTTCTGCGATCTAAAATAGTAAGTCTTCGATGTCTTGCCTAATCATGTGAGTATTATGTCATGCCAACTGTGTTGCAACATGTTGGCTGACATCTTGGCCTTTCGTTAAATATACGCCAATACTAAACGTAGTAACAATCTCCCCATTTGGCAGTTTTTTAGGAAAATTTTGACGACAAGCTTCAGGCGAGCACCGTTTCCGGCTAGCAGCGTCTTCAGCTATGACAACCATCTTTAGTCATCATTAGTCGTTCCTCAGCAGAGCGTCATCTTTCACAGCAAGGTCGCAACATCTTGTGACACATGTTCCAGTAGTTTAATGATGTCTTCCGCATCATGGCATATAACAAGTGGCAACATGTTGTGACACATGTTCCAACCTGTTGTGCGCAATAAGTCACCAAAATTTTTGATGACCTGAAAACACCTAGAAAAGGCCAATTCACTGCGGAGGAGACATCCCACCAAACCCACATATGTGTGTGAATATGGTTATATGTTTACTAACCGTTGTAATTGTTATTTTATCTAAGTTTGAGCTCTTCAAGTTTCAGTGTTTGTGTATACATTCTAGGGCTACTCATTTTTACCTGACCACGCGACTCGACTCGAACCCGACTGACCTAAACCCAATTGACCCAACCACTCGGTTGAGTCCAAAAACCCCCAACCCCACGTAAAATCGGGTGAGTCTCGGGTGAGACATGCTCACCCATTGAGTAACCCGACTCACCCGACATACCATCAGCCCAAAACACCACCAGCCCATCAAGAGATAACAAGCCCATAAGTGGCCCAACCCGAGCCTAGCTCGTTTGCATTTTGTCTTGCATCATAAGCTTATAAACGATGAAAATGTTTATACGCTTCTGATGTGAGACGATATGTAGAGGGTGAATGAGTTGAGTTCGAGCGCCAGACGTCGTGCCTCCATGACCGTCCATCGCGAAGCCAAAACTCATCTCAACCGTCTAATTCAAGTCAACGTGGTTTGCTCTAGTCCACCCACGACCACATCACCGAGTTCAGTGTTATCTCTCTCTCTCTCTCTCTCTCTCTCTCTCTCTAGGCCATTTATCCTTTCTCTCTCGAATCGACCTCTGAAACCCTAAAAGAGTAGCTCGAAAGCGTCATCTCCTCTTGTCGTCTCTAGCCTCATTCATGATCAACATCTCACTCACTCACAGTTACAACTCACAACGGCTTGATTAGGTGGATATCCACTACAAATCGAGTCGTTGGAGAAGCTTCCTCTCCACCACCACCACTATAAATCAAGCGATGGCGGAGAGGAGAATTTCCAACAGCTCGATTCTACAGCAGAGATTCACCAACCTTCATAGACAACGGCCGAAAGAGGTGGACGCCGACGACATGTCTTCAACTCCGACAAGTATGATTTTAGGGTTAGGGTTTGTTCTTGGGTTTGAATTTTTGGAATTTAATTTTCAATTGCAGTTTTGATTTGGGTATTCGAATTTTATGGACTAAAAATTGGGGGTTGAATTGGGTATTACTAATTAGGGTTTTCGATTGGGGTTTTTTATTTCAGCTTTTGATTGGGGTTTAAGGTTTCAATTTCATTTCGGATTTCAATTAACGTCTTCAATTTGGGAATTAGGGTTGAAACTAGGGTTCATAATTTGGGGATTTAGGGTAAGGGTTCAAAATTCGGAATTGGGGTTTCTAATTACCCATCGGGGATTATGAGGGTTTTCTGTCCAATTTCGATTTTTATTTCATTGTAAGTTCTGAATTGGGGGAAATTGAGGGTTTTTTGTTTTCAACTAGGGAAACCTTAATCAATTTGGGGATTATTAGGTTTTTCAGTCCAATTTCATTTTTTAATTCAATTTTAAGTTTTGAATTGGGTGTTTTATGTTCTCAATTGGGGAAACCCTAATCAATTTGGGGATTAGGGTTTCAAATTGGGGGTGTTGGGGTTTTATGTCCAAATTTGTTTTTAATTTAATTCTAACGGGCTCAAGTTTTTGGGTCCATTGAGTCTGTTGGGTTGAACCCGACAACTCGAGTCACCCGAGATTCAAGTAGAGTCGAGTCTCGAGTCTGACTCACTGGACCCGACATTGGCCGAGTCGGGTACAAAACCGGTCGGGTCTACTCAACCCGACCCGATGAACAACCCTAACACAATCTATTAACTTTGAATGTTATTGATGGGTTGGGATAACCCGGAACCCGGCCGGACTGAACCTGCCCATTTGTTTAGCGGACATCAGTCTTCATGGGCCGGGAATGGACGTGGAAATGGCCAACCCGCTAAGTCCGGGTTGGAACCAAAAATTAGTCATGGACTGTCCAACCCGACCCATGCTCACCCGTAGAAGGGTGTGAGTTAAACCGAAAATCCTTTCAGATCTTGCCATGAATAATCATGCCAAATTCTGCCCATTTCGGATGGTAAACGGTTTTCATTTGTCATCCCTACCACTAACACGAAGGGTTTCACTTTCAGGGAAAACAAACGGTTAACTCGTTCATGAACATCTGTAACAAGGATAATTACACATCACTATACAAAGTATATAAGTTAAAGTAACTTTAAATTTTTCTAAGGATACCCAAACTTATTTTTGTTACATTTAAAGGTAACTTTCGTTAAATCTAATAGAATTGGATTATAAAAAGTCCAAAATGCGCTCAATAAATAATTTTCAAATTGGGAAACTGTTTAATAATATATGAAACGACTCTTTTACCTTATTCGAATAACAACTTGTACATATGTTTCAAGGGCAAAATGGTTTTCGCAAATGAAATAAATTTAAAAATATTTTTATATAAAAACATGCGAAATTAGAAAATTAACCTCTCTCTCTTAAAAACGGTGCCCCCTCCTCCATCGTTCCATTGGCGCTCAATCTCACTAGCTATGGAATCTCTCCTCCATCGTTATATCGGCTCTCAATCTCACCAACATTAATGGAAGCAATATTCGTTGCCCCTATGCGTCAGCCATCAAACACGCACACACAATCTGCATTGCCATCTTCTTCACCTTTTTCCAAGAAACTTCTATTTCTTTCAAATCCATATTTTGAATTTATTTCCTGAAGGCGACGCCCTAGTCGACGTCTCTCTCGGGCGGCCTCAAAATTTTATTTCTTAAGTGTATTTTTTTATCATGTGTGAGACAATGTCATCAAAATGGGTTGAACAACCGACCATAACCCGACTTGTTGAGATTCGCTTGCAAATAGTAACCCGACAAGCTAGTTGAAAAAGGGTGCAGGTGGGTGATAATCCGACTCGTGCACACGCCCACCCCTCAATTCTTAATATATGGGAATCAAACCAGAACTACTATGCGATAATTGATTCGGTTTTGGATCGGTTCTGTCCAAGTTGGTTCCGGTCCCATTCAATTAAAACCGATTACTTTTTTATTTTGAAATTATGCTCGATTTATAGACTGAAGTTGACAAATTTGAACAAATTTATTGGCAAAAACATTAAATTTGAAACTATAAATATATACTAATGAAACCGGAATATTAGAGTTTAATTATTACAACTCAATCGAAATATAAAGTTTGCAAACAAAATAACAATAAATAATATATATGAATGGACGAGAGGAGGACATGACGACACAAACCAATCAGTTCTTATTGTGTACCTGACGGTTCTAAGTGTTAAGAACTAAAACTCAACTATTAACCATGATTTTTATTTTTCAGTTCAGGTAAGGTTTGATTCCCGGTTCGGGACCGGTTCCGGGTCTAAAGTGCCTGCCCATGACCAAATCTACGTAGAAAGTGAGACGCTCACCGAAAAGGAAATAACAAGTGAAGAAATGCCTAAACAGGAAAAGTCATTTAAAAACAAAGTAACCAACAACGTGTAGTAAATTTCACCAAGTTATTGTCCGCAACAACCTAAATGGCCAGTTCAGAGCTTGTGAAGGAGAGTGATGCAGACAGACAAGGAACATACAAATTTTTTAAGAAAATGAAACAACCATGTTTGTATCTCATGACAGGAAAACAAGGAAGAACCATGATGGGATCTGGCTCTGGTTCTACATGTCCTGATCAACCAGATAATCTCCCAACTTCTCCACAACCAAGTTGCACTGTCCTGGAGTCACTGGTTCCTCATACACTCCGAAAATCAGAGCCTGGCCCGTCTTCTTTATGGTCACACCTCCAGATCCCTGTCAAGAACAATACATAAGATCCAGAGAACTCAAATGTTCAGACAACTCAAAACTTTCCAACAACTTTTGTGGTATCAACGTATAAAACACTGTTCAGTCAAGATGAATTGCTCAAATATCAATCTTTATTATAAGACAAGAATGAAAAATGATGTGTTAAAATAAAATTCACCGAATTCCCAAATATTCAAGCGGGATAGATAGGAGGTTCCAAGATGCTTATCAAACAATAATATATAATATGATGTATGCATATATCAACCAGGAGGGAAATGACTAGTGAGCAAATACTTTAGCAAATCCTTGGACAACTTAAGACTTTTAGATTATTTTCATGGTACCAAAGACAAGGATAAAACATTCTTCATTTAAGATGAATTGCATTAATTCTTTAATCAAACTTATAGATAGAAGTCAGGAGATGCTTATCAAGAAATGATATAACATGATGTATGCATAGGCTCACCTTTTTTCCACGGATGGCGGGGCCGGGCTCTCCCTGAATGACCATGTACTTTGAGCCACCAAGGTGTAAACCTGTAGGGGCGAGGAAACCGGGCTCATCAAAATCTTTCATGACGCCTGTTATCTCTTCAGGCTTAAGCTGCAAAACCAATCAATACTCTCTAATTATCCCGACGAATAACAACGCAGCAAATGCACACTTAGTAATTAACGATGATAGCCCAAAACAGAGCAATTCGAAGCCAGCCTTAGCTCTGCAGATATGAAACACATTATCTCCGGTCCTCCACAGTTCCAAGATACAACCATCAAAAGCAGAGAGGAAATGGTGCGGAGGTACCTGAGGGAAGTTAGCGCTCTGAGCCCAGACGGCGCCATCGTGGCCAAGTATGGCAGCAGAGGCGAGGTGATGACCCTCTATGTCGCACATTAGGTGATCATCCACATAACTTTGCCAAGACATCTTCTATTTCGATCTGATTCTGTCTGCCTGAATTTAATTTGGATACAAGCTATTCGTTTCCTTCGTCTGAAGTTCAAGACGCACGAATAAATGTGGAATTGAGGTGAAGAAGAAAGAAGAGAGAGAAGACATGCCTGGGAGAGACATGAAATGTGGAGAGAGAAAGAAGGCTAGGAAGCAGGATCTGAAAATAGACTGAATTACTCTTTCTACCAACAAATAGTATGACTCTGATCCGAAATTAGAATGAGTCTGTCTCAATGCTCAACCAATAATCTCCATGAAATTTAAATAATACAAAGAAACAAAGGGCTAGAAAAGAAATAATATGTTAAAAAAAATGTGAGCTATAAATTATTACTAGAACAATGTGAACTGAAACTAAAACACGGCATTCAATTGTCACAGTGATCCCCTATTTCATGAATCATGATGCTACTCCTCAGATCGTTGTCCGGTGTCGTAACACTGAATCTTGTCAGATGAGGTGTAAACGATGTAACACCTTGTTAACCCTTCAAGTGGAAGCATACTCATTGATTAAGCCGATAGGATCTGCCTCTGAAAGCCACACCGGTGTTCCCATCTGCCTGTAAGCTGGCTGCACGACTGTTTGCGGGAGCTCCAATTCTCCACCTTGCAACTATTTTATGTCTATGAGGTAAGAGTTAAGGAAACCTGTAGCAACTCGTGTACAATGTAAAAAAAAGACCTACAATCCATGGAAAGAAGGACAATTGGATGCAATGCAGAAACAAATGTACTAGTTTCAAGGTAGAAGAGGGATATAAATGTGTGTTATGTCAGTTATGACTAAGCACTAAGCACACAAGTCAAATGAGTAATGTGGCTCGCAAGATGAGATGTATGATATATATTTGAAGTGTAAGTAAGCATTAAAGAAGAAATAGTTCGCGCTTGGGTGTGGTACTTGTTGTATGTACTCTCTATGTAAAGGAGCCAATAGAAATAAGGATACACCCACATTGGGGTCTTGAGGAAGTTCCTCCCACCTGCAAGGGGATGCAAGACTGTGAAGAAGTAATATATGTGCCCTGCGACGATTCCCAATAGATCTGCCATGAGAGGAGAACCAAAAATAACATCCAAAGCAAGCATTGCCCATGGCAGATAAAACGCCTGCAAGTAAATGAATATCCACATGTCATAGGGTCAGATGTTGAGTGAATCAGCTCCTGAGGGCTAGAAAAAAGCATCTTGAACGGTGCAAGTCGATGCTAGACAGGTGTACCTTCAGGGTTACAAGGCCATATAAGTTGATTTGCGCATTTGGAAACTCTCTACTCCAAACATATAGAAGCATGAAGACAAGTGACACGCCTAAGAACGGGGACCAAAATATGGAGATGCAGGATAAAGCCTAACTAATCAGGACAGTGAAAGGAAAAGCAAATGGAACTGATGTTAGCACACACAAAAATTAGTGAAAGAGATGGCTGTAAACTAAACATAATGAAGCCACCATTGATCTTCAAGGGAATTTGAATGATTAAAACAGACGTCGGAGAGCTGAAAAACAATTAAGATTATCACACTTACTAATAGTGACAAGGCTCCAAAAATCATCATCCATAGGAAATCTGCGGTGCGTCCCTCAAATGGTCCTTTCTCCAGTTGAACTCCATATCTTGCTCTGTGACATTATTATCCACCCATTAATTTGTAAACAAGCAAACAACGTTGCTGCTCTTAATTTCATTTCATAGTTCTTGCACTCAGAAAGCCATTAAGAACTGAAAGCACACTATTCAAAGACAACTACTTACATCATCAAGAGTCAAATTCCAAAATTAATTGAAAACTTCCCGAGGAAAAAGAAATTAGTAATTAGCCTCCACACCTACATACAGAAGAAAGTATAATAAAGTTCAAGACATTTTGATTAAAATAGCCACACAAAATTCTGAGAATGACAATGTGTGTTGTTCTTATGAAACCATAAATAGTTGAATCACCGGGCTATAATGATGGAAGACATACCTGGAAGCGCCAAATTACATACGGATATAGCAATGCATGATGTTCAAACTTAAATAATCCAAACTGATAGGCAGTGGTAGCCAACAAGCAGAGAGTGCCATAAGCCTTGCTTATAGGCGGTAGTGAATTATAGAATCTGGAAAGAAGTGAAATGTAAGATTCAAATTTCAATCAAGTGTCATCAACAGTTGCAACCCGACAAGACACAATTTTTAAACTCACACACACATTTGTATGCATACTGTGGCTCCATTCCCCACCTAAACAACCAGCTAATTACCCAATTATTCTAATCCAAATTGGGTCCAGGACGAGATCCTAAAAATAAGTGCAGGTTTGATCATCTAAACATAAAAGCCAAAACACCAATTTAGACTCATAACACTAAAAACAAAAATAGAGTAAAACCCCAATAATCTTAACACAAAATCACGAACTCGAGGAAATTGAAACAAACTACAGTTCACACCAATAAATAAACCCTAATCAATCGAAAACTTTCTAGCTACTTGTAGATGATACAGTCAAAACATACTCGACACACTGATGAATCAAGCACGTAGCTCAAAATCAAACACCCAACTGAAGAAATCAGCAGAAAAAGAATCAGCATCAGAACCTAACACAGTGAGAGAGAAAGATAGAATGTGAATTACTCTGCCGGAGAGGACATTGGTTCGAGATCTCGCGCTCCAGTCGGAGAAACTCAACGACGCTCTTTGACTTGGTTGCTTGTCCTGTCGTCGACTCGACACAGACCCACTGGCCACACACAAGCTTCGTTCTTGGGCGTCCTTAGATAAATGGGCTTTTTTGTTGTTGAGCCGAGATCCATAAAGTTTTTGGGCCATGGTCCATAAAAGTTTGGGCTACATGCTCCATTACACCCGCATATATGACAAAATGGTTTAAGCTAAATATTATGATTATTAACACCAGGTAAGCCGCGTTCCAATGCCAACGGAGTGTAACTCACGGGGTTGATTTAACTCGAGTTTGAAAGAGTTAATGAAATTAAGTTTGAGTTTGGTTCGAAAAAAAAATATAAGCTCGAGCTCAGTTCGGCTCGATTTGATTTTCTTAATTTTCAATACAAATATATATTAAAAATTAAAAATATATAATTGTTAATATGTGGGCAAAAATCCATGTTGTGTTATCTTTCATATTACTTGTAACCCATCTTTCCTATTTCTTGTAAATCTAGTAGTATAAATATAGGATCTTGTATATTGACTTGAGCATCGAATACAATCAATCTATTCTCAAACCTAATATGGTATCAGAGCTATAATCGATCATTGGTTAAATCTCTACGCATATTTCGCTTTGCCCACTCGTCGATGATTCGTGATTCTGACGGGTGGGCGAGGCAATTCAATCTCAATCGCAATCTCTAACCTCTCGCTTCCGCAAACAATCCTCGCACAATCTCGTTTCTTCGTCATCAATTGATCTTGATTCCACCAACTTCGATCCCGTAACTCAATCAATCACAATCTCTCAATCAATATTCTTTCTCTACCCTCTTGCTCGAATCAATCCACACCAATTGATCTTGCTATCTCGCCACCAGCCAGCAGGCATCAGGCATCATCTATATGCCATCAGCCGTTGTCATCTCGCCATTAGCTAGCAGGCCTCAGGCATCATTAGGCATCAGACATCATCTATATGCCATCAGCCGTTGTCATCTCGTCATCAGCCAGCAGGCATCAGACATCATCGGGCATCAGGCATCAGGCATCATCTATATGCCATCAGCCGTTGTCATCTCGTCATCAGCCAACAGGCATCAGACATCATCAAGCATCAGGCATCAGACATCAAACAGTAGCGCGCATCCTCCATCCTCAATCCTCGCCGCATCATCTCGACATCATCCTCGGCAGCTGCAACTCAATATTATCTTAGCTTCAAACTCAATTCTTATTTCACCGTATTGAGTTTGAGGGGGGCTATTAGATTATATTAGGTTTCCTATATTTATGTTTTCTTTCTCACATATATTAGGGTTTCCTATTCTATTTCTCTTACCTCTATAAATAGAGGTCTCTTGAAATTCACAACACACACATCAATAATAAATCTCTCTCTTATTTCTATCATATTAGGTTTGAGAATAGATTGATTGTATTCGATGCTCAAGTCAATATACAAGATCCTAAATTTATACTACTAGGGTTACAAGGAATAAGAAAGATAACACAACATGAGCTTTGGCCCATATATTAACACGCCCCCTCAAACTCAAGGTGGATGATTCAAATTGAGTTTGGAAACTAATGCACTGAACCGTCCTGAAAGTAGAGGCTTCGTGAAGATGTCAGCAGTCTGGTTGTCTGAGGAGACGGCGTGTAAAGTCATAGTACCATGTTTGAGGTGATGTCTCACGAAGTGACAATCATTCTCGATATGCTTGGTTCGTTCATGAAATACATCATTGTGAGCAATCTGAATGGCGCTCCGGTTGTCACAATGGATAGAAGTGGCCGAGTTGTGAGTAATGCCCATGTTATGAAGTAGCCACCGAAGCCAAAGGAGCTCAGAGGTAGTGTCGGCAAGAGCACGACAACAAAATAGAGGTCTCTTGTAATTCACACAATACACATCAACAATTTATCCCTAATTATTTCTATCATGGTATCAGAGGCATCACCGATTCTTGGTTAGATCTTTATGAATTTATCGCTTTGCCCACTCGTCAATGATTCATGATTCTGACGGGTGGGCGAGGCAATTCAATCTCAATCTCAATCTCTAACCTCTCGCTTCCGTAAACAATCATCGCACAATCTCGTTTTTCGTCATCAATTGATCTTGATTCCACCAACTTCGATCCCGTAACTCAATCAATCACAATCTCTCAATCCATACTCTTTCTCTACCCTCTTGCTCGAATCAATCCACACCAATTGATCTTGCTATCTCGCCACCAGCCAGCAGGCATCAGGCATCATCTATATGCCATCAGCCGTTGTCATCTCGCCATCAGCCAGCAGGCATCAGGCATCATCGGGCATCAGGCATCATCTATATGTCATCAGCCGTTGTCATCTCGCCATCAGCCAGCAGGCATCGGGCATTATGCATCAGGCATCATCTATATGCCATCAGCCGTTGTCATCTCGCCATCAGCCAGCAGTCATCAGGCATCAAGCATCAGGCATCATCTATATGCCATCAGCCGTTATCATCTCGCCATCAACCAACATGCATCAGAGATCATCAAGCATCAGGCATCAGGCATCAGACATCAAACATCGGCGCACATCCTCCATCCTCAATCCTTGCCGCATCACCTCGCGCGCATCCTCCACAACTCAATATTATCAAGCTTCAAACTCAATTCTTGTTTCACCGCATTGAGTTTGAGGGAGGCTGTTAGATTATATTAGGTTTCCTATCTTTAGTTTCCTATATTTATATTTCCTTTTCTCACATGTATTAAGGTTTCCTATTCTATTCTTATTACTTCTATAAATAGAGGTCTCTTGTAATTCACAATACACACATCAATAATATATCTCTCATTAAATAATAAAAGATGTCGGCTTGACTCGTTTAATTTCATTATAAATATTTACTAAATTTTTATAATATATATTATATATATATATATATATAATTAATTAAATATGAAACGAATCTATCGAGCCTTATAAAGTCAAGCTCGAGACCGACTAGTTCATCAAACGAGCATAATTTTTGAGTTTGAATCTATCTCGAGTTCGAACCGAATATATAGCGAATCAAGTTTGGGTGACTCGTTAAGCTGGGGTTGTTTAGAACCTTAGGAATATTGTTATAAATATAAATCAAGTAAAAAATAATATAGCTCAAATCTGATAGAAAGTAAAGTAAATGTTTGTGATAAATTTCAAAACAGGGGAACAAGTAGAGATTTGCTCTTGGAATGAATCGCTATGATTATGTATGATATCAAAACATGCGTATAATTTTCTCTTAGCACGAGTATGTATGTTTGGTAGGCACATTATGTACTATAATTAAACTAATTAATCATGATTTTTAGTGCCAATTAAGTGTCATAATTAATAACACAATTGGAATTTGTAAGTGATTAAAAAAAATACCCAGATCTAACTAAACTGGACCTAACTATCTATCTGTAACTGTAAGCCAACTTCATGCTGCTGTCAGTGACTGTTTGGCTTGCACTTGTGCCTATTATTGCGTGTTTGGCCATTGAGAAAATCTGAGAATCTATGATTCTTGTTGTTCTCGATCACATGAAAAAGGGACCACTATATATTTGTCTGCAGACATGTATAGATACAGATGATGTTTGCACAAACACATTGATTTAACGTTTGGGATCCACCATGCAAGTGCAAGCTCCCCTATATAATATAGGGTTTCACACTTAAGCTAGCTTTCATCTCTTACGAGTGAAGAATGCGCGGGCAACAAGTTCAATAATATAGATCGGGAGTGAAAATAAGTATGTGATAATAACTAATAAGTCACATGATTTATTCAAGTATTATATCAGTTGAACAAACAAGTTTTGATATTTGATTTTTAACTAAAATTTTCGTCATGGTTGGTTATGCATGTTGGGATATATAACAACGTGAAACAATTCTCTAATAAAAGTAAAGAAGAGAAATAAAGAATAATCACAAGAGTACAAAAATTTACGTGGTTCGGCAATTTGGCTACGTCCACGGCCACACTACTACCTTATTATTGCTCTCAAATCATAAATGATTTTGAGGTTATAAATACATGTATTTATAGTGAGAGACAAAGGGAAAATAGGAAACACCCTAGATTTCCTAATTCCTTGCACATTAGAAAACATATCATAATTCACTCTCCTCATCCAATTAGAAAAGTTGTGGCTTCCCTAAATAAATAAGAAAGTCTCCACAAACCCAACAATCTCCCACTTAGAGACTGTGCACACACGTCTTCACTCTCAGTCATGTATCTCCAGTAACACGTCCAACGATCTCCGCAAGAAGCTCTAGAGGTAGTGTGGCGCTTTCTCTTCACTAATCGTGAAGGTCAGCTGAAGTTATGCATACCTTCAACTTCTCAGTTGTAACCATGTTGGGCCCGTAGACAGTTGTCCACATGCACCCGATAACGCGCAAGTGCACGCGGTCGTTACAAGTAATAATTCCTGGTAAGCACAGGGTCGAATCCACAAGGACCAATAAGGGTTAATTCAATTTAACTAATGCTATTAAGTGTAATTTAAAATATTCAATTTATAAAAATATTTTATAGTTTATAAAATAGAAACTGAAATTCTGAATCGTAGCCGAGTCAGGAAGTCGAACACAAAGTCTTTAACTTGTGTATCGACTTCTTGTGGAAACCGTAAGCAAAATAATGGACAGATAATAATAACGACACCAGAGATGATTACCCAGTTCGGTGACTCCGCACCTACGTCTGGGGGCACTTTGCTAGTGGAAAGGTTTTTCACTATTGGTAGTCAATAGTACAACTTCAAGCACCAACTAGCTATCACACAAGCTATTGTCCTAAGCTACTAAAGATCTCACCGTGAATCACCTCGACCAGGAGCCTCTCCCCCTGTCTTTGAGATTCCCTCAATTCCACCCTTCGAGCAAGCTCCTATGCTCGGTGTCGTTGTCTTCTTGGACGGAGTTGTGAATCTTCAATCACAAACAAAAACCCTAACCGATCCAAACACTTCAGCCTTCGCGACTTGATGTTTGATCGGAGCAAAGATCCGTTCTATCGAATATTCATCAGCCTCTCAACACGCCGATGGTGCACGGTTAAGAGCTCTGGGAAATCTTGCAAGTGTTAGAACAAGAACGGATGATCTGCTAATGGGAAGACAAGGGCTTTTTATAGCAGCTCACATTCCTAATCCTTCTCGGATCAGGAACAGGAAAGTCAGGCAAGTTGTTGCCGCCTTCCACGAACAGCTGGAAGTCGTCTTGCCTGTTCTGACTTCCTGATGAAATCAGGCAAGTCGAGTTGCCGCCAATTGCTGATGTGTAACTGCCAGCTGGAAGTCGCCTGACTTGTCGACGTCACTCTCTTGCACTCCAAGTCTTCGTGGCGCCTTTCTTCTTTCGCTCCAAGCTTCGTCGAAATAGGAAAGCTTCAGACTTTCCTAATCTTCGGCTAGCAACAAGTCGCTCCACATGTCATGTAACATGTTGCACGACTTCTTACATTTGCGCTAAAAAATCATGCCAACAAATAAACGTAGCAACAATCTCCCCCTTTGGCAATTTTTTAGGCAAACACCTTTTTAAGCCCATCGTCATCTTGTGGCAGTTACGCACAGCAAGTGATTTTATCTTGTGGCAGTTACGCACAACAAGTGATGTGACTTCTTTACTCCAAGCAGGCACATCGTTGTCACCTTGAGGCAGTTACGCACACAGCAAGTTTCGTGACTTCTGATGCGACTTCTTGTGCGGCTTCTGGTTTATCTTCTGGAGCTTTTAACTTCTGGGGCGGCTTCTGTAGCGGCGACTTTTATGCTTAACTTTCGGCGCGACTTCTGGCGTAACTCCTGGCGTAGCTTCTGGCTATATCTCCATCACCATTTATCTCCCCCTGTTTGTCTAATAATATTGCCAAAGGCAATCGTTTAACGAAATTCGACTAAACAGCAGGGTAAAAGGCCAGCTCACACCATGAGCAAAATAAACAGCTCAAAACATGAGCAAATATCCAGCTCAACCAAGAGCAAATATCCCAAAAAAAACAGTCATAATGTGCAGAAAATAACTCGGAAAAACCCCGAGGATTTAAAAGTGTGTGTGGAACAGAGTTATCATAGCAAATTCAGAGAATTACTAAAACGACGTGGAGTCGTCAACATCTTCTTCACCAGCAGCAGCAGAGCGGAGGTCTTCGAGAAGGGCTTCACAGGCGACTTTGCGAGTTGAGAGCATCGCAATTGACTTCTCCAGATCAGCGATCATTTCCACCAATTCTTCCTCCATCCTAGAGCCAATTGGTCCCGAGGGTCGAGAGCTTGAACCAGCTCCTGATGCTTTGGCCATAGGAAGTCCGAGGTCCTTCAACTGCTTCCCTTCGAAGTTCTTGAGGTTGATAGCAAGGGGCAGTGGCTTCTTGCTCGGAATATCCGATTCTCGAACAATGTGAGGACATTGTTGGAGAAGAATACCGGTGATCAGTGAAGGAAACCCGATTGGAAGTTTGATAGCACATGATTTGGCGTGCTTGACTAGATGTTCAATAACGTAAGCGCCAAAATCAAGAGAAGATTGCGTACCTATTTGGTAAATGAGTTTCGCCAGCTCGGTTTTGATGCTTGACCCATGCGTAGAAGGTGCCCAATTAGCCAGACCAATGCGGTAGAGAATTGAATATTTTGCTGTAAGCTCGCAATGGTGTCCTTGACGGGCCAGCCCTTCTTCCGTCCTCCAGTGATTTCGACCGCTACTTTGTTCAAGTGCGGGACTTCTGGAGTGACTTCTGGGTCTTCTCTGCCAAGGTAAGCGTTGATGGTTGAGGCAAAGATTTCAAAGCATTCTCCCCGAACGAACACTTTTCTGTATTCAGCGTCTTCTGGTTCATCAAACTCGCTTGACAATAAACTCCTTGACCAGTGCTGGGTAGAATGGCCCAATATTTATGACGGTGTTGGTCAGGCCTGCTCTTCGGATAAGTTCTACAATCGAGTTTATCCCCTGTGCTTCTGTGGAGAGTTCTCTTTCTGGATAGATCTTGCGTTGATAGACATACTGCCACTTAACGGCATTGTCTACAGAGTGGAAAGAGACATTGTCTGTTGGCGCTTTAGTCACATACTTGGGGAGTTTCTGCCCTCCCATCGCCTTTTTGACTCGTGGTAGCACAATCTGGGTGTCTTCTTCTTCAGATTCCTCCTCTTCAGGAGCAGAGGTTACTGCAGTAGTCAGTGACTTCCTTCTTGACTTCTTCGGCTGTTTAGACGCCGAAGCTCCTCCTTTCTCTGTGGCTTTCCTCTTTGGGGTCAGTCTCCTCGGTAGTTGAGGTTCTTCTTTTTCATCAACCAACCTTCGTGTTGGTAGCTTCCTTCTCTCAGCCCTTTTGGGCACATCTTCTTCCTTTTCCATGGTTTCAATGTCGACACTTTCTTCGATGTTGACAGGTTCCTCTAAAGGTTGAGTGACTTCTGGAATGGCTTCAGGATTTTCATTAAGCCCTAAATCACTGTTCGGGGCGACATGGGAACTTCCTTCTTTCTGCAAGTCCTCGTTTAGAGGAGATTTCTCTAGTGCGGGTGTCGACTTAGAGGGGCTGGATTGGTCCTTGGTGCTAGTGTCGTGGACTTCAGGAACAAGGGTTTCTAAACCCTCTACAGGCAGGCTTTTATCTTCGGTGTTTTCGTTAGGGAGGATAGCAGATTTACCTGGTGTTGGAGTCGGAGTAGAGAGAGAAGCTTCTTCTTCTATGTTCGCAGAACCGGCTAGAGTGTCGTCCTTCTCAACGACGGGACTTGTGTCTTCAGGTGTGATCGTTGGGGGTGAGCTTGTTACTTCCTGAGGTGCTGCCGAACTTTCCCCTAAGACTTTTCCTCCTCGGATCCTCACTCCATGCTTATTTCTCGTCGATTTGGAGGATGACAATTTCTTGGCAATAACTTTTGCCCTCACTTTTGCTCGTAGCGCTTTTGAGGCAGATGGTATTCGTCCGCTTCGAGTACCAACCATTTAGCTAGGATTTGTTCTTTGAGAGGAGTGAGCAGATTCTTTGCTGAAATTTTGATTTCTGGAACCCTAGCGATTTCAAATGGTGGAGGAGGTGCAGAGTCTTTTCTGCGTGGGAGTTGAACAGAATGATTTCTGATAGGTGGATTGTCAGAGTGTAATCATTCTTAAAATTCAAATAAGACTAACGGGCTTTTGATAAAAGAATTTGGGCCCGGCTTGATTTTGTGAACCTTGTTTGGTCCTGATCGAGAGAGAGAGTAAAATCAACTAAAAGCTCTCCCTCTTCTTGCTTGACTTCTGACTATTCTAGACAGCAAAGTCCGAGGGTCGACCTCAGACTTTCAAACCTGTTGGCATCTAACGCCTTTGTAAATATGTCTGCGACTTGTTTCTCGGTGGGTAGGTATTCGAGCTTTATTTTCTTGTCTTCTACAAGCTCTCGAATAAAGTGGTGCCTGATGTCAATATGCTTTGTCTTGCTATGTTGCACAGGGTTCTTCGAGATGTTGATTGCACTGATGTTGTCACAGAACAAAGTCATGACTTCTTGCTTGACTCCATACTCTGCCAACATTTGTTTCATCCAAAGAAACTGAGTACAGCTACTTCCGGCTGCAATATATTCGGACTCCACAGTAGACAAAGCAATACAATTTTGCTTTTTGCTGAACCATGATACAAGATTGTTCCCCAGGTAGAAACAACCTCCAGAGGTGCTTTTTCGATCTGGTGTGCTTCCCGCCCAATCAGCATCGCAATATCCAACCAGAGTAGGAGAGGTATCAAAGGAATATAGCAAACCCAATTTAGAGGTTCCCGAGATGTACCTTATGATCCTCTTTGCATGAGCCAAGTGACTGACTTTTGGATTGGCTTGATATCGAGCACAGACTCCCACAGAGTAAGCGATGTCTGGTTGACTTGCTGTTAGATAGAGGAGACTTCCTATTATGCTTCGATAGAGACTTTGATCAACTGATTCTCCCATCTCGTCCTTTGTGCACTTGTCATGTGTGGTAATAGGAGTCCTCTTGTGTGAAGCCTTTTCTAACCCGAACTTCTTGACAATGTTCTTTGCGTATTTGCTTTGGGAGATAAATATTCCATCTGACATCTGCTTGATTTGGAAGCTTAGGAAGTATGTGAGCTCACCGACCATACTCATCTCAAATTCAGACTGCATATGTTGAACGAAGCGTTCCACCATCTTGTTTGACTTTCCTCCAAATACAATGTCGTCGACATATATTTGAGCAATCATGATGTCCCTTCCTTCCTTCTTTACAAAGAGAGTTTTGTCTACTCCCACTCGAATATAGCCATTATGTACAAGGAATTGAGTAAGACGTTCATACCATGCTCGTGGAGCTTGTTTGAGTCCGTAGAGAGCTTTCTTTAGCTTGTAGACATGGTGCGGAAAGTCATGGTCTTCGAACCCCTTTGGTTGGGCTACATAGACTTCTTCGTTCAGATTTCCATTGAGAAAGGCACTCTTTACATCCATCTGATAGAGTTTGAAACGCAGATGACATGCGATGCCGAGAAGAAGTCGTATGGCTTCCAGTCTGGCTACCGGAGCAAAGGTTTCTTCAAAGTCGACTCCTTCGACTTGTGTGTACCCTTGAGCCACCAGTCTCGCTTTGTTTCGAGTGATGTTTCCTTGCTCGTCAGACTTGTTTTTGAATATCCATTTTGTCCCGATGACATTGACATTGTCAGGTTTGGGTACAAGTTCCCAGACTTTATTCCTTGCAAACTGAACCAATTCTTCTTGCATTGCGCAGACCCAGTACTCATCATTGATGGCCTCTTGTATATTCTTTGGCTCAATTTTGGAAATAAAGCAAATATTACCTATCATCTCTTGGTGGTCAAGAGATGCCTTTTGTCGAGTCCGAACTCCCTCATTAATGTCTCCAATCACATCCTGGGTGGATGATTCTTCTGAATTCTTCTTGATGGAGCTTTTTGCCTTATAGGAGATGCCTCTTTATCTGGGATGATTAGGCTTTCGTCTTCAGACTCTTTGTTGCGCTCATCGCCTTTGACTTCTGGTCTGACTTCACTTCTGACCTCTGGTCTGACTTCTCCTGAGAGATTTAGGACTTCTTCGTCCTCGTCACTTGGTTGCTCGTTATTGTCATCAATCACGACATTGATGGATTCCATGATAGTCCGGGTGCGTTTGTTGAATACACGAAAAGCCCGACTATTTCTGGAGTATCCGAGGAAGATGCCTTCGTCGCTTTTAGGATCCAATTTGTGTCAAGGTTCCCTATCTGCGAGTATGTAGCAGACTGATCCAAAGACATGGAAGTATTTGACATTCGGCTTTCTCCCCCTCCATATTTCATAAAGAGTGTGTGACGTTTCAGGGCGGAGGGTCACTCTATTATGAATATGGCATGCCGTATTCAAAGCTTCAGCCCAGAAGTGCTGCGGGATGTCTTTGGCTAACATCATGACTCTTGCCATCTCTTGAAGAGTGCGATTCTTTCTTTCAACGATCCCGTTTTGCTGAGGAGTGATGGGAGCAAAAAATTCGTGTGCAATTCCTTCAGCGTCACAAAAGTTTGCGAAGCTACTGTTCTCAAACTCCTTTCCATGATCGCTCCGAAGTCGGACGACTTTCCCAATGACTTCTCCCTTTTCTCGTTGAACTCTTCGACATAAGGCTTCAAAGACTGAGAAGGTATCTGACTTCTCTCGAATAAAGTCTACCCATGTGTACCTCGAGAAGTCGTCTACACATACAAATATGTACTTCTTCCCTCCTAGACTTTCTACTTGCATGGGTCCCATAAGGTCAACATGAAGAAGTTCTAGAACACGAGAAGTAGTAAGATGTTGTACCTTCTTGTGTGACGTCTTGACTTGTTTCCCAATCTGGCATTCTCCACAAATTTTTCCTTCAATGATCTTGAGGTTGGGAACTCCAATGATCGCCTTTTTAGAGAGAATCTTTTGCATACTCCTCAAATTAATGTGACCAAGTTTTTGATGCCATAGCTTTGTCTCTTGAGCTTTGGATAAAAGGCACTTGGTTGGCAAGGTACTGACTGTTAGAGACCATAGATAACAGTTGTCAAGGGACCTGTGGCCTGTCATGACTTCCTTCTGTTGTTCGTCTTTGACCGAGCACTTGTCACGAGTGAAGTGGACATCCAAATTTAAATCACATATTTGGCTTATGCTGATGAGATTTGTTGTGAGGCCTTCTACTAGCAGAGCTTCTTTCAGACATGGAGAGTTGGAAAGATTGAGTTTTCCTTTCCCGAGCACTCTAGCTTTTACTCCATCTCTAAAAGTGACGAAGCTATTTGTGCATGGTATTAAAGTGACCAAGAAAGAGCTATTACCCGTCATATGTCGAGAGGATCCACTATCGAAGTACCAATCGTTGTTGGTTGAGGCCTTTAAAGCGGTGTACGTGATGTTAGCTCGATAGTTGACCTCTTTGACTCGCCATTCCTTCCGTGGTTGGCTGTTCTTGATGGTGGTCCTTTTCTTGACCAAGCTCTTCCCATATAACTGATAGCAGAAAGGTCGAATATGTCCTCTTCGTCCACAGTGATGACAAACCCAGTTGTGTCTTTTGGTCTGGGTTTTTGAAGCGGCCAGAGTAAGAAGTTTTTTGGTCGCTTAGTCAGTCGTGAAGTTAGGTGACTTCTGGCGGGGCTTCTGGGCGAAAGACTTCTGAGGGACAAAGATGGTGTGTGATGATGAGGCATCTTTTGAGTATCCAAGTCCTTCCAAATTCCTGGCTGGTTTCCCGATTGACAGGATTTGATCTAGAGTGTCCGTGCTTGCATTCATCATCTTCACTGACTTCGTGACCTGCTCTAACTCGCCTTTCAGTCGAGCAACTTCCCTTTTGAGATCAATAGTCGTCTCAAGAAGTCTTCACTTGTCTTCATTAAGAGTAAGAATGAGAGCATTCTGTTTTTCGATTACCTGAGAGTCTTCAAGCCACTTGACATACCATTCGTTGTAAGCATTGTTGAGAGTCTCACCGGATAGCTCATCATCAGAGTCATACTTCTTTGAGCTTTCAGCAGGTTGATCTATTGTAGATGAAGTGAAAGCAACATAGTTACTTGTATGCTCAAGGTCACTGTCTTCCACATCTTCATCGTCGGTTAGAGAGGCATTGAATCCCTTCTTCTGTTTCTTTAAGAAGTTGGGACATTCTCTCTGCATATGTCCATACCCCTCACATTCAAAGCACTGAGCTCCTTTACCTGATCGTTCTCCTTGTCCTCCATTGTTAGCTGTGTTTTCAAGCTTCTGAAACTTGTGTTGTGGCTTGTCTCTGACTTCTCGGGTGACTTTTCTTCCTGTCATCTGGCCAAATTTTTTCATGATTTTGTTGTAGTTTTTGGCCATCATGGCGATAGTTTCCTCAATGTCACTATCCGACTCAGAGTGCGTTGAGTTCTTCTGATTAGAAATTTTGAAAGCCACACCTTTATGTTTCTTTTCGATAGGAGGTAGGGAGAGCTCGAAAGTCATTAGTGAGCCCATGAGCTCATTAAACTTCAATGTCTTCAAGTCATGGACTTCTTCGATGGCGGTGATCTTCATCTTGAATCTGGGACTTAGAGCTCTCGGCGTTTTTCTGACCAAATCTTCATCAGTCATAGGCTTGCCAAGTGAATATGATTCATTGGCCAGATCCTTGATGCGCACATTAAACTCCGTAATAGTCTCGTCGTCATTCATGGTAAGAGTCTCAAAGTTAGTCGTGAGGTACTGTAACTTCTGCTCTTTGACTTTGGAAGTACCCTCGTAGGCAACAGCAAGCGTGTCCCAGGCAACTTTGGCACTTGTGCATGTGTTGATGAGTCGAAACACATTCTTGTCTACTCCATTAAAAATAGCATTGAGTGCACGAGAATTACCTAGGGCGGCTTCATCTTCTTCCATGCTCCACTCCTTTTCTGGTTTGATGCTAGTTTGATTTCCATGAGCATCAGCATAGTAAGGTTCCTCCCATCCATTGATGATAGACTTCCAGGTTTTGCTGTCGAGGGACTTCAAGAAGGCACACATCCGTGCTTTCCAATATCCATAGTTTGTTCCGTCGAGCACTGGTGGACGATTGACAGATCCTCCTTCCTTCGAATCCATATTAGCTACTCAGAATTTTGCAGGAAAATCACCTAAGAGATTAAGGTGCCTCCTCTGATACCAATTAAAATTCTGAATCGTAGCCGAGTCAGGAAGTCGAACACAAAGTCTTTAACTTGTGTATCGACTTCTTGTGGAAACCGTAAGCAAAATAATGGACAGATAATAATAACGACACCAGAGATGATTACCCAGTTCGGTGACTCCGCACCTACGTCTGGGGGCACTTTGCTAGTGGAAAGGTTTTTCACTATTGGTAGTCAATAGTACAACTTCAAGCACCAACTAGCTATCACACAAGCTATTGTCCTAAGCTACTAAAGATCTCACCGTGAATCACCTCGACCAGGAGCCTCTCCCCCTGTCTTTGAGATTCCCTCAATTCCACCCTTCGAGCAAGCTCCTATGCTCGGTGTCGTTGTCTTCTTGGACGGAGTTGTGAATCTTCAATCACAAACAAAAACCCTAACCGATCCAAACACTTCAGCCTTCGCGACTTGATGTTTGATCGGAGCAAAGATCCGTTCTATCGAATATTCATCAGCCTCTCAACACGCCGATGGTGCACGGTTAAGAGCTCTGGGAAATCTTGCAAGTGTTAGAACAAGAACGGATGATCTGCTAATGGGAAGACAAGGGCTTTTTATAGCAGCTCACATTCCTAATCCTTCTCGGATCAGGAACAGGAAAGTCAGGCAAGTTGTTGCCGCCTTCCACGAACAGCTGGAAGTCGTCTTGCCTGTTCTGACTTCCTGATGAAATCAGGCAAGTCGAGTTGCCGCCAATTGCTGACGTGTAACTGCCAGCTGGAAGTCGCCTGACTTGTCGACGTCACTCTCTTGCGCTCCAAGTCTTCGTGGCGCTTTTCTTCTTTCGCTCCAAGCTTCGTCGAAATAGGAAAGCTTCAGACTTTCCTAATCTTCGGCTAGCAACAAGTCGCTCCACATGTCATGTAACATGTTGCACGACTTCTTACATTTGCGCTAAAAAATCATGCCAACAAATAAACGTAGCAACAGAAACGCTTGGGAGAGACTATTCAGTAGAGAAAACCATGGATGCTAGGCCACTGAATTATAATCATGTCACAATTTCGGAATGAATTCTCATGTACATACTTGAATCATATGCAAACATTTATACTGACACCACCTCTCGGTATTTTTGTCAGCCTAGACTCGAGAAGTTTGATCATCCCTCTCAGGTAGATAGACACCACGAGTCTGCATTAGCACAACAATAATGGAATCGGGGTTCCGAAGAGTTGAACCCCGGCAAATTAAAGCATGTCTATCACTCACCGCCCTTCTCAGACACGACAACGTGACTCAAACAAGTAATCAATATTCGTCAATACCAATCACAAGCATTAAGTACTTTAATTCACCCAAAAACATGCATAAACAATTCAATCCATAATTATAAAATCATCACAATTCAATTCAAGACCTAGCATCCATGATCAAGGGTATTTAGCTCATGATCATGGTGCTAGAACCAAAATCCATAAAATTAAATATAAAAATCGAGTTTGAGAAGTAAGAACGAAGAACCCTAAAACCCAAAAGGTTGAAGAATATGAATCGTTGAATCCCTCTCGATTGTTGATGTGTAACTTGCTTGATCTTAGCACTTGAATCGCCCTTGAATCGGATTCGAGCTCCTCTCGAAGTCCCCAATCCTCTCCTTGGTTGATTTGGCGTTCTACTCTCTACCCTCCCAAACCATGATGTTCAATTATCGTGTGAAAACTCTAATTTTCGGCCCCCAAACTCAGAATTCGTGTTTTGCTTTTATATTTTTTTCTGCACCTGGGAGTTGTAACGATCGTTACAGTAGGTGTAACGATCGTTACACCATCGTTACACCTCCGTTACATCATCATTACAACTTTCTGTCTTCAAATTCCCTTCAAATTGATATATTATGGGCCCAAATCGGAGTTCGGATGAGAACTCTACGCCACCCGAAAGTATCAGACAATTTTCGCCCTCTTCCAGACCTCTAATGAAAAAACTTCCTTCACGAGAATTGTAGCTCTTTTTGTCCTCTTCAATTTAGATATAACATTTTTTCGATTTGGATTTCAGATGTGGAAGTTATAGCACCTTCAAGTCAGCTGGTCTGCAATCCCGATATCTGTTTTAGTGCTGCCTTTCAGTGCTGTTTTGAGCTTCTTCCCATGAAATTTAGAGAAAACTTCCTTCTAGAGAGTTGTAGATCGTCGAGTTATCTTCGATTTGATCTAACTTGGGGTCACCTCGAATTAAATATGAGGAAGTTGTGCTCTCTAAATGATTCTGCTGCGATTTTGGCTCGGTTTTGACCCTTTTCACATGTATTCTGCATATTCACACCAAACATACCCGAAGGCGTAAAAGTGGCATAAAGATCAATATATTAGCACATTGAGGGTGAAATAACACCTAGAATTGGGTTAATAGATATCATAAACATACATATGATGTGACCGCATCAAACCACCTTGGTCAACATACCTGCAGGATTCTTTGACTCAAGAACTTTCTTCAAGGACAAATTGTCATCACTCATCAACCCCCCCGATGTAGTGATATCTCAACTAAATATGCTTCGTCCTAGCATGAAACACATGATTCTTGGCAAGTTGAATAGCGCTCTAACTGTCGCTATACAAAGCATTGTCCAACTATTTCTTACCTAACTCCTCCAGAAAACTTTTCAACCAAATCATTTCCTTCCCGTCTTCTAAAATAGCCATGCACTCTACTTTGTGGTTGAAAGAGCAACACTCTTCTAGAGCCGTGCCATCCATTTAACTGTTGTGCCACCCAAGGTAAAGATGTGCCATGTAGTACTCTTTCTTATATCCAAGCATCCACCTAAATCTGCATCAAAAACCCATTCTAGGATCATATCTTTCTTCTTGAAGTGTAGTAACCTTTGAAGTTCTCTTCAAGTAGCGAAACAACCACTTGACCGCTTCCCAATACTCTGCTAACAACTCCCACTGCATGCGCGATGTCTGGCCTTGTGCATACCATCGCATACATCAAATTGCCTATTGCCGATGCATAAGGGACCTTATCTATTTCTTCCCTGTCCTTATCCGTCTTAGGTGATTGCTCTCGAGTAAGTTTGAAGTGACTTCCCAGCGGTGTACCCCTAACATTGGCATCTTGGAGACTGAACTTGTTTATAATCTTCCCAATATACTTCTCTTGGGATAACTTCAAACTACCATCAGGTCATTCGCTGCTAATGCTCATACTGAGTATCTGCTTCGCTTCATCTAAGTCCTTCATCTCAAACTCTTCAGACATCTTTCTTTTCAACTTGTTGATTTCCACCATGTTGGAGCCTGCAATCAACATGTCATCAACATACAACAATAATATGATGTAAGATCCATTGAAATGTTTAACATAGCAACAATGATACATGACACATCTTGTATATCCACTCCTCATCATAAAATCGTCAAACTTCAAGTAGCACTGCCTTGGTGCTTGTTTAAGACCATACAAGTTTTTACCCAGCTTGCAAACGTGATCTTCCTTCCCAACTATTCGGAAACCCTCTGGTTGTACCATGTAAATGTCTTCCTCAAGATCGCCATGTGAGAACATTGTCTTTACATCTAGCTGCTCTAGATGAAGATTCTCTGCAGTTACGATACCCTACACAAGTTTGATAGTAGTAATCTTAACTACTAGAGAGAATATCTCATTGTAATTAATGCCTTTTTTTCTGCTGAAATCCCTTGACCACTAACTTTATCTTGTACCTCTTGCTTCCATCATGTTCTTCCTTAACTGTAGGGCTGAAACGCGTCGCGCGAAACGTCGTGTTTCAGATTCGATCCCCCGCGCAAGAATACGCGGTCACAAGTAATACATTTATAAAACCAGTAAGTACCGGGTCGATCCACAGAAACTAATGAGGGTCTTTCGGTCGGATTAAGAGTTTGTGATTGAAGGTCTTGAAAACTATTCTTTTGGGGATTTGACATTAAAGCAAGTTATCAGATAAACGTTGTATAATAATTTGAGTAAAGAGCCAAGGGTGCTAAACAAGTGTAAATCGAATTTGAATTAACGAGAGATATTCGTCCTAACAGTCTTTTGGTGTTGAACCTATTCCTTAATTACAAACCTCGCCTCTCGGACTTGAGGTTTTCCTAATCTCGAGTTGCCCCTTGTTTCCTCTCGAGTTAGGAAATAACTCAAGATTGCATTTGACCGGCAATTATCGGTTAAGGATTGATCCGAGGGGTCAAAACACGGTTTCAAGCCTTCAACCCTTGGTGACTCTTAGGTCCGAGATTATCCGTCTCTCTCGAGCACGGACTAATCTCTAAAATATGCATTTTAAGTAGACAATCACTATGCAAGTATAATATCAAGGAATTCACACAACAACCATAAATAGACCTAGAACTAATACCTCAAATTAAGACATAATAATCAAATTACACAATGTTTAGCACCCATGTCTAAGGGTTTTAGCCCTCAACCACGATACTCAAGTCAAATATCATCATACAAGTAGAAAAAGTAATCATATACATCAAAATAAACATAAACAAATGGATAGAGAATGCTCTAGTGGTGTTCTTGAGGGAGATGACTCTTCTAGGTTGATGAATATGGTTGAATCTCCTCAGCTCCTTGGTGAAATGGTGCTGGAGATGCCTTTACACGAAACTCATTGCTCCCAAAAGTGGACTCTTATAGGGAAAATCCACTTAAACTCCTTCCAATGATGAAGTGATGATGAAGATTCAAGCAAAGGGAATGTTCTCCCTTGCTGAAGTGACATGTATAATAGGTGAGCTGATGGAGGCCAAGAGGCTAGGATGTCAAATGCTACTCAATCCCTAGGGCACTTTCCCTTTTATAATTTCTGAAATTTTGCTTAGTCACGATTATGTGTCTTGAAGTCACGATCGTGACTCAGAGATTGTCATGATCTTGTGCTGAGTTGGCACGAACGTGACTGGGCGGGGGAAAGGGGGATCGTTTTGATCAGGGTCAGAGTCGCGGTCTTCTCTTCTCGGGCATGATCACCTCTATGTTTGAACTCAAGGCACGATCGTGACTTCCTATTGGTCACGATCGTGCCCGGATCGTGATTGAGATTGTGGGAGCGCTCTGTAAGTTCGCAGAAAATCCTTCAAGAATATTCAATTCGCCACGATCGTGACTCAGAGGTCACTATCGTGACATTCTTTAGGCGCGATCGTGCTTAAAAGAGGCACGATCGTGCCTAAAGGCTTCTGCAGCTTGCTTTGGTTTCTTACTCTCCAAGTCTCGGCCTCCCCGACCCTCAAACCTTGCCATTCTTCTATCGTTTTCTGCATATGCTCACGAAAACACCAATACGCATAAAATTTTTCCTACTAGGCCCCAATTGGCCACTGCGAAGCAAATGAGCACATAAATGGGGAGTTGATCGGGGTCAAAAGAAGATCGATTGACCCCACAACATCGACCCTGAACACCCATTTATTTTGTAGAGCCTTTTTCCCAGCTAGTAACTTTGTCAACGACCAAGTTTCATTCTTTTAAAGAAACATCATCTCTTTGTTCATGGTTGAATCCCACTTAACTTAATCATCCATCTGAATTGCCTCTGTGTACCACTCAGGCTCACCATTCTCAGTCAACAGCAAATAATGTAGTGACAGAGAGAACCGTTCCGGAGGTCTCGTAACTCTGCTCGATCTCCTTACTTCAGCTATTGGGGCAGCCGGTACTATCTTTTCATTATTATTGTGCACTGAATTTTGACTATTGCATGCAAGATCATTTTCAGTAATGTCTTCCAACAATGCTTATTCCTTGTCTTCTATTTCTTTTGTGACATTGATTATGTCCCGCAATGATCCTTGTGCGCACCATTCTCATAGAATGTGACACCTCTACGTCTGAAGATTTTCCTCTTTTACTCATCCCAGAATATATACCCTATGTCGCCAGAACCGTAGCCAATACATACACACTTCTTTTCTTTCATATAAAGCTTGTCTCTGTCAGAATCTTTCACTCCCACATAACCCTTTCCACACCATTCCTCTTCAAGGATCTTGAATCCCAAAGAAACTGAGGGTCCATGATTTATTAGGTACGTTGTTGTTCTCACTACATCCGCCCAAAACTTTTTGGGCAATCCTGCTTGAATCCTCATACTCTTCGCTCTCTCATTAAGCGTTATGTTCATCTTCTCAACAACACTATTATGTTGAGGTGTCTCAGGCTTAGTCTTAGCATCCGTATACCATGCCCAGCACAATAATTCTCAAACTCATCACTACTATACTCACCACCATTATCAGACTTTAGACACTTCACTTTTAAGTCAGTTTCATTTTCAACAACAACCTTCCACTTCTTAAAGGTATTAAATACTTCATATTTGTGCTTTATAAAGTAAACCCATACATTTCTTGTGGAATCATCAATAAAGGTGACATAGTAGTGATATTCTCCGATCGACAGAAATTTTGTGGGTCCATACACGTTTGAAGCTTACCCACTTTTGTTTTCCGAACACACATGGTTCACAAAAATCTACTTTCACATTCTTCAACTCTGGAATCTTCCCCTTTGAAGCTAGCATCTTCATCTCTTTCTCACTCATATGCCCAAGCCTTTGGTGTCATAGAGTTGAAGGGTTAGCCCCATCAGTTACTACATTAACCCTCTCTACTAGCATCTCCGCCATGTACAAAGTTCCTCTCTTCCGACCGCGAGCTGTAACCAGATTCCCTTTTGATACCTTTCATTGCCCGTTCTCAAAGGTTATCTTGTATCCCAAACCGTCTAACTGACTCACCGAGATTAACATTCTCATTATGGTGGGGATGTACCTAACATCCTTTAACATCCAAATTGTACCCATAGTACTCTTGAAATTCACATCTCTTATGCCCACATTAGCTAGATGAACTATACCTTTTATAGGTTTAAAGTTCACTAACAAATCCTTACATGGGGTAGTATGGAAGGGTGCACCTGAATCCATAATTCATGATTTAACTAGACTTTCTACACAACGTATCAAAGAATCGTGTTCGAATTTCTCTGTTTCATTCACCGAGTTGTCCTGCTTGCTTTCCTTCTTCGAGTTTGGATAATGACTCTTGAAGTGGCCAATTTGTTGGTAGTTCCAACAAGTTTCGTTTGTGTCTCGCTTTTCGAATTTCAATCTTCCACGACCCTTACTCTTTCCCCTTTCAGACTTCCTACCCCTCCCTTCTACGTTCAACATGGAGCAGACGATTCTCCTCGATTCCTTCCCTGGATATCTTCCCCGAGAATCAAGCCTCTTACTCATTCGAACGATAACTTAGTAGTTCAAGTTAAGCTACTAACTACTTAACGGTTCCTGACCAATTTTCAGGCAACAGGGATAGCAAGAATAGGGCTTGTATCTCATCATCGAACTTACTATCCACTAACACTAATCTCGATAGTATCGTATTAAATTTGTTCACATGATCAGTGACACTAACACCTTCATTCATCTTTGTATCAACCAATTGACGAATCAAATATACATTGTTTGTTGCAGGCGGCTTTTCATACATATTTGATAGTATCTTAATGAGTTTGTAGGAAGTTGTCTCTTTCATGACGTTGTCTGAAACATTCTTTGCCAATGTCAATCTCACCGCACCCAAAGTCTGCCGATCTAGCAACGTCCAGTCGCTCGGATTTATCTTCTCCGGTTTGGTCTCTGACAAAGGCTTGTGTAGCTTTTTCTGGTACAAATAGTCCTCTATTTGCATCTTTCAGAGTCCAAAATCCCTACCATCGAACTTGTCAATTCGAGCTTTCCCTTCTTCTACCATTGCTCCCACTTTCCAAGAGCATCCCTCTAATACAAGTTGTTGGGGGTATATAACAACTTGTAACAATTCTCTAGCAAAAGTAACAAAGAGAAATAAAGAACAATCGCACAAGAACACAAGGATTTACGTGGTTCGACAATTTTCCTATATCCACGGCAGCACTACTCTCTTATTATTGCTCTCAACTCATTAATAATTTTGAGATTACAAGTACATGTATTTATAGTGAAAGACAAGGGGAAAATAGGAAAAACCCTAGATTTCCTAATTCCTTGCACATTAGGAAATCTATCATGATTCACTCTTCTAAGCCAATTGAGAAAGTTGTGGCTTCCCTAAATAAGTAGGAAAGTCACCACAAACCCAGCTATACAATCGTTAGTTATAGTTTAACCTGAGATGGATCAAGAAGTTTTTACTATTTTCAAATTTGAGATTGGGATAAAGACCTAAACTAAACTATGTTGAAATGAGAAAAAACTCGTTTCGTTGTTATTTTATGCTTCACTGACAATATCTCAGTCACTTATACACAATCTATTGTGCTCATTACATTGACCATGTTTATCCCAAAAAAGTAGCGCACTTAGTGTGTTGCTAAATGCCTCTAAATGCGCTGCCACTAACAGTAGCAGCATAGTGGGTGCTTCCCTAATAGTGCTACCAGTAATGCGCGAAATTAATTTAGGGAATAATGACATGTGGCTACACCCAACAATATTATTTTTCAAAATCAGTACCCTAACTTCAAAATTTTTGTTTATGGTACTTCAAGAAATTTTAAGCGACACTTAAGGTAACATAAGTTATATTTAACATAATTTTGATGTAAAAAGTATAAAACTTCTTTATTGTATGATTACCAAACAATGCAATTAATTGATAAACGTAAAATGAAAATTTTATCATTGTTAAATAACAAACTTAACTCATGATGTAGGAGTATAATAGTCTTTCTAAATGACATAATTTTAAAATTAATAAACCTCAGTGAATTGCCCATTTTACCTTTCTTTAACCTCCATCTATCTCTTTTTTTCAACCCTATCTCTTCCTCATTCCGTTACTGGAGGAGCGGCCTTCTTCAGCCAAGCTCCCTCCGACAACGTTCCTATAATTACTGGGCTTTATTTTGAGTCTGAAGTTCTTGATGAATCATGAGATATTGGAGAAGATAATGCAAAATTGAAAATTTTAAGGTTGAAGGGGGCAAAATTGTAAATATCAATGTCTTTAAAAAAATTTAATTTCATTCATTTGAAAATATAATTTATTAATTTTAGAATTATAAAGTTATAAAATTTTGTTTTAAAAAAAGACTAATATACCCCTACATTACCAGCTATGTTTGTTATTTAACAAGGATAAAATTGTCATTTTACATTTATCAATTAATTCCATTGGTTGGTAATTATACACTAAGTGCATTTTAGACTTCTTACATCAAAATTTTGTTAAATATAACTTATGTTACCTTAAGTGTCGCTTAAAATTTCTAGAGGTACCCTAAATGAAAATTTTGAAATTAGTATACTGATTTTGAAAAGCGACACTGTTGAGTGTACCCACATGTCATTATCTCTTAAATAAAATTTTTTTATGATCCAACCGTACAGATACGATCTTTGTGTAATAAGCTTTCATAACATCATCCCAAAACTGAAATGATGGTCTGTTTGAGGTTTGAAATGTGAGGTCAAAAGACATTGACCAACAAGTCAACTTGTTGACTTTTAGATCCAACCGTACGGATATAATATTCATGTAATAAGCTTTCACAACATTATCTTAAAACTAAAATCGAAGTCTGTTTGAGATCCGAAATGTGAAGCCAAATGACATTGACCATAAAATTAACTTGTTACCTTTTAGGTCAGCGTATGTAAGCACATATTAGGGGAGCACACCTCCAAAGTGTGCTGCCATAACCGCGCTTATGGCGGCACGGAACCTCCTGTTTTGTCCGTGAGTTATGGCAGCACATAACTGTGCTTATGAAAATATATAATCGTGCTTATGGCAATACACTTTGAAGGTGTGATGTCCTAAAGGCAATTAAGTGCAACACGCGTGCTTTACGCGGCGCTGCTGTTTTGCCCGAAGAGTGTAATGTTACGAAGGACTCGTAGACTGTCTTGTGTTGTGTCGCAAATTGTAATGAAGTGTGTTTAAGGATAAGAAGAAACCAGCCACATTAAGGCACATGCGTCGGCTGGTTCATGTGTGTAACATACATGACCAAATGACATGTCTTGTTTGGATCGACATGGACCATTCAACGTTACAAAATGTCTATGCATGGCCCATCCATTTGCAAATTAATTGCAACGGGTACGTTGTGATGTGAAGTTGTTATGCTCCATGATTTTTCTTAATTCATTTATTTATATTTATGTTTATCTATTTTGAAATTATTGTGTGCCCAAGATCATTGATTATATGTGTATTTTGTTTATAAAAAGTGTGTAAGTTGTAGGACCAAATAATGCATAAAGGACTCATTTCTAGGTGCCCATGTATAAAAGGAAGAGGTTAATGATTAAAAGTGCTGGAGAATTATTTTGGTGGCTTGGCAATGCAACAACCATTATTTTATGGTTGTGATTTTAATTGTGGTGTGGTCGAGCCATTGGGCACGCCCTCCCACGTTCATATAATTTTGTGGGTCATGTCATATATAGTCAAGAGATTTATTGGTACATATTTGAGCATTTATATAAGATAATGTTTCAAGAATGAAGTTTGTTTATTAATAGGAAATTGCAAAAAAAATTCCTTATAATTATATTTTTGTACAAACTTTTATTCATGTATTTTTTTAAAAACTCCCTCATTCATGTTTATTTTTGCACCGTCTATGCAAATTCGTAAAAATTAATAATATTGTTACTTAAGAGTTAATTCAAACGTCCAACACTTCAGTGATACTTCCGTTAATTTTCATGAATATACAAATAAAGATCAGCTACACGATCATTTGATCAATGGACCACGTTAAACCTTGTTGTCGATGGCATTCCATGTGATTAGATCGTATTGATTGTCTGAATATACACGTTTTACTATAATGAGAGGGTCTCTTTGTCTTCTAAGCATATATCACAGTGTGAATTGCGATTGTGCGCCTTTGTTTTTGAGAAGGCTTTGCAAATTATTTTTTTTCCTCTTTCTGATCTCCTCAAACCTTAGTGATTTTATACAAGCTCTTTAAAGATACCCAACTAATCGAACTCGCCACTATAGTCATCAACAAAAGCTTAGATTAAGGGACATGAAGAAAGAAAGCACCGCACTTCTAAGTCATAAAGAGGGAAGTTGATGTTTTTCGATAGGGGATTGACTAAATAATACCATCCAATTCGTATGGAACTTGTCACTTAAACAACTCGGGGATCGACTAGAGCTAAAAGGAGCAAAAAAGATTTTTCGCGGGATAGTTATTGAAAATCATTAACCTACACAAGCTTTGTGCAATTAAATGATAATGTGTAAGGAATTAAGTTTGAGTCTCGTTCTGGTATGTTTATATATCTCATATTTATTCTTTTTCAACTCTTGTGAATTTCTTTCCTAATTTTTGTTGGGCCTCTCATAAAGTACTATCCATTAAGACTTTATAAATAATGTCAAATAAGTGTCATAGAAATATTTTCTCTCCATTTTTTAAAATTAATAAAAACTATTAAATATGTTTTACACAATAACAAATACCACGTGTGATTTATATCAAAAAAAAAAAATACCACGTGTGATTAATAATTAATTTGTATATTTCATATCAATGGACGTTGTATAAATAGAATTGGTGCTCTAAATATTATATGTACTAAAAACTGATCAACTACTTTAGCTTAGGAATAACATTAATTAATTAATGAACCCATAATTATTCTGAACACAATGAATATATATAAGTAGGTTTCAACTTTCAAACCTTTTAATGATAAATAAATACATTATTATCTTGCAAAAAAGAAATAAATTATTATCATAAAATAGAGTTGTAATTAGCAAGCTTAAGCAACACTATCTTCTACGATATTTTAAAAAATGGAATAAAATCTATTGGTGGCGCCGTCAGTATATACGAGAGATGGAACAAAACGACAGGACAAGACTTGTCGGCGGAGAGAACCGTAAGAGCAAGGCCCAATAAAAGCCCAGGTACACTCCAGCTGGGTCTTCTTCGATGACAGCGTAGTGACAGCCACTGCCCAGCTGTTTGGGCCCCACACCCGGCCCAAGTGGCCCCCGTATCTCGCCATCTCGTCTCAGATTTTTCCAGTTTATCGCCAATATATATAATATATATCTCTTCTCCTGCACTTTAATTTATTAATTAATGGGCCCCACTGGAATTTATCAGCTGATTGGCTCACAACTTGTGGCATTGAGAATTGTAGACCCAGATACATACAGGACCTGAACCAGAGTTATAGGATCAAAAACCGTGGGTAATGGTTATGGTCAGATTTCAAGTTATAAAATTCATTGATTTTTAGTTTGGTTTCGATTCTTAAAACATCGAACCGATGAATATTCGCTTAGAACAATATTAGTTTATTTGAGTATCATATCGATCAATTCTTTTTAAGTTTATTCTTTTATCACCGTACAATTTGCTGCCTTGATCTTAATTTACTTCGATCTAATGGTGAGAATTTCTAAGTTTGTGAACTTTGGAATTCAATTGATTTGTAATAGTTAAATCTTAGTGTTTAATTTTCTTTTATAACTTTCAATTTTTCTAAAAAATTGGGGTCTAAATTGTTTAATTTGAATCATAAATAACATAATTAACATAAATAGAGAGGTTACCAAATCTATTTAAACCATAAATATCATAATTAACAAAATACAAAAGCGACCGATTGTAGCAGATAGAACCGAGAGATCCGGTTCTTGACTGGTTTGATGCGGTCATGCATAGTTTATAAATGACTTCTTCTCTTGTTTTTTTATTCTCGCGCTAAATTTCCCGCGAAAATAAACTTTCCGGGTGAAGAAAGAGGACGATAAAACCGACAAATCAACGGATATAGGTGTCGTCTCTCGTTGCATTGCAGAGTGGTTTTGAGAGATATGGATCCGTGTCCTTTTGTTGGGGTGATTGTGGAGTCGCTGGCTCTGAAACTGGCCGTGGCCACTCGACCGGCCGGTCCCGGAGTACACCCGTCGGCGACCCCTTGCTTCTGCAAGCTCCGGATCAAGAACCTCCCCTCCCAGACGGCTCTGGTCCCGCTCAGCGACTCCCCGCCGGAGCCCCCCAACTCCGCCGCCGGGTTCCACCTGGACCCGTCGGCTCTCCGGCGGATCGCCGGGAAGGCCGTCGTGCTCCGGGTGTCGGTGTACACGGGCCGCATGGGCCAGACCTGTGGGGCCAGCGGCGGCAAGCTGCTGGGCCGCGTGGATCTGAGCATTGACCTTGACGGTGCCGACTCGAAGCCGGTCTGGTTCCACAACGGGTGGCTGAAGCTCGGGGACTCGGCCAGGCTCCACGTGGTGGTCCGGTCCGAACCCGAGCCCCGGTTCGTGTTCCAGTTCGGCGGCGAGCCAGAGTGCAGCCCGGTGGTTTTCCAGATTCAGGGCAACATCAGGCAGCCCGTCTTCAGCTGCAAGTTCAGCGCCGACCGCAACTCCAGATCTCGGTACGCCCTGCTCATTTTAGCTACTCAACCCCCGTGTTTGCTATCATGCGCCACCCTAACCCCATCTGTGTAAACATTTCGTTGTGGTAATTTTGCTACTCAAATGGGTTGTTGTCGTTTTCCAGTAACAGAGGATCATCAATCACATGCCATTATCTGTATTCTATATTTCATTTGATTTCATGCTTATGATCATGTCACCACTTGATACTTATTTTGACTAATCACTTACTTCTGAAAAATGGTATATGCATTCAATGGTGTTAGCTGTGTTTTCTCCAATGGCTATGGTTGGCTGATTTCATGAATCTATATCTAATGGTAATTTGGATTCCTTTGTTGTTTTCCAAATATCTTCCCAGAAACCAACAATGCAGCTCAGTTAACAATGAATGATGCTTAGTTGAAACCTCAATTTGAGTCAACAGAGCTTGAAGTCTCCTAAACTGTCACAAGCATCAATTCAAGATTTCATAGCATGTGTTAAGATTTTGTGGTTTAGTTTTATATTCTTGTTTGACATTTTTGCTACAAACTCCATTGCATAATTAGTAATTGATGGTAATGTATTCGAATCATAATACCCTTTTTGCTTTGGTAAATTCAGATCCCTTCCGACAGATTTCCCAATAAACAATAGAGGGTGGATGAGAACCCTTTCCGGAGACAAAGACCGGTCAGCAAGAGAACGAAAAGGGTGGATGATCATGGTCTACGACCTCTCGGGCTCGCCAGTAGCTTCCGCATCCATGATCACACCCTTTGTCGCCTCCCCGGGCACAGACCGTGTCTCCCGGTCAAACCCCGGGGCATGGCTGATCCTCCGCCCCAACGGACTCTCCCTTAGCAGCTGGAAGCCGTGGGGCCGCCTGGAGGCGTGGAGGGAGAGAGGGCCAGTTGACGGATTAGGCTACAAATTCGAGCTCGTCACAGAAAACACCCCGACACGCCGCATCCCCATTGCAGAGGGCACCATGAACATCAAAAAAGGCGGTCACTTTTGCATCGACAGCAAGCTGACAAGAGAATCATCATTGAATCCGAGGTCTCCGGTGAAAGGGTTTGTCATGGATTCGACGGTGGAAGGGGAAGGGAAGGTTAGCAAGCCAATGGTGCAGGTTGGGGAGAGGCACGTGACGTGTATGGCCGATGCGGCCTTGTTTGTGGCGGTTTCCGCTGCCATTGATCTGAGCATGGATGCGTGCAGGCTATTCTCGCAGAAACTGAGGAAGGAGCTGTGCCGGGATGAGCAAGAGTACTTGTGATCAGATCAGGACTGACTTCATTCTTGTGCAGAGTCTATGGGGAGTGTTCACTCCTTTTTTTTATGGTTTTCGAGCCTCTTCGATTGATCAGCAGCACAGTCTCTACATGGTTTTGTCAGTGTGAGTAGTTTTAGTTTCATGAAAATACGTAAGAGGATTTTTGTGTTTGTTTGTTATTACAATGTTCATAAACTTTGTAACTTATGGAATCAAAGGTACATACTTTCTCAAGTATAAGCTTAGGCTTAAATCACCAAACCTGAACATAACATACAATTTTGTTGGGAGCCTTTTGGTAACTTTAGACCCCGACTCGTTGACCGTACTGATCAATTGTAGTGAGCCCATATTTAATTCAAAGCATATAAGAAATTAACAACTGCTAATATATTATTATCTTACCTCTTGCCTATAAGGAAGAGATTAAATGTGATTCAAACACTATCTATTATTACATTGTGTTCGTTTAGACTAGTTTACTCTAAGCAACCCTAGCAGATTAATCTGAAAGTATTTCATCAAAATATTTTCTTACCCTCAGAGGGATATTTAGGGATGAACGAGACGAATTATGTACTATTTGTCTTGCCTTTAACATGTGATATAGAAACTTGACCAAACTCTGGGTCCCTAAGTCTCCTGAGAATCAAGAATACAGGCTCAAAAAAACTTGGGCGTTTTGCAAGACCCTGGGTTTTAAAGAACGAGACGCGGAAGAGGAAGACATCAGTCACATTAAGCTACGTGGAATGCTAGAGGTATTGCCTTCTTACAAAAACAAAAAGTCATCGGAAGCTCATTGCCAGTCACCGGCCAACCTTCATTTTGATTCAAGAAACCAAAAGTGAGGTCATTCAACCTATGGTACTTGTGATTCTCAAGGATTTAGATTCTCTTTTCGACCTCATCTTGTGGCACAATGAGCCATATTTTTCTAGGGTACTTGTGATTCTTTGACGATCTTTTTTTCTGAAAATCAAGATCAAGATTATGAGAATTTTATTCATCTCATTGGGAGCTCTTCTAGTGACATTCTTCGTCGGGTTCTTGCCGCTTGGACCTTCTCCCTGTCTCAGCATGACCTAAAGACGCTACTTGGCAGACCTCCAACCTAAATGACCTCTCTTCACGAGAATTTTCTTGCTAACTGACTTTGGTTTTCTTTGTCTTGTAGTGACTTTGGCTCTTTATTTTTCTTTTTCTCAGTTACTTTTTGTTATTAAACATTTTCTTTAGTGCAATAATATTCTTACAGTTTATCAAAAAAAAATACAAGTGATACAGAAAATCTTCATTCTTTCATATCTAATTTAAAATATTTTTATTAAATGTATATTGAAATTTATGTTTACAAAATGATTTCGGGTGGGACATGGTCATCCAACCCAATCTCATAAAATGTTTACCTCAATAAAGTAAAAGACACTAATTTAGAGAAAATTGCATAAAGTCATGGTTGACTTTAAGTTTTTTTTTGCATGAAACCCCTGCTAATAAGAAAATGTTAATATTTGCTCGTGTCAACTTTATTTTTTAGCACTATTCCAGCACCGTTATAATTCAAGTGAAAAGACAAATTTCACATTATGGAAAACAATGACTGCAGTTCTTTATTTGTGCATGTTTGTGAAATTTGTTATTTGAAAAGTAAGGTTTATGATAATTTTAGTGTTTATGTATCAAACAATGAGTGTGCTTGATTTGATGGGATGATGAATATTATATAGAAAATAAAATTGAGTTTTATATGAAATTGTTATTAAATAGGTTTATGTAGAGTGAAGCTACAAAAACAATTATCATGAAGAACATTTAAGAGAAGCTTAGACTTAATATGTGCTTTAGTCTCTTAGAATTTCATTTTATTTCAATCAATGAGAAGAAACTTTAAGTTTTATTGATTTGGATAAAAAAAACTCTTAATGATGGTGCATGACAATAGGGGTGTTCATGAGCGGTTGACCCGCCCATATAAATTTTTTCTCACCTGCCCGTAAGGGTGCGGGTTGAGAAAGTAAAATCCGTCAACCACCCGTAAGGGTGCGGGTCACAGAAGATGCAAACCGCATGGGTCTGCGGTTGGTTACAGTTAGACCAGCACAACCCGCATGATTTAAGTCTCTTTTAGAAATTATTTTTGAATCACAGTGGTATGTATTAATTTTCTATCATTACTCATATAAAAACATAATTATTTATTATTATTATTAATATATTCGTATTGTATTAGTTTTTAATCAATTTTTTTGTTGATGCTCACAAATTGCAATCACAATCATCTTCTCATAAACCATTGTCAAACACAAATAACTCAAGATTCAAAATACAATCAATAACCAAAACACAAAAAACATCAACATTGAAGAGATTAAAATCTAATAGATAAATGATGGATATTAAACCACTAATTATAATAATATAGTTTGTGTGTTATCATAAAATTGAAGAGATATTCTTACTAATGAATTAGACTAAGGTGCGGGTGGGTTTGGTTAACCGCGGGTCGCTTGTCCTAAACCCGCAAACCGCCCAATATTTTGCAGGTGTAAATTTTGTCATCCGCGGCCCGACCCGCAACCTATGAGTGAGGCCTAATAGGTCGCGGGCCAATGCAGTTGGGCGGGTGGATCGGTTAGTGGTTGATATTTGAACATCCCTACATGACAATTCGTACATAGAAAGGTGAATAGTCCGCAAAAAGGAAGAATATCAATGCTATGAAAATTTCACTTTCTAAAAGATATTTTGGTTAATTTAGAGTTAAAGCCAATTCTGTCATTTTGTAAAAATGGCACATCTACATGATAAGCATGTGACAAAAGGTATTTGACCTTCATGTGACTTTTGCTAGAAATAATAGTGAATCGAGGCAACATTCCACATTTTCTTTTGTTAATCATGATTTTATTCTAAAAGAGGTAAAATTAATTGTGTATTTATGCAATTTCTCTTTCAGTTTTAAATTTGAAATATTTGATTATTCTAAACGATGTCGCAATGTACAAAAGTTGAATTGGTCTTTTCAAATCGAACACTTTTCTCTAGTTAGAGTTTTATTACTTGAGCTTATGAAAAATGGTTTTTCTCTAAAAAAAGACCCCTCGTCCCTTCTCTTTCGTTAGGTCACTGGAGGAGCGGCATCTTCAGGCCAAGCTCTCTTCTGTAACCATTCCTTAGGTATTTCTCTTTTTAGCCATTTTGATAGAGGAAGATTTATTCCAAACATAAACAAAGGAGGAATTAGAGTGAAGGAATGCTTTGTCGCATCTTCAACTCTAGTGGGAGGGCATAACGAAGTGGAAGTCACATCATTCGTACCTCTTCCTATGGTGGGAGGGCCAAACTGAAGCAGATTGGATCGGAAACGATGGCTCGAAAGCGAGAAGACAGAGGAGGGTTGAGGTCTCAGCTCGACCGTATTTGATTTTTCCAAATCTGTTTTGGGTTTCTGTGTCGAATGGGAAAAGGGAGGAAGCTGTTGGGAGAAAACGAAGCTAATAGAATAATTATATGCAACAGAATTAAATAATTCTCCCCACCTGTGCAAATCTCGTAGGAATCTATCAAGTAGAGCAAATCAAGTAAACTAATAAAATATAGCAAACAAGAACACAATAGGCACGCACAATTTTAGCGTGGAAAACCTCCTCAAGGCGAGAGAGGAAAAATCACGGGACCCTCGAGGCCACTTAATCTCCACTATCAATATAATGGGTACAACGAGTTCTCTCTAAATACAATTAGAGGATCACAATATCTCAAGATTAACCAATCTTGGCTCAACCCACAAAGTAGAAAAACTTCACTGAATCGATGGCGCACGATCAGAAAATCGTATCGAATCACTCATACTTCCAAACGCAAATTACAACGGTCAGAACGTAGTACCACGTCTTCCAAACACCCTGTCCAAAAATCAGCACGATCCAACAGTGGATCGACCTTCGATTGGACTCGAGAACCTTGTTGGTCGGCCCAGAAAGTAGCAGAAAATTCTGCACGAATTTCACTCTATTTCTCTCTTGAATTGGTCTTGTTTCCTTCTCTCTATTGCCTCCTATTTATAGGCAAGCAATTAGGGTTTCCTTCTCCATCTAGGATACTAACTACATGGGTTTTGAGCCTCCACTTATTTAATAAAGGCCCAACAGAAGCAGCACCGAGCTCAGAGGTTGTCTCATAATTCTAGGGTTTGGGACTCCAACGCCGTCGTCGGATGGACTTTTAGAGGAACCCAAACGACGAGACATATTGTGGAGGTTCAAAACGAAGCCTGGGGTTCAGGATTCTCTTCGTCGAGAACACTCGGTCGTCCTCCATGATGGGACATGCATGGCCCATCCATTTGCAACCTTTGGCGTCGAAGATGAATTCTTGCAAGAAACCCTTCGATCTAGTTTTTGGTGGGTCTGGTTGGCTTTTTTTGGATTTGGTTTGGGAGATGCCCGACACAGGTGGAGTCTGGTCGACATCTCTAGTGGTGTGGTGATGGAGGCTTCGACGGTAGAGGTGCTCCATATCTGGTGTTGCTTAGGCGTGGAGATGGAGGCTGGGGTTTCTAACAGAGAGATGGTTTATGGCATGATCTTCCGATGGAGTAATCCCTTTTGTTCCCTCAGATTAGTGGCCAACGTTGTCACGGTTGTCTTCGCCGGCGAGGAGGGTCTGCGAGAGATGTGTTCCATCTGGTCCGATTCATTTGGTTTTTGGTCAGACTGGGTGCGACCGGATCGTGTTGATTCGAGCCGACTCAATTGTAGTTTTTCGATTAAGTCTGGCTTTATCGGTTAGACTTGTTTCCATTGCGATTCTGTCCAATTAAAACCGGTTCACTAGTTGTATAGGGTTTTTCTCTCTGTTTTGACATGTATTTTTTCTCTCCTCTCAGTCACTGTTTGTACCTTTCTCTTTATAAAAATACTTTTTGAAAAAGACACTTTCTTCTAATGTGCTTCTTAACATTTCTCCTCCTAATCCTAGCTCTCAATCTCTTTACTGTGGCCATGTCCCAATCAATCATCTTATTACCTTTACTGCGGGGTGGTGATTTAATAACGGGAGGAGGTGGAGCGAGGTTTTGTCCCATTGCCAATCCTTACGTTACCGGAGCACTACCTCTCTAACTCCGTGGCCATCATAACGTACTCTGTGCACTTACCTACTTTCTGATGATAATGAAATTATTAATTTCCTCCTTGCATATTAAGTTTTAGAGAAGAAAAAAAATAATTAGGGATAGCCTGATCTGAAGAGTTGAGTTGCTGTTGTAGGTAAAATGGATTCTTTCTTTAAACCTTGGTCTCATGGAGCCCTAGCGCCTTCGGGCCTTGGTTCGAAAGACTCATGTCACTATTCCGGGCCAAATCTCATTGTAGGATCACTACACCCAACTTTCAAAAAAAATTCTCGCTCCCTCGAGTTTAAGATGTTAACACTTAAGGTAGTTTTTTGTTAAATCTAACGAAAGTGATTTGTAAAATGTCCAAAATACCTCCGCTGTATAAGCTTTAAATGATATAATTATCTTTAAAATGTGAAAATACTAATTTACCCTCACTTAAAAAAAATTTTAACTGGTAAGTCAAGGGCACAATTTTCTTTTTAACAAACAAAATATTAAAAAGGGACTTGTCAAGATGCATTAGTCGGTCGAGGGAGGTAAGTGAAAATCGCGTATACTGCGAGGGAGGTGAGTGACATTTTCCGTATTAAAAATTTAAAACCTTAAACTAACTAGTTAAATGACATTTTTTCCACAAACCTCTTACTCCATCTCTCTCACCCTCTTCCTTACCTCTGCTTCAACCAACAATTTATGCTAGATCTCACAAACAATGTCGCTGATTCTTAGCATTTTCGGCGGGCAACAGAGCAACGTGTTCGACATGTTCGAGGGCTTTCCATTCCAATCCGTCGGCAACCACAACAGCCTGACTAATGTCTTGTCGGCAGCGGCGCGTGAGGCCTCCTCGTTCGCAAACACAAGGTTGGAGTGGAAGGAGATAGAGGAGTAGCGTGTGTTCAGGGCGGACCTGCCGGGGCTGAGAAAGGAGGAGTTCGAATCGCCGCTATGGTTCTCGCCGGAGGTGAGGCGGTTGTGACGAAGATCCTGGTGGCAGATCTGGATATGCATATCTCGATTGACGCGATTTGCAAGGAGTCGAAATTGGTCCTGACGGAGACGAGTCGACATCCGGTTTCGCTGGTCCAAACTCGTCGATTCTCGATTTTGTGAATGAAGATTTTCAACTCAAATCCAAATCGAAAATGTTTTCGTCAATCATCACGGGGAAATGCCCAAATTCGCTCTTGTTGGAGATGGATTGATGGCCTTGCTTTTTCGTAGAAATGTGAGTGCCCAGAAATTGATAGAGGGTTTTTTTTTTGTCTCTGTGTCATCTCTTTGGTTTAACAATGTCGTCTCTATTCACGAACCTTCATTTCTTTTCGGTTGTGTCGTTTCTCCGACGACTTGCCAACCCAGGTGTTTGATTCCTCCATCTCCAAGGACCATTAATACTCAAATATGTTCTATTTAAATGTTCGTTGACTTTGATTGATATTGATACACGTGAGTATGGTTTGATAAACTAGAGAGAAATGAGAGAGTTAGAGATAAGAGATGAGAGGTTGAAAAAGATGGATGGTAGAATGGTCAATTAGTCATTTATTTTAAATATTTAAATTGAGGACATTTTAGACCTTTTACAAAACACATAAGTTAAGTTTAACATAATTTACCTTTAAGTGTAACTAAAAAACTTTTGGGGTATCGAGAATTTTTTTTTTGACTTGAGTGTAGTGATCCTAGAATGAGCTTTGAACCAGTATAGTGACATGTAATTAACTGAAATAATTATTATGAGATAAAGATTATATCGTGTGGCAGTGTGTCCGTCAACACTAATTTTTGTATTTTTGTAGGTAGTCTTACTCTTTTGTACTAACTAAATCTATGTAGGCTATAACATTTAAGTTGCAGCCTAATTATTATATGGGAAAATTCATTTGGGTGTTTAAGGTTTGTGACTCTTGGTTTAGGAAATATTTGATGTTCAAATTTGAAAGAAATGATCTTTAAAAAAGTTATCATCTAGAACCCACCAGAATCTCCTATACCAACCAGAATCGTCTCGTCGTCGCTGTTCGCATCTGCAACTCCCTTATCGCCTTTGGAATTGATATGTACGTCACCGCCTCTTTCGACACTAGCGACACCAAGCTCTTCTATGAGGTCAGACTCCTCAGTGCCTCCCAGCGAGCCGCCGCTATGTCCCTCGTCGAGAACCGCTATGACTCAAAGATGGCTTAGGATCTCGCCAAGCCTTATAACATAAGAGACAGCTTGAACCACGAACAACCTCTCTCAATCTAGTTCTAGAAATTGCTCAATTTGAGAGTGACAAATTCATAATTACTGAAGAGCTCGACGACAAAATCAATAGATTCATCTACTAGTTCCAATCTCCTCATGGCGATTATGAATTTAGAGTGTCGGGAATGGGGAATTTGGAGTGCCGAGAATGGTATTTTTTATAATTTAAAAGGACACCAAGGTCATTTAAGTCATTTTGTAATAAAATAAAATCTATTATAAACTCAAAAGGGTATTTTTGGTATCTCTAAAAAATGGAATTAAAAAAAATCAAAAATTAATTTTTTAACAAAATTAGTGGCTGATATTTTTTTTGATAAGCTGTATACTCAGCAAATGGTAATTTAAAATTTGTGTGCTTTAAAATTAAATATACAAAGTTTTTAGTGTATCAAATTATCATTCTCCTCAAGTTATAAGCTGCATTTAATTTAAAGAATTTGCATTGACACTATTTTGGAAAGCCTTATAAATCCTAAAACAGTCAAAAAGGGAAAAGAATAACATTTTACAGAAGTATCAGACCAAGTGCAATTTTTTTTTGTCAAATAAATATTTTATTTGGTAGCTAAAAGTTGGGTAGCAACACACAGCAATCAGCAATGGGGCAAAGTTGGAAGATAGGAAGCACATAGATGATAGATAGCAATGGAAAACCAAACCAAACCCTTTTCACCAAATAAGAAAATGAATTCACCAAACCCAAACACCAATAGAATAGACCCTTCTTCATCTTCTTTTCAGTCTCAACATCACCACCTACTCCATACCTTCCCTCCCCACCTACTTCACCACTTATACCACTTATTTCTAATTACTTAAATCTCAAAACTAAATTGACGATTTTGCAAATGTTGGTGGGTATTAGTATAAACGAGTTGAATTGAATTTTAATTTAATAAAATTTGATCCAACTCGTAAAAACGTGTACGCCTTGAGCTTACTTGAACTCAAACGAGTTAACACAACTAAATTCAAGTTTGGTTCAAAAAAATAGATAAGTTTGACTCTATTTAGTTTGTTTAATTTTCAAAACAAATATTCACTAAAAATATATGATAGTTCATTAAATATTAAACTGTTCAGCTCGAGATCGGCTCGACTTGATTTAGTTCATCTAATTTCATTATAAATATTTACTATTTAAAAAAATATATAACTAATTATTAAATGGCGAGTCTTTCGAGCTTTTAAAGGTGAAACTCGATCTTAGCTTGTTTATTAAATGAGCTCAAATTCGATTCGAACTTGATTATAAGAAACTTTAATTGAATATTTAACAAACTGAACCCGATCAGCTCGTTTACAACTCTATGTATGGATCATTAATAAAAACTATGATAACACGCAAGTATTTATTTTATATTGATTTAAGTTAATATATACATATATTAAATCACAAATTTAACTATTTGAATGAACAAAGATGAATAATCAATTTTCTTAGTGTAATTGAAAATTTAACAAAATAATAAACTATGATAATTTGACCATCAATTTAATGATTCTTCACCAAAATTCTATCCAATTTTCAAGATATATATTTTGCAAGATAACGCGGTATACAAATTAACATATTTTCAATTTATCAACATATTATGGATACTTATCTTTGTTGAATGTTGAGACAATTTATTTTCTATTATTTTGTAGTGATCTAATAATGTAGTTGACTTGGTGCTTACTTCTCCAACATAGACCAAGAAGAGCATGTATCATGTCATTTTGATCCTCATAAAAAGTCAACATAACTGTGAATTTTATTTCAGTTTTAATTTATTTTGTCAATTTGATTTTTAATATACTAATTTAATTTCGATATATAGAGAAAAAAATGAAAATCCTGGGCCGGGCCCACCATATCTAACTAACGCCAAGCAAGAGATGTTCATAAAGTGAATGGTGCTCCTCACACTCACTGTATCAACCCTCTCGAAAACAAAACAGGTTTTATGGTAAATAAATGGGAAGTGAAGGGGCATTCCCACCGCCTTCTCCGCTTCACGAACTTTATACTTACTTGTTCTACATCTCTCAGTCAGTCAGTCAGTTTCCGAAATTAGCAGGCAAGCCCCTCCACTTGTCTAATTTCCATCTTGGGCCCAACTTCGACCAAAATGTTGTGCGTTGATTCTCCAGTTCCCGTGCTCTGCGATTCTTCCGAATTTGTTCTTCAGGCTCTATAAGTCGTGTTTTTGTTGTTCAATTTGATTGCGGGGTTAGGGTTCTTGTTTGGGGCGATGAAGATCGAAGATTTGGAGGACGTGGAGTCTGATGGTAACGACACGAGGCAGATTGTGACGGTCGATGCGAAGCGGGTTCTGGTCGGAGCCGGGGCGAGGATCCTCTTCTACCCGACCCTTTTGTACAATGTCTTCAGAAACAAAATCCAGGCCGAGTTCAGATGGTGGGACCAAGTTGATCAGGTTTCCTATTCATTTCTCACCATCAATTTTATGGTGTTTGTTTGGCTACTGGGAAAGTGAGGGAATTGGGTTATTTTTTAATTTGTCATCATGTAGATTAAGAAAATAATCTGGTTATTTAGACAAGTGTGTGCATGTTTTAGCTTGTTTAGTTTCCTAATTTGTGAGTCTTAGAGATATTGCGTGGCAGGATCTTGTAAATATTACTGTGATTATTAGGTGATCAGTGATAATATGTGAAACATTTCCATGAGTGAGAGTACCAAACATAGTTCTTGAACATGGATGTTTTCTTATAATCATTCTCGATTTCTGAAAAATTACTGATGTATTTTGGTGGTGTGTGTGTACTTGGAAAGTGAAGGAATTGGGCTTGATTCATATTTTAATTTGTGTCCCGAGGATTAAACAAATTATTTCATATTTTAAAATTATTTTAGTTTTAAGTTTGTATATTTTCATTATTGAATTAAGTGTATACAAAGCAACCAGGAAAAAAGTTTCATTATTATTGAGTTTTAGATATTTTCTTTGCAAGATCATGTGAACATTGCTATTATTATTAGTGAATCAGTGATAAATATATGAATTTTGGATTTTATTGTGTATAATTATATGGCCATTTGCTATGAGCAAGTAATTTATGGTTGTTGGTTTTTCATAATCCTTCTGGATTTTTGAAAAATTATTTTCTGATAGGTTTTAGTGATGTTTGGGCACTGGGAAAAGTGAAGGAATTGGTTTTTGATTTATATTATAATTATAATGTGCAGTAGATTAAACAAATAATTTGGCTATTGAGATAAGACGTTACATATTTTAACTTGTTCAGTTTTCCCAAATATAGAAAGCAATCATGAACAAACATTCATAATTTGTGAGTTTCTGATGTTGCTTTTGCAGGATCATGCCAATATTGCTATTATTATTCTGTGATCAGTGACAAATCTATGAATTTTGGTATTAATGTGTATATATGAACCTTGCTATGAGTGAGTAATTTTGAGTGCCAAAAGAATTTTGGGTATTATTAGACTCTTGAATCTTGGTTCTGTTCTGTTTTTTCTTAACAACTTGCCATCCAGTTCCTTCTCCTTGGTGCGGTTCCTTTCCCAGGAGATGTTCCACGGTTGAAGCAGCTTGGTGTTGGTGGTGTCATAACTCTCAATGAACCTTATGAAACTTTAGTTCCGTCCTCTTTGTATCACGTGAGTTGTTTGTGTCGTATAATTGCGTTATCGGAGCTGTTTTTAATTAACTTGAGGAGCACATTATTGAAAGATCTATAAAAATTGATTTTGAATTTCTAGATTGTAAATTCACCTCATCCTTTCATGTCGTATGCATTTTTAGGCTCATGGGATTGACCACCTAGTAATTCCCACAAGAGACTACCTCTTTGCTCCTTCATTTGTGGATATTAGTAAAGCCGTAGATTTCATTCACCGTGAGTTTGTCTAACTATTACCTCAATTGTGTCCCTTTGGATTTTGTATTTGACTAAAGTTTAATTTTTCCCTTTATTTAGCTACATTTGTTTCCTTATGGTGCAGAGAATGCAACTTGTGGTAGAACCACTTATGTACATTGTAAAGCTGGGCGGGGGAGGAGCACAACGATTGTCCTTTGTTACTTGGTATGCTTTTGTTTCTTGATTCGAGTCTTTATGCACTGTAAAACTTACCGGCCTATTGCTTAGGCAAAGGGTCTCTCTGCATTGATACCAATTTTACATTTTGCAGGTCAAGCACAAGCACATGACTCCTGTTGCTGCGCTAGAATATGTGCGGTCAATAAGACCTAGGGTATTGCTTGCCCCTACGCAATGGGAGGTATGTAGTAAGGCTTTCTTTTTGTCTTTATCTAGGAAATGCCATGGAACATTGTAGCTACTTCTTGCAATTGTTTGACATTCTTTTCTCATCCTCTATTTGAGGGATAATGGAAAGGGGGTTGGCTTTCATACTGCTGTTACCACACCTATTGTGTCAATTGCTTTCTAGCGATTCTTATTAAAATGGGATAACTGTAAAAACTCAGGGTGTACTATCTGACTTTTGCAAAGATTATTATGTACTAAACTATCCATCAACTAGCCTCCTTTTTGTGCCTAACAAAATCCGTCAAAACAGACGGAGAACAACATTTATTTGGTCGTGTGCAGTTCTCGTGATAGTTGACCGCAACATTTTAATTATTTTTTTTAAAAATACGATTATGTAGTAATGATGTTAGCATATATTCTCTTTGTTTGATCCCAAGAGCATGCATATGAGTATTTTTTTTTTTGCTTCACGTTTGACGGGGTGCAAAAAGAATAGTCGATAGATAGTTTTTGCAATAAAGCAGTTTCTCTTTGCAAAATATCGGATAGTACACAACGAATTCTTGCAATAATCCCTAAATTTAAGTTGTTTTCCTACAAATATCCAAGTGCTGTGATAAGAAAACTGTGATTTTTTTTCCCTGTAAAAGTTTGAAAGTGAAACTACATGCTTCACCCCCAATATGCCAAATATGTGTCCAGTATATTTTGTCCTAATTAACATTTTACAAATTTGGCTTTGTTCTGTGTATTGACGCAACTCACAATCAGGCAGTACAGAAGTACAGCATGAGTAGTCCTCCAACTGCTGCTACATCCTCTACCCCAGTTGCTGCTACACGCTCTCCCTCCGGAGATGCGGTTTTGATTACGAAAGCCGATCTTGAAGGGTATCATGGAACCTGTGACAATGCTGCTGAAAGTGAACCGGCAATTGTCCCAAGAATGGTAAGGGCGAGTCCCGTGATAGCCAGGCTATCCTGCCTCTTTGCATCGCTGAAGGTTTCCGGGGGTTATGGAGCTGTCACAGGCCGGATTCCTGAGGCACGTGCATGCTAGCCAACGAGAAGTTGTTGCTATGTTTCGGGTGTATGACCACTTTCCTGCATGGTTCTGCGAGAAGTTGATGGAAGAGCTCCCTTCAATGGCGTGTATATAATTAACAGTGTGTTCTGCAATTGTACCCTAAATGTTTCTTGCATACGTTGTATCTTCAAGTAATATCCTAATAACAGATGGTTTTTGTTTGTATCACACAAAAGTGTATTGTGGCGTGTATTTATATACTTCGTGCATTTTGGAAGGAAAAGTTATCTTAAAGAAATAATTACAATATAAAAAGTGGCATTGATGCTAACCTGCTAATTGATGGGACTTTTGATTGAATGGTAACACAAAATTTTCTTTGTTGTAAGAGTATGATCAAACAGAGGACATACAAACAGAAGTATAAAACAATAAAAGCATAAGAAACAACAAAAGCCGAAAACGTTTGTGGGATGTGCCCTTCAATCATTTTCATTCTGGCCTATGTTTGTGCATGCTTACTCCTTGGTAACGGCCACGTAAGGGAAGAAAAAAACAGTTGATTACACCTAACTTTACATTTTTAACCCTTAATATTCTTAACTTTTATTTTATTATTAGTACTCTGATTGTTATTTAAGGACACATAAAATATCTAAAACTACCTTAGCTGAAAAAAATGAAAAAAAAAACCCAAAATCAAAGAAATACAAGGGGTGTCTCCAGCGAGCTACAATGTCTTCGCGGCAGGGCGTTTTCATTCGGCGAGGTCGGGAGACGGCTGATGTTGGATTACAGTGAATTTGCTCTAGCGACGAGTTAGATTCTTCGCTTACTCCCTCTACTCCGCATTCGGTCTAGAATTTTAAATTCAACAAAAACTGAAAAGTTGAATCATTGGACCGGTGCCAGATCATTCTAGGGCACATGAAAGAAGAAAAACGCAGAAACCGGCGATAAAATAATCACGAAGCATTTGCAAACATTTTTTATTGTTCACGAGAACACTATCAGTTTTTTCTTTTCTAGCGGCGCACATAAACACATAAAGTATGTGCGCCGTTAGAAAGAAAATTCGTAACGGCGCACTGTCTCTGTGCGCCGTTACTAGCGCAAATTTGTAACGGCGCACATTGTATTGTGCGCCGTTACAAAAGGTGTTGACCGTTGACCAATTTGTTGCCGTTATGAAAAACGGTCGGAAATGAAGTCGTTGTTGTTACCGTTACTTTGTAACGGCGCATCTATACATGTGCGCCGTTACAAGATTGCTTGTAACGGCGCACATGGTATTGTGCGCCGTTACAAAAATGTATTATAAGTCTTGGCAGAACCTCCCCTTCTTCTTCCTACAACTTCTCACAACTAATTTTCTCCCGACAAGAGTAATTTCGTAATTTCAATATTTTATAAATTTTCCCGAGCAACCTCACACAAATTTCCCGAGAAGGTATGTACATATTTTTAAATAATGTACTACATATAACTGCAAATTTGTATATGATTTCATATGAATTTGTAAGGTTTTACTTGTATGAATAATTCGCATGTTAAATTTATTAAATTAGTTTTGGAATTGATGAAATAAATTACCCAATTCCATGAATTGCATGATAACATTAGTGTAAATTCTCCCGAATGAATTGCATGATAACATTAGGGTCAATTCTCCTGATTCCATTAATTGCATGATAACATTAGGGTAAATTCTCCCGATTCCATTATTTGCATGATAACATTACATTAGGGTATTTGATCATAAATGACCAAACAAGGGTAATTAGGTCATTTATGTGAATTAGAAGGCACGTACATATTTTTAAATAATGCAATATTATGTAAATGAATTGTTAACCAAATTTATATATATTACATATATAGAATGGATCGGAGATGGATGGGATCCGTAAAAATGAGTGAGGAATGGATGAACGGATTAAACAGTTTTGTAAAATTTGCGAGGAAAAACGCTCCAAGAGATGGTGTGGGACGTTTCAAGTGTCCATGCACGAGGTGTTGTAATTCTGCTTGGCACGATATGGACACCATTTGCGATCATATATTGAGGAAAGATTTCCTTAGATCGTATAATGTGTGGTTCCATCATGGCGAAGCCGAAGGAGCTAGCTCGAGCCGGAATTGGGATATCAGTTTGAGGGAAACATCGGCGAATCAGCCTTGTTCGACGTCGGACAACAATCCAGTATACGTTGATCCTGTGCATCAGCTCGTGGATGATGTAGGCCCAACTAGAGATGTAAGGATTGACGAGGAAGAGGACGAGGACGAACAACATAACATTGAATAATAACCGAAGTCGAGGAGGGAGTCGCTAAGGCAACAATGACAGCATACAACCGGTTGGTGACGGAGTCGCAAAAGCCGTTGTACGAAAATAGTGAGGATACTTCATTAGCAGCAATGTTAAGGATGTTGCCCATCAAGCAGAGCACCGGGATGTCTGACGAAGCTTTTACCAAGGTTGCCAAAGATTATTGTTCTACGTTACCCCAACCTAATACGTATCCATCTAGCTATGCAGTGGCGAAGCAGAAAATGAAGGCAATCCAACTGCCACACGTGAAATATGATGCATGTCTGTACGGATGCACTTTGTACTACGGAACACAATCGCAACTCCAGACATGTGGCGTTTGTGGAGAAGCACGATACGCTAAAGTGGGAAAAAAATTAGTTCCGAAAAAGACGTTGTGGTACTTCCCATTGACTCCTCGACTTCAACGTTTATATCTTGCCCCAGATACGGCTGAGTGGATGCGATGGCACGGGGAGTGGGAGAATGAGGACGATGAAATATTAGTACATCCATCGGACGGTACGGATTGGATTCATTTTGACGCTAAATACCTAGTATTTTCTGGAGAAATACGGAACGTGTGGCTGGCGCTGTCATCCGACGGGTTCTCTCCATACGGGCCTAATGCGGCGAGTTACAGTTTGTGGCCTGTAGTCGCTATCCCGTTGAATTTTCCGCCCTCGATGGTTATGAGAAAGGAGTATAACATCCTCACCATGTTGATATCTGGTCCAAAATCACCGGGGAAATGCTTAAATAACTTCATGTGTCCGCTGATTGATGAGTTGAACCATCTGTGGAAGCACAGAGCTGTCACATGGGATGGTTCTAAGAAAGAGGCTTTCATCATGCGGGCTGCTGTGATGTGGACAATAAGTGACTTCCCGGGTTTGGGAATGTTGGGGGGCATCCAGACTAAAGGCTATAAGGCATGTCCTCTATGCTTGGACGAGATCGATTCTGAACACAGTAACTCAAGAATCTCTTACCAAGGTGCTCGTAGGTTCTTACCACCGAAAAATTCGCTGTGATTTCAGTCGCAGGCCTTTAACGGAAAAACAGAGACACGGAGAAGGCCTACCCGGCATTCAGGGGCTGATGTACTCAGTGCAATTCTACGTCATCAATACCCACCGCCTAGTCTGCATCCGAAGTTCAGTGAACGAAAAGGTGGTGGTGTTCCTATATGTTGGTCTCATAAAAGCATTTTCTGGGAGCTGCCTTATTGGAAAACTCATAAAGTCAGACATGCGTTGGATTTGATGCATATAGAGAAGAACGTATGCGACAGCGTCATAGGTACAGTTCTTGGAATTGCAGGGAAGACTGAACGCTAGGAGAACTTACGAGGAACAGGGTGTCCAGCAAGACCAATGGGTGCAAGACGGGGAGCTCCCAGATGCACCTTATGACGTGGCGGGTCGTGATCGGAAGGAAGTACTGGAGCATATCCGAGCTGTTAAGTTTCCCTCTGGATATGCGGGAAGTCTAAAGAGCAAGGTGAATCCCGATGAGAAAAAGTTCCTCGGATTGAAGACCCACGCTTGTCACGTGTTGATGCAACGTATCTTCCCCCTTGTCATTCGAAAGTACGTTCCACCTTATGTGGCAGAAGCATTAACAGAGTTGGGCAAGGCCTTTCAATTGTTGTGCACGAGGAAACTGAGGAAAAAAGCCCTAAAAAGGTTGGGGGGAAGATATAGTGGTTCTAGTCTGTAAGTTGGAAACTATTTTCCCTCCTTCATTCTGTACAATTATGGTTCACCTTCTACTGCACCTCCCGGATCAAGTTTTGCGAACCGGCCCAATTCATTTCACATGGATGTTTCCAATTGAACGGTATGATCCTTGACTTCGAAATATCATTTCCAATTACCATTGAACTGTATAATCGAATATGACATTAACCTTCATATTTCGATTGTAGGCAACTTGGCGTGTACAAGAAAAGTGTGCGAAACCCGCGATATCCAGAAGGTTGTATAGCTCAACAGTACTTGATGCACGAGTCTGTCACCTTTACTCAGATGTACCTTAACCGCGCCACTTCAGCCAGCGAAACTTTTGTTAGTCCAGCTCTAGGTATCAACTTATCAGTTGTTTCCCCACATGTACAAGTTAAGAGAGTGGTGCGAAACGACAAATTGAGCACATCTGATATGTTCTGGGCGAATTGGACAGTGATTGAGAATTGTGCCGAAGCAGATGCATTCGTAGAATCACATCATGCAGGGTTCCAACGAATACACCCTAGGAAACCTCTTCAGGACCGAGTCATGTCTTTTTTCTTCGAGTGGCGCAGAATTGTACGTAATAGACATCAGGTTAACTTAAATTACCATGTACAAATTTTAGGGATAACTCATTTATATTCTGTGTGCAGATGAGTGCTCTAGGGTGGCAACGAGAGTTGGTACTACTATCCAGAGGTCCTCGGTCGTCTGCCATTTATTCGCAGTGTACTGTTAACGGCGTTAAATTTTTATGCTTGAGAATCGACCAGGGCCGGAGAAATCAAAATTCAGGGGTCATGATTGAAGCAAACGACATATGTTACTACGGTGTTCTTATGGACGTATGTATCCTTACCTACTCGGAAGGCATGCCAGTCGTTCTATTCAAGTGTCGGTGGTACGACGAACGGACAGTCAGAAAGGACGCAAATGGATTCATTTCAATCAACACGTCCACAGATCGTCACAAACAAAACCCATTTTGCCTTGCTTTAATGCAAAACAGGTATACTATATCGACGACCCTAAATCTGGACCGTGGAAGGTTGTGAACGTCGTGTCGCATAGGGGTCACTACAAACCGAGCAGTTTAGCCCGTGCCGGTGACGACGACGACCTAGAGTTTGAAGTCGATGAACCTTACCAAGAAGATCGAATTGACATCGTCACACCGGGTTGTATCACTATCGACCTAACAAACTTAATCCGGTATCCACCGCCAGTACCTCCAGTTGAGAACGATGAAGAAGACGAAGAAACCGACCACGACGACGAAGAAACCGATGACAGCGATTTGGAAGGGCATGAAGATTATGATTCCTCCGAATCTGATACTTAATATGTATATGTATGTTTGATTGGTTATGAATAAATGGTTTTTTTAATCTATGAATTGTAAAGGGTAATTTTGTCATTACAGATTTTGAAATAAAACTGTTTTTTTTCCTAAGTGTGGATTTGTAACGGCGCACACTACACTGTGCGCCGTTACAAGTTTGTAACGGCGCACATTACATTGTGCACCGTTACAAATCCACACTTAGGAAAAATCAGATTGTTGACTTTTGTCCTTTGAAATCGGGTTTTCGATCCCGATCGAGATTCATACGTTGAACATAGTACCCTGAAATTAGCCGTTACAAATCCACACTTAGGAAAAATCAGATTGTTGACTTTTGTCCTTTGAAATCGGGTTTTCGATCCCGATCGAGATTCATACGTTGAACATAATACCCTGAAATTATGAAACATGAACTAACAAGTCATTGCGCTCAAATTGGTACGGTCGGATTATCTTTTGGATCGACATAAATAAAATAATTATTATTTTTTGTGTTTGTAACGGCGCACATAGGCAAAGTGCGCCGTTACAAAAAGGTCAAATGGGCCAGTCAACTATGTTGACTTCCCATTGACCGGTTAGATCTATGTTCATACATTATCGGAATTGAATGAAATTTTGGCATATGAAGTACACATTCATTGTGCTCCTATCCGTACGGTTGGATTAAAACTTTGTTTTCAACATATTCCACTTTCGTTGAAAGCGTGAGTTTAGGGTTTAGGAATGTAAAACTCACAAAAACCCTAAACACATTGATGATCATACGTTCGGTAGATTAATATCTTTTTTTTGAATCGAAACCGTTCAATTAGTTCGAAATTACATATACGTGGTATAGTACAAATTTGAAGAAAATCAAACTACGGGAAGACCGCTTATCATTCACGATCGGGTTTAGGTTAAATTTAGGGTTAAAGTTTGTAATGGCACACATAGCAATGTTCGCCGTTACAAAAGTGGCGCCACGCGAAAAGTCAAATTTTGCGGCGAAATTTCGCAAAAATTCAAATTTTGCGGGTAAATTTCGCGAAAATTTAAACTTCCCGCGGATATTTCGGTTGTAACGGCGCACAACAGTGTGACCGTTACGGTCAGAAACGGCTCGTTTTTTGACCGTTACGGTTTTTAACGGCGCACATAACAGGGTGCGTCGTTACAAAAATTAGGTCTAACGACGCACATTCCTCTGTGCGCTGTTACACTTAAATTTTGTAACGGCGCACCCTATTATGTGCGCCGTTACAAAATCGCAGATAAATATTGGGCAGAGCCCTCCTTCTTCCTCCTCTGTTTTCCGATTACTCTCTTCCCGCCTTGCCGCCTCTGCCTTCTCGTCGCCGTCCCGCCGTCGCCGGACCTTCCCGTCAAAAGAGGTAAGTGAATCTATACGTATAATTTTATATAAATGTATATATTTGTATGAATATGTATTTATTTTTCTCATAAAGTTAGATTTTGTATGAATTGTTAGAATATGTATGAATTTAGGGTTAAAGTTCTAGGTAAGTTTAGATTTTGTATGAATTGTTAGATTGTGTATGAATATCTATGAATTTTTAGGTAAGTTTAGATTTTGTATGAATTGTTAGATTTTGTATGAATATGTATGAATTTTTAGGTAAGTTTAGATTTTTTTTGAAATAAAGATGTTGTATGAATATGTATGAATTGGAATTAATTAAAAAAAACCATTAGGGGTATTTTTGGAATTATAAAAAAATGCCCCTTAGGGGTATTTTTCGAATTATAAAAAAAAATGCCCCTTAGGGGTATTTTTGGAATTATAGAAAAAAATGCCCCTTGGGGGTATTTTTGGAATTATAAAAAAAATTACCCCTTAGGGGTATTTTTGGAAATATAAAAACATTGCCCATTAGGGGTATTTTTGGAATTATTAAAAAAATAGCCCATTAGGGGTATTTTTGGAATTATTCAAAATATGTCTTAAAAGGGTTATTTCGGTCAATTTGACCTTCAATTAGGGTTATTTCGGTCAATTTGACCTTAAAAGGGTAATTCGGTCATTTTGACCTTAAAAAGGGTAATTCGGTCAACTCCGACCGAATTAGGGGTAATTCGGTTAATTTGACCTTAAAAAGGGTAATTCAGTTATTTCCGGCCGAATTAGGGTTATTTCGGTCAAGTTGACCTTAAAAGTGTTATTCGGTCAATTACAGATAATGGAGCCTAGACGTAAGGCACCTACGGCCAGGGCACCTAGGCGAGCCAGAATGGACATTCCATTCTTCGAGGCTTCACAGGCGCCGGAGTTACATGATGAGATGTACACTCCGTCACCGCCGCAGCCGACTCAGCCGACTTATCCGGGAGATACGGAGGTTGACTGGCAGTTCCAGGTCCCGGATCCTCGGAGTTTCCAGGAGATGCTCGGAGACGTCGCAGGATCCTCCGAAGAGGACTTTGTGCCGGATGAGTCAGAACTCCCGCTGAACGAGTGGAGGCTCCTTCCCCTCGAGTACAGAGAGATTCCTAGGTACGAGCTGTACTTCAATTACAAAGTGGAAGTCGAAGGCCTAAACACGAAGAGCTGGGAAGCCAGGGAAAAAAAGGAGCAAAAGGTCGACCTCAACATAGAGCAAGAAGAGAGAGCAGTAAAGATGAACGGAGGTCCGTTGCTCTTGACTTGAGAAAACGGCTGACCACGTGTCGTAGGAGGACTGTTTTCAATGGAAAGGGTGAAGGCGATTATAGGGAAATTCGCTCGGGAATGGAACGCTTCCTACCAGACGTTTGGGGATTTGTCGGCGTCTGAGTTCCAGGCGTTTTGGAGGAGTTTTAAGGTAATTTCAACATTTACTCACATTTTTTTCAAATGCCACGTATTATAAATATTGACGCGGTGTTTGTGAATTTCAGCATTTGTTTGCAGTGACCGATTCGGTTGAGGTTTGTGAGGCGGCCATAGGCGCTTACAAAGAGCGGAAATCGAACATGAAGCGGTTATATAAGCTCTACGTCGACTCTACTAGACTGGACCGTAATGGGATTCCCAAGTGTCTGAAAGGGAAGAGTCCCAGTGGCGGTGGCTCGTTCAACATTTCGATGCCAACGAGGTATATTACTAATTTTTACTTTAATTTTTTTAAATTTTACTTGAATTTACTAATTTTGATGTGAATTTACTTTTATTTTTTTCAGGAACAAGTTGGGTCTCAAATGAGTACCATTCGGAGGAGCGAGAACAAATTAAACCACCACACTGGCAAAGTCCCATTTCGACAACTTTGGGAGAGGATGTCGGAGGCCGGGGAAGTGGAGGTCTCCAAAAATTTGGAGGCCTTACTGAAGGCTCACAAGGCCTTACCTAGGCCTGGTGATGGTGCACAGGAGGGGGAGGAGGAACTCAACCCGAAGCTTGTAAGTTTCATTATTTTTTTTTAATTTTAATATTTAAATTTATTATATTAATCAAATTTTTTTTGCAGCTTTACATTAAGAATGCGCTTAGGGATTGGAAGAATGACGTGGCGAACTACAACGAGGATGGAACGCTGAACAAGATGACCGACGCTGAAGAGGATGAGGTCATGCGACTAGCTGCCGAGCATGTTCGCGAGATCGAGCTTGCCAGAGGAGTTACCATAGAACCCTCCAGAGGATGACGCATCCTTGGTTGCGGGAGTGCTTACGAGGCACCGTCGAGACAGAGAAGACGTTCGACCTCCTCCGATGGTAGTCAAGCGGAGATTGCGGAGCTCCGGACTGAACTCACGGAACTTCGCGCTGAACGCCAGGTTGAACGTCAGTTGCACGCCGTCCAAAGCCAGCAAACCGAGCACATGTTCCGGTACTTCCAAGAACAACTTAAGTTACTCAACCCTAATGTCGCCCCTCCACCTCTATTTGACCCGAATAGCTCTACAGATCCTGGAGGCCCGTCGTCATAGATATTATGTAAATTAAATAATGTATTCAACAAATTCAATATTAATATAATTTTATTTTCAACAAATTCAATATTAATTTTTAAAATTTTATTTTATTTATTATTCAGTATTGTTTGTAACGGCACACAAACGGCATGCGTCGTTACTAAGTGTAACGGCGCACTCTGTCTGTGCGCCGTTACAACTCGTAACGGCGCCCACCGTCAGTGCGCTGTTACAAACAGTAACGACACCGTCACCGTGCGCAACGGTGACGGTAGCCTTTGTAACGGCGCACACATCTGTCTGTGCGCCGTTAGAAACGGTAACGACGCACAGAGTGCGCGCTGTGCGCCGTTACAGTTTGTAACGGCGACACTGTAACGGCGCACGTTAACTGCGCTGTTACAGACGTTTTTGTGCGCCGTTACAAATTGTAACAGCGCACTTAACGTGCGTCGTTACAAAAGGAAAAACTGACAGTGGAAAGACTACTTGTACCACCTGAAATACGTAAGTTTTTTTTGATATAATTCAATTTTAACAACTTTTTTTTCATTTATATTAAGAAAATTGTTACCGAGATTCGTTCAAGAGGAGCTAAATGCGAGGATTGATAGCCACCGCCGCGATAACCCTGATGTTATAATTCCAAAGATGAACGACCATCAAGAAGCCTAGGCCATGAAACGGGTCAATTTCAAGATGTATGAGCTAGATCAAAGGTCGCCTGAATGAAACATCTTGGGTTTCGGGAGCCACGACTACAAGAGTAGAAGCATGAACTAAGAACTCAAGTCCAAGAAGCTCGCAGGAAGGCCGAAGATGCCAAGAAACTGTCCAATTTTTTTTAAAAAGCAAACCAATGTATTCTAAATACTCACAAGGAGCATAAATACAAACCCAACGAGGGGAAATACAAGCAACAATACAAACACCACAAGGGGGTGCTTCTCGGTCCATCTCACCCGGAGTTCTCACGGCTCTATACGCAATTATACTCAGGCTCACATGGTTTCGGATCGAGTGAACAACCACTAGCTTTCCACAATGAGACACAACCAGACCGCTAGACTCTAAATGCACTAAACAAAATCACTAACCATTAAACACAGTTTAGCACAAAGTTAAAACAGCACACACAAAAACACAAGCAAAAAACAAAGGGTTGAACACTCAGACCAAGCCAAGGAACGAGACCAATCCTTCCACCATGGGTCCGACTCGCGAATGCCTCCAGCACTGGGAAGTCTTCCGCCGACCAGTAGATCCCCGGTCCAACTCGGACACCCCCAACAAGGACAGCCATAACTCATATCTGGAACGCCTCCACAAGACCCGAGACCTCCTCTTCGATGACCGCCACCCGTGGCCGGCAAACGCCCTAGGAACACCTAACCACCATGAAAATTGAGATTTCGAACTAAATCTGAAAAGATATCCCCTCCGAGCACTCAAAACATGCACGAGATTCAACCGAAAAAAACGAAATCACAAAAACCCCTTAGGCAAAAGGATAAGGTGGAACAGTCGTCAGGATGCCACAACCGGAGGCCGGCGGCGCCACGGGCGACCCAAAGGAAACCGGGGCGAAAGAGAGAGTTGGGCGAGAGAGAGAACATGTCCAAGTTAATTAATCTACGAAGGCTATTGATGCGTCTTGACCAGACTTTGCCTCCTTTGCAGGCGCCAAATAAGTTGTAACATTTTGAGAATTATGTACTTTACAAAACATTTTAAATATAATTTTGAGCTTTTAGATTCTATTTTAATATTATTCTCATTATATTTCAAAAATTAAATGTTTTTATATTTATTTTATTTAAATTCAATTACTTTTGAAAAAAATAAATAATATTGAAATATAAATTATATATTTCTTTTTTTGTTTATTTTTTGAAATTCATTAGCGATGAAAAATTTATCAGTATGCGTCATTTTTTTTATCAGCTTCATTGTGCGTCTAACGTCGTACCATGTCAAATTCATTTTTCACAATAGTAACAGTGTGCAATGGTATATTCGTCGTTAGCAAGGTCGGTCAACGTTGTCTGTAACGGCGTACCATATCAACTTCGTTGTTACATTAGTAACGACACACAATGATAAGTCAGTCGTTACTATTGTAACAGTGTTCCACGCTAAGAATATTATCACTAAGTTTGATGGTTAACGTTGACGTCAACGATGTTGTTGACGGTATCGTCATATGCACTACACCAATTTTTTGTGTTAAGGTGACACAATATCTATGTTACCCTTAATTTGAGATATGTCACTTAAAGTGTTGGGTGACAACATGTGTGTCATCCCAATTGTGTCACATATCCATTGTCACCCAAAGTATTGTGTGATATTTAAAGTGTCATATAAAGTATGGTGTATTATACGCCGTTACTGTAGTAATGGTGCAAATGGTAATGTATGCCATTACTGTACTAACGGTATACCATGTCATGTGCGTCGTTACTATTGTAACAACATATCTGTTGTTACTGATAGTAACAGCGAGATAGTAACAGCACGTGTGGAACAACAAATAAATGTGTGCAGTTTTTATTTATAATGGCACACATATTTTTTAGTAACGATGTATAATGAGCACCGTCATTATGAAAAAAAACTAATATGGACTAAGTTATTTTTACACTTTCATATCGCATCTTTATATTAAGATTAAATTGAGTATATAATGGAGTTTTAATTTTTTATTTATCATATTCTCAAATTTAATAAGTCGAATTGATTAGCTGTAGAATAAGGTATTGAGCCTTAAAATTATAAAGAAAAAAACCTCAAATTTTTAATATTTATAAACATTTAAAGTTACCTTTGAAAAATTAATAAATTGGTGTACCTAATTACTTGTTGAAAAAGAAAACGAACAGCTATTATGTGAAATGATATTGCAGTGAATTTACAAGTCAAATTAATGAATAAATCCCAAAAAATGAATGTTAATAAAAAATAAAAATAGGGTATATAGGTAGTCGCCGCCGTCAACGGTCAGCTAGGTTTCGTACTGTCCAAGAACATAATAAGATGAATGTAAATATATATGTATGTATAATTGTAATGAAGAGAATTTAATGACCGCACGTTGGTCCGTGAAAAAAGGTTAGTCTCCCAGAAAAAGGTGTTGTGGTTCTATAAATAAATATGGAGTGGTCTGTTATCGTGTGGTGATGGGGTCCACTGGGAATCACAAGAAGATCGTCACTGGTGATGGCGGTTATGTTCTCGAAGACGTCCCTCATTTGTCTGATTTTAGCCCTAATCTTCCTGTAAGCACGTTTTATATAATACCCATGCATCTAATAATGACGACCGATCCAGCTTTAATTAACATGTTATCTTCTATAATAAATATATATATATATATATATATATATATATGTGTGTGTGTATGCTGTGTTGCAGACCAATCCCAATCCCTTGCAAGACAATCCTGCATACTCTGTTGTTAAGTGAGTTCAATTACCTAATTTCCCTCTTTAATCTGTTGTATCAATATTAAGGAACCCATCTTTGGTTTCTTGATTGCCAGGCAATATTTTGTACATGACGATGACACTGTCCCGCAAAAGATCATTGTTCACAAGAACAGTCAGAGAGGGACACATTTCCGTCGCGCAGGACCACGCCAAAGGGTATTAATATTTCCCATCTGCACATATATATAATGTATAACATTAACATCCATATATGTGGTGTGTTCATGATGGTCATCAGGTGTATTTTGAATCTGATGAAGTGCATGCTTGCATTGTGACTTGTGGGGGTCTATGCCCTGGGCTCAACACTGTGATCAGGGAAATTGTTTGTGGCTTAAACCATATGTATGGAGTGAAGAAAATCCTAGGAATAGATGTAAGTTAAGTTATATATATATATATATATATATATATATATATATATATATGATCGCAACAACAACAACAACAACAACAAGAAGCTTAATTATTTGAATACGTATATAGTTAATTACAGAGATGGAGTATATATAATAAGTGATCATAGTGATGGATGCAGGGAGGATACAAGGGTTTCTATAGTAAAAACACGGTTATGTTGACTCCCAAGGTTGTGAATGATATCCACAAGCGCGGTGGAACCATCCTAGGGACCTCACGAGGAGGCCATGACACCTCCAAGATAGTTGACAGCATTCAGGATCGTGGTATCAACCAGGTGTACATAATTGGTGGAGACGGAACTCAGAAAGGAGCGGCTGTTATTTTCGAGGAAGTCAAGAGGCGTGGCCTCAAGGTTGCTGTTGCTGGAATCCCCAAAACCATTGATAATGACATCCCGGTATGTATAATAATAATAATAACAATACTGCTCATCTAGAAGCATATAGCTGATCAACTCATTCACTGCTATATATATGTATGTGTGTATGTTTGTGGTCGATACATATATACAGGTGATTGACAAGTCGTTTGGATTTGACTCTGCGGTGGAGGAAGCTCAACGTGCTATAAACGCTGCTCATGTTGAAGCTGAGAGTGCAGAGAATGGAATTGGCGTCGTGAAGCTCATGGGACGCTACAGTGGTAATTAAGCTACCTGCATCCATCCATATATATCAAGTGCTTGAATGAACCATATAACTCCCTTGCAGGGTTCATTGCAATGTATGCTACACTTGCAAGCAGAGATGTGGACTGCTGCTTGATTCCAGAGTCACCCTTTTATCTTGAAGGCTCGGGAGGGCTGTATGAGTTTGTGGAGAAGCGATTGAAAGAAAACGGGCATATGGTTCTCGTGATAGCTGAAGGCGCAGGCCAAGAGCTTGCTTCTGAAAGGATGCAGTCTATGGCAAAGATGGATGCCTCTGGAAACAGGCTTCTCCGCGATGTTGGCCTCTGGATTGCTTCCAGCATAAAGGTAAACGTAAACATAAACAGGCTTATCTGTAATATATAGTCTTGCTTCATTGATGGGCTTATATTGCAGGATTACTTTGCAAAGCAAAAGAAGATACACATAACCCTCAAGTACATAGGTATGTGTGTGTGTGTAATCACTTGAAGTTGAACTTAAGCAGAGGGATCTTGCTTCAATTTGTTATAACTTTATTGCAGATCCTACTTACATGATCAGAGCTATCCCAAGTAACGCCTCAGACAACGTGTACTGCACCCTCCTTGCTCAGAGCGCGGTCCATGGCGCAATGGCAGGCTACACTGGTTTCACAGTTGGGCTGGTCAATGGAAGGCAATGCTACATCCCATTCTACGTGAGTATATATATATATATATATATATATATATTGTCTCAAGAATCCATTCCACAATATTGATTTGATGATGGGTTTTATTGGTGATGTCAGAGGATCACAGAGAAGCAGAACATGGTAGTGATAACTGATAGGATGTGGGCGAGGCTGCTGTCGTCCACCAACCAGCCCAGCTTTCTCACTTCAAAGGACGTCCAGGACGGCGGAGAAGGGACCACCCAGTTGCTCGAGGGCAATGCAGTTCCCAAACCCTGATTCTATTTGTTTTGGTTTCATTTATAAGTAGCAGTAGGTTTTATTGGTTATCATGAACCACATTAGTTTTACATAAATATTTATCAATGCTAACACTCAATACTTGTACTAATTATGAAGATGTTAGTCTCACTTCATATGACATGATTTTGATGGTAGCAATTATGTTTTCCAATTGAATGATGATATTCAATTAATGAGTAATATTTATTTTGAAATCCCAATCATTTTGGTTAAATGAGTCAAATTAATGATGGCAATAGTTAAGAATATAGCAAGAATCACAGTTAGTTGAATTAATTATAACACTTGTTAAAGAATACCAAGAATCATAATTAGTTTGATCGAATGAATTAACAGTTTGCTTAGAGATGAGAAGTAAGAAAGGAAAATTTAAGAAATCTAAGAATATAGAAAATATGCAAACTCACGGTAACTGAGATATGGTTGGAGAATCACCCAAGAGATAATGGTGAGACGTCCATGAATCATTTCAAGTACGAAGCAAGACGAGGACGTCGAGTCTGAACCGCATAGGAGCCAGAGGAGAAACCATGGTAAAGGTGGGGCAGTCGACGGTTTAAGACCCTCATACCAAAGGTGAGACGATGATAGGCCCTCATGGAAGTTCACTAAGATAAAAGTGCTTCCCATGTGATAGGCCGAATCGGGTGAAGGAATGCCTGAAACATGATAGACTAACGGTCATGCTCGCGAAGGAGGAAACCGGAGGAATTACATTTAGGGGAGTCATTGCCAGAGGTTAATGAGAAAGACAGATGAGTGAGTTCCCCATGCTAAGTTGAGTAGCTTGGTTTTCGAAGGGAACAAGATGGCTCATAAGACCACACGGCAACCGGGATTACAATCACATGCATGAGTGATATGGCAGGGAAAACTTATGATTAAGAAATTGCTTCTTTGGTGGTTGTATGGTCAAGTATCTCAGAATACTTATGGATTTGAATTAATCACATGCATTTGAGTCCAAGTCTTTAAACTACTTATGGGGCATGTTAGATGCATTCTTACCCAAGTTAATCTATAAGTATTGCAAAGTACCTAAACGCCAAATCTTGGTAACTAGTCTTAAGATATGACAAATAACCGGATTTCAATGTTGTACCCACTTTGTCTCTCAAATATATAAATTCAAGCTTAGACTACTCTAATCTCCTTAAAGAATTATCGCATAAGGTTCATTCTAAAGATTGAATCACCACCAAGGCTACGTGGGAGGTGGAGCCTTAAAATGTAAAGTCCCAATTTAGTCCATTAAACCTCTTATCATGCAGTCAAGTCCATATTTATTTCATTCCCCTTCCACTTGACCTTCTCATTCTAGGTTTAGCTCATCATCACTATGAATACAACATGCAACACTTATCACCATCATGTTCGTGGCAATCATTTCAATTCAACAATCCATTATCCAATTTCGGATCAATTCTCAATACCAATTCCAATTCAACTCAATCTTCACAAGTAATCCTCAATTCTCATGCAAACATCACAAATCTCAACTCTCCAATCACCAACAATCAACACAATCGCTAATCACGACTCAAATCAATCATTACCATATAAATCTCTCACGCAATATCAAATCCAAAAACTCAATATCAACAACCAAATGTAAGAACACAAATCATAAACCAAAGTAACTCTTTATAAAATTCAATAATTGCAAGGCTTGTTTCTCTAAATCACCTTGATCCTCTCTACAATTTTTCTTTCTCCTACCTGAATCTTCAAGGTCCCTTGGTCTCTTTTACCATAAACCTTCTCTCTCTACACTACTCTTTATGGTGTTCTAGAACTCTCAAAATCTCTTTTACAAACATATCCAATACATCCAAGAGCACACTAAATTTGAATTCAAAACGCCTATTTATGTTAGTCCACCAAAGAAGCAATTTCTTAGTAAAAATGTAACTTCGGATCTAGAATTTTGCGAGTGGCAAGCAAGAGCTGGAGCGGCGGTCATCGTCGTCCGCTTCTCTGGAATGTGATCTCCATATGTAAAGTAGCATGAGTGATATGGCGGGGATTATCCTCAGCCGCTCCTAACTGGAGTTTGGGCGAGAAAATCAACTGGAATTGTGGCGGTTGAGACTAAAGGGTCTAAGTGGTGGACATCGTCTTTATTTTGTTTTTTCAAATGATGGCACCTCCAAACTCCTAATCAGGGTTACACAAAGCAAATTTGTCTAGAACGCCCGCTGCCATATTACATGTTCTCGAAACAAAAGTCATAGTTACGCAAGGAAAATGGTTCAAAATTACATTACAATCTTGAATTAAAACACCTAGACGATTGTTTCTCCGATCACCCGCGTGAATGGCTAGCACCAGTGGTTTGCAATCTGATTCAACCGTCACGTGCCTCCGGTTGATCTTTTCAACCCTCACGACACTCCGCGGCCTCCACCTCCGAAGGATGGAGAATCCCCACAAAACACCTGCAAAAGCTCTCATGATTCTCACCCCCCGAGTCATTTCTACATAGAACGCCCAAACCCCACAAACCTCATGATTCTTGTTTTTTATCTTTTTCTTTCAAAGTTCTCTAATGCAATATCAATTATCAAGCAATAAATAAAATGTAAAACATTGTTATGAAACTCTTTTGCTTCAAAATAACCAAAAAAGATGACAAAATTCCCCTTACACAAATAGCACCAAAACATTTGCAGGGTAAACAAAAAGCATCAAATTTGCCAGTTGAAAGAAGAAAGAAACAAAAGCTCTGTACGAGATGGGGATCAGATTCGTTCTGATGGTGAACAAGCAGGGTCAGACCCGTCTTGCCCAATACTACGAGTGGCTCACTCTCGAAGAGCGTCGAGCCCTTGAAGGTGAAATCGTCCGCAAGTGTCTCGCCCGCAACGACCAGCAGGTTTGCTTCTTCTCATTTTCAATTGCATTTCATATTCTTAATCATCCACACATTCATGTATGGGATCTGTGTTTGCTTTTTATGTCAAAAACTTGGTCTTTATTCTGCTATTGTTGATTTTTGTTTGTTCACCCAATTGGGTTTTAGCTTGATTGGTTGAGAAATTAGGGCTTCTGTCTAGCTTTGTTTTTATTGATTTGGATCAATTTGAGTTTTAATTAAGTACAAAGATGGATGCATTACAGGATTTGCTTAGTCCAACATTAGCCCTAGCTCATGATTCTGAATCCTACACCTCTTTGTGCCAAATGTGTTTTATGGTAGCCAGATAGGGGAATCCTCAGAGTTACATCAGGACTAGTTAATATTGACTTTATGAGTAAAACCGAGCATGCTCATCAATCTTCCATAGCTAGTTTTAAGAGTCTTCATCCATGGCCAACTTGGGTGTGATCTGAAACTACTGTATGTAATTGAGTTTTAGTAATCATTCTGTTTCAAAATAAGTCTTCTTTCCTTTTGGGCAAGTAAATCATGTGTGAATTAACTCAACAAATTAGTTACTACTATATGAGTGTTGTTGGAATATGCCTTGAATCAAGACTAAATCACTCTGAGGGCGGGAAGTGACCTCGAGTGGCCGATAAAATTGTATGCTATGTTTGGGCTTCATGTCCTGTCAGAATATGTTTTGTGTTTCTTTTTCTCACTAGGGTTTGAGTGTAATGATATAAATACTACCTTATGTAACCTAACTGAAGTTACTTGGTGATCATGTATTCCGATTCTCAATGATAATTCCTCTCATTTGCGTGTGTGGTGGCAAGCCACTTAAAATCTTGGTGTTCTTGTGCTGGTTGATTCTGATTGTTTATTTCCACACTTAAATTTTTCTCATCAAAACAAGACTGTGTCTTAGCAAGTGGGAGCACATATGGGCATCGTAGGAACGCGGAACAAATTCCACTGCTACTTACAAACATGACACTTTATTTGGAAGTTTTGCCGTGTGTATTCTGTATAGTTAACCTCTGTTGGACAATGGTGTTTTGGTACGTGGATAAATCATATTGCTTCCTTAAATGGATAATAATCACATCATGACGGTAAACTCAAGGAAATACTCTTTGCAATCTGCTGTCTTGTTTCCCAAATTTCTTTCCTTATGTGAATTTTCTTACAACTCTTTTATCAGGTTGAAATCTCGTTTCGTCCACCTTGTATGCCAAGTTTTAGTTCAAATGTGTATCTGCATTTGGCAGTTCTGTTCATATCATCTGACATCTATCATGTTTCTGCTACTTGTTTGTTTCTTCTTGAACAGTGTTCATTTGTTGAGCATCGCAATTACAAAATTGTATACAGGCGATATGCGTCACTCTTTTTCTTGGTCGGAGTTGATAATGATGAGGTAAGTTGCATGCCTCTCAACTCCTCGTCTTACGAATATGATATGACGCTTATAGTATAACACTATTGTCTGTGTCCTAAATTCACAGAACGAGCTTGCAATTTTGGAATTCATCCATCTTTTGGTAGAAACCATGGACCGCCATTTCGGTAATGTGGTAAGTTCTCTGATATGAACTAATAACATTTTATGTTCATAAATTTCCAATATTCTTTTTTATTTTAAATTGTTGTCTTGTCGTTGTTATGTTTGTTGCAGTGTGAGCTAGATATTATGTTCCATTTAGAGAAAGCACATTTCATGCTGGAGGAAATGGTGATGAATGGGTGTATTGTGGAGACCAGCAAGTCAAACATTCTAGCCCCAGTTCAGCTCATGGACAAAACATCCTGAAACATTATATTTAATTTGTCAAATGTTCATTGTATGTTTTGCAGCTTCAGTTGTGTTTATTCCCTTTTGTACAATAACTATGCTAAATAGAAGCTTGATGCTCACTATATCATGCAATTTTCGGAGTTCTCTTAGGGGTGTGCATGGATCGGTTCTTCTGTCCTAGTCCAAATTTTATGATCGAATTGCTCACTCTGTAATCATAGATCACTCTTGACATGATTTTTTTGAGTCTTTGGTCACCAAAAACACCTTTAATTATAGTTTGCTTCTGTTTTTATCACAACTATAATGTAATAGTAGAAGTATGATAAAAATATATATTACTAAAAATCTATATATGTCGCTAATAGGTCGACGACCTATCTCCCCCAGTACGCTGTTTGAAGATAGAAACCCATCTGCACGATTTCAAATCTGGAGAAGACAAAGGTGATTATCTGCAACATACGCATTTTGCTGGTGACTAAAAGTTCAGCACCAAAATTTTGTTTTATTTTTCAATTATAAGGCAGTTTTGGTATTTTTAAAAAAATTGACCTCAAACTGAATATTACCGCCCATTATAACCGTGTTCAGAATAGAATGATACAAAACTAAACCTTTATGTATTGATTTGATACATTTAAAAAAGCAAATTAAAAAGCGTGCATCGTACACACCGTCGTAAATCATAATTACCCCCTGTCATAATAGAGAGAAAATTATTAAAAGTATTAAATCCAGCTATCTCAACCAGAAAATCGTACACTTTCTGAAATCATAGATAATCCAATCCGTGATTCTGATTATAGACCAAATTTTAATCACATGAATTACAGTGTGGTTCACATTTGGTTACCAGTCTGATCGAAAATAAGTTCCTGAATTTGAACAAAATGAATTCTCTAATCCAAAATTCAACACAAGATCATCTATTAATCACAATACATTCACTGTGCTAACTTGTAAGTCCATCACATATTCACATTAGCTGTAAATTGCACAATCTATATCTATAAATAACTGGGGCACACAAAACATAATCTTTCTTTCTCCTAAGCACTCTCTAACCATCTCAATCTATCCAAACCCTTTAGTAAGTATAAAAAGAAAAAGAGTGAAACCCCGGTCGGGTTCTACCTCCTGCTGGAAAAAAACGTCGCAGAAAATACTAGACGGGGACTGTAATTGTATACCTTCAAGACTGCCAGAACACGTCCGGGTCATTGCTATACAACGAGTGATCTTGGATTTCCTGGTTGGCTACATGTCGGTCTATCAGCCGCGCTTGGATTATTTTACATACCAACAGTCCGCAAGGAAGCATCCACCACTCACTTTCATCCCTGCGCATCGACAACACACAAGACCACCAGAGGTTCTTCGGTTACCTATGCAATCACAATCACACAGAGACAACAAGAATATACAAGATAATGAGGGAAGCGAGATCGTACATGCTAAAATTCCAGGACTGAAAGTTGGGGCGCTTTTTGCTCGAGTGAGTCCTATAATGAATAAATCCACATGCAAAGGCAACTACCTGTCATAAGGGAAATTTGAACAATGTTGAATAATGATTAGTCTTAAGCAGTGTTCTAAAAGACGTTAAACACAAACACTAGTCAGGCGGATAGGGCCTTCGAGGACTAATCAAATTTGTATTTTTCTACTTTTTTATTTTATTAAAATAGATTATTATCTACATACATGATCAAAATATGATACTATATAACAAATATTTAAGGTATAAAAAGATAAAAAAAATATGATATTTATTACATAAAGTACTAATATATATAACATTAATATCCTAATACTTGTTTTAAGTATTATTTATTTTTGTTTAAAAAATGAATCACCCAATTTTATGAAATTGGGCCGGTGTTTAAAAAATTCCCGCCTAGGCCAATTTTAAAACACTGGTCTTAATTCAAGCATCACTACGACTTCTTATTCTGGAAACTAGAGGGTCGGAAACTTACAACATTGCTCAGCGACGAGATATTCCAGAGGGCGTAGAGACGCGCAAGGCCTGCTGACCGCCTATGTCCATGGCTAAACAAAGCATTGATCCCAGCGGGCAATGGCAGAAGTAAACCGAGAGGAAGAATGAACAGAACCAAAATGAAGTCTAATAGTGATATGGAATACATTTGTAGCAATGTAAGCAACACTAAGCTGAAATCTCCTAAAAGAAGTATAGAGATCACCAAACCAACGAGATCCTGCAAAAATTACGTTGACAGTTAGAAGAATACCAAACGTTTTCATTATTTTATATAAATAAATAGCTGCAGATTTTAACATTACCTGATGACCGGAGGGTTTAGTATTGTAAACTATAAAGGAGAAAAGATAATATATCGGCGTTTTCTCTTTAAGGCCCCGTAAGCTCTTGGCGTTCAAAATCCCTCCATACAACCGTTTATTTGTAATCAGCTCCTCGCCAAGTCTCAAACGATCCAATGAATTTTCCCTATGAATATTGTACAAACTGCAAAAAAGGGGGAAACTAAATGAAACACGCTGCGACATAAATGATAAGAGGTCGCGAGTTCAAAATTACCATGACAACTGTTCAGGTAGCAAGGACCCATCTTGGCTTTCTATTGATCTGGGCACGCTTCCAGTTTCGGAGGCGTATAGTACAAGTCCAAACTGAATATATCCCGAGGCAGTAGGCTGAAATGAGGCAAGATTGGCGTGCACACTGTATGTACTTAGGGAAGGGTTTGCGTGCGTTTCAAGCCAGCTGATAATGTGGCCAAAAGTTATTCTTAGGTGTCCAAGACGAACCAGGCGCAGCTGAGCATTGAGACCGGCCACTAATCGATACCAAATGGTCGGTGGAACAGACTGAAAGGAGGTATAAAATATCAATCAGAAACACTTAATTCCACCCAAAAAAAAAATATAACAGAACTTCAATTCAAGAATTTGCATAAATGAGTATAATAATCATGTTTTTCAAAACAGAATCGGTACCTGACTCATAAGGCTAGTGAGAACATTATCACTCTGAAGAGAAAAAGGAGCCATGTAACTTCCATCTCCACCAAAAACCAAAGACAGCGGAAACCTTTGATGAAGATGGGGAGGAAGATCAGATCTTTTTTCATCTCCGCCAAGGAAAAAATCCACATACGCAAGCATTAGATCAGTAGTTGCAGCTAACTGCAGTTTAACATGTTCAATATAAATGTCAAAGTCATTGCTTTACAGTAATTTCAAGAAACTAGATTGGAACCAAAACATTGCAAGGGTTTGAACTACTCAGTACTTACACAAGAACAACTAATGATTAAGCTAGTATTTAAGTAAAATTTTGTGGAATGAGGATTAACCTTAATCCCTTCATAGAGAGCTCGAGACCGACAGGAACGTAGGCAAGCGTGATCATATTCTGATCGAACATAGTCACGAAGCTGTTGCAATTTATTTTTTCGACGGCGTTGTAGCCATGACCAAGCAAGTGGATATACAATAAGGGAGAGAATGCTGTATATTGATCCTTCCCACCACTGATAGGCAGCTAAAACATTGATTTCATCCACAAATCTGTTAAACGCATCCTCATACCTGCCAGATAAATTACAAGTACTTAACTAACAGTTTACTCCCAATACAGTATTAGCAATAAACATACTCCGTATATGTTATGGAGGTGGCTGGTGCTGTAAGAGTCGTGAATAGAGCTTACGGGAATTAATCGGATTTGTAGTTTTTCCATTTTCTATTTTTATTGAATAAATTATTATACATATACACTGAAAATATGAATTATACTGTATAAAAATAATAAAAATTAATACATATACAGTCAGATCTGTTACATTCATATACTTAATATACATACATATATATATATATATCAATTAGTATAAATTATTATAGTTTTAGGTATTTTTTATTGTCTAAATTGATTTTATTAAAAAAAACAATCGCCTAAACCAGCCCAGCGGAGTTAAACCGTCCGATTACATAAAATGGGGTGTTGTAAAAATCCCCGCCTAGGCCGATTGTTACAACACTGGAGGTGACACCGCTGGAATACTAAAAGTGTAACCTTCAAATATTATAGTCCTTACACAATTTCTATAACTTGTTCTGGAGGAGAGTAAGGTAGATGCCAAGGTTCACCGAAAGTGTTTGGCCCCATGAAATACATTCTATGCACATGAGTCTGTGATTCCTCGGTTCTATTTGTTTCCAAGACCTGAAAGAATAAAACAAAGTGAGTCACAGTTTTGAGAATACCAACTTACTTCGAACATCAGTCTACCGGTTGAGAAATGACAAGGTAAAAAACATGATTTACCCAAAGACAATCGTTAAGAACAGACCTCATTTAGTGACTCTAAGAAAGGGAATGAGTGGTCTATTCGAGAACCACGACGAGCGGGTGTAGTAGCGGGTATTTCATCTCCAGCAACATATTTCATCCTTGCAACACTCAGCACTAGAGATAAAAGGATGAGGAGACCTAACAGAATAAGACCGAAATACCAAGGGCCGCCAAAAGTGTATATTAACTCTTCAAATGTGGTGTGACAATGTGGCATGTGAAATCGGTCAGAAACACATTTGTAAGGACATGGAGTTTCAGCAACACCCCCTGTTAGAGGATTAAAAGAGTTTAGAATAAAACTACCCGGTCAGGGCAAAAAGAGGTATCTAATTTTACAATAGAAACATGGAGGAAGGTCTAGAGATACCGCGGACAGTAATATATGTGGCACGGCGTGGAAGCTCAGCAGATGGACAAGCATAACAAAGCGCTTGGTTAGAGCCAGTGACATTCTTGTAAGTACCAACGGGGCATTCCTGCAGTGAAATATGCTCATTTAGGTAATGTAACGATTGGTTTGGTAAGGCCACTGGATCGAACAGTTGAAGAGAGCTATTTGGTGAAAAGTTATAAATGCAAATTTTGGAGAAGCTTAAGCACAAACATGAATCTTGGAGATCTTAGAGTGTGTATAAAGAAGGTCAGCCGAGTTCTCACAGCTATAAAAGAGGTCAACTAATAAAATATATGCCATCATCAATGTTATATATCATACAATGCCTAAGACCATTTATGCCTTCAACTAAGTTGAAAAATGAAATGACATGATAAAATGGAGCACTTACCTCACAGAATATTCCATAAAGCCCTTTCGGGCAAGCTTTTCCGGTAACAGTCCCGTTTTCCCCAGAAAGACCTTCCCCTCTACCAAGTCCTCCTCTATAAAAATGAGCCCACCGTGCATTGTCATGAGAACAGATCAAGTCAATTTTATCACTTATTAGAAATTGCATGACACTAAGAAGTACAAAGGAAAAAGCAAAATGATAATTATATATTGTTGAACACATACCCAATCACTATGTTTCCTTTGACACTCGCAATCGGAAAATATTCATCCCCAATGGGTATATCTGACCAATGAAAATGAACCCTTCCACCACCTCCACCTCCACCACCACTCGGACTGCCATGTCCTCCAACAGCTGACACACTAGCAGAATCATTAAGGGCTAACGAATGAACAAACAAAAGAATAGTTCCACCAGATCCACCCCCAGGACCTACAGGACCAATACTTGAGAGCATAACATCATTTCCAATAGTTTCTCCAAAGCTTTCACCATCGGCTCTAAGTGAACCATCAACTGACAAACTTGATAGCGGGTAATCCAAAGAGCCCATCACTGTTCAATTAAAACGCATAGAATATTGCTATCAAATAAGAGCAATAAAATGACAAAAAAGAGAGCACAATATGGCCAGGAAGATTGGAACAATTACCAAATTCACTAATGTCGGTTAAACTCTGTATTGATTACTAGGAAATAGGTGCTGGTTTTGTATATCTACAAGTAGCGAGAATAAATGATCCTTATATGCTAATTGAGGGTTCGAACTTTGTTTGAGAAATGTATTCCAGATAAAAAGCAGGCAAAACTACACATACTTGACTTCATGGCATGACAAGGATGGATGAGTAAGCCCTAGCAATGCCAATCAATTTTCTTCAACCTAATATACAAGTGTGATAACATATGTTTCCCTAAGAATGAGCATTTTATTGCATCCAAAAACTCACCAATTATGCCACCACCAGAAGTAGCACCAGCCAGAGTATCATTTCCACTACCGCTACCAAGTTCACATGGTAAATCAGCACTTCCATACGGAATACCACCTTCTACAAGACTGCCATTATAGTATCCGTCCCCACCCTTACCACCATGACCGCCGCCGCCACTGAGGCCATTATGAAAGACCTTTCCTCTACCTACCCCACCACTACAACCTGCACAAGTCCGAAAAAGATTATAACGCATTACCTAGGCAGCATTTGTAAGCTGGCTCAGAAGTTTACTCATTCAGTAAATGTGAGAAGCTCTAGAACCATAAACTGTTCATTACTACAAGTCTACGTTAAGTTAACCATGTGATGATTGACTGTGTAGTGTTATATATGAAGCATGAGCAGAGACAATACCCAGCCCAGATACACTGATTGCACCAGATGATTGGACATCTACAGTCCTAACCCAATGAAAATGAACAACAGAACCCGTTATAATGCCTTCAACAAGTATATCTTCAACTCGGCAGATCTGTAACAGAAAAACCCAAGGGCACATGTAAGAAACAGAAAAAACAAAGACCCTCATAGTACAATCTGGTCAAGAGGATTTCGTAGGATGGTTGAGTCGTATCTGTGCTACTATAATGAAATACCTGAAGAGTGAATGACAAGGATGAGTTCACATTACAATCTTCAGGTGGATGAAGTAACTCCATAGGGCATTCCTGCGGTTCACAGAAGAGCCGTGGTGTCCTACCCAAAATGAATATGTAATTAAGTAAACAAATAAAGGGCGGGTTTGACTTAATACTGACATTGGATCTTTAGTAAAAGAACTTAATCATGCCATAGTGTAACTTACACATCATTGTTACTGGCATTTTTCAAGGGACCACGCAGAACAGCTCCTGGCCCAAGCTTCACGTGCAAAACAATAGGGATAAGCACCATATGCAAGAAAAAAAATTAAATTGTAAAAAAATCTATCTCCATAAACATGAATATTGGGGTCTCCGTGAGTGCATCTAGAACTGTCAATAAACTATGCAAGGACGGCATGGAAGAATGCATGTGTTTTTTCATTTCTACTTACAACAGATGATCAGAAATTAACAAGACGGGAGATAAGAAACTGTAGTCTTAACATTTTGCAAATAAATATTAATCCTACAAAATAAACAAAAGAGAGGGCTGGACCAACCTTGGTTATTTAGATATATAATAAACGGTTGCTCAGCAAAAACCATTATCTATGTAAAATTCTTTGAAATACAATGCATCAAGTGACGCCTTAGTACCAAACATAGATATCATATTATAGTCCACGAGGTCTAAAATATCTAACTATTAAGGTAACTGATGATTCAAGATAGCAAATTCGAAGTGTCATCTGCCCAGTTTGTCCTTCATGTCCTTCATAAACATGGCTACTCGGTCCAAAATGCTCTAAAACAATAATCTATTTCATACCTTGTCATGGAGCTATATCATAACTCTCTATCTGCAATTCGTCCGATTATAAAAATTTAATTGATAAAAAACATCCATTTCATTATAGTTTCAGCTCAATATGATGCACTTTCAGATTGATGGTCAGACATAGTGCTACTATGCTAGTAAACACTCTTCGCACAACTACTATCTTTCATCACACCTAAAGAGAGGGGAAATCTCATTGCCAAGTAGTTGATCTAAATATCCGATTTTTATATTATTTGCAAGCAAGATTCTAAAGGAATACAAACTTGATTAGAAGCTCTCAGCTTACATTGATACCATAAAATAACGATAGAGTCAGACGTTGTGCTTCAATCACATCTCCGGATCCAGTTAAATTCAAAAACCCTTGTCCATGAAGTCCCAAATTTGCATTAGAATGTATGACAGAAGATTCCTGACATCCAAATAAGTCATAATTTCAAACTCAATTTCAACAAATCCCACAAAAATACTTACAAGAAAATGGGTAATGGGTTATATACCTTCAGAACAACTAAATTGCTGGCCTCAAGCAATGATGTTGCAACAATTTCGTCACTACCACCACCACCATCTATAAGCACTTTGGAATTCAACATCAAGTGGATTTTAACAGACATACGAAGAGCGCCAAATATCTAAATAAAGATGAAGGTAGAAAATAAAAGGAGTATTATTTGTAAACCATATGACTAACTATAATAGCCACTGACATAGAAAAATAAAGAAAGTAGGTTGCTAATATTGTTTATTAAAGCTTGAGTGTATTTATAAAAATGACGGCATCATTCAAAAAGAACAGATGAAAAGAGCATGCTTACCTTGATAACTGAGTCACTCATTAACAGCTCTTCTGCCATTAACTCAAACTCTGATGAAGCATAATGTGCAAGACCAAAGCTCAAGGTAGCACCGCAAGATAAGTGAATTTGTCCCCGCACCTACAAAATGTACAAAGCACTTCAATTACAAGAAAAACATGAATTTAAATTATGTGCTACTATATTAATGATCATAAAACACCGGAAGTTGATATTATGATCTTAAAAAACAATCTGTAACTAATAAAGTCGGTAAGGCTAAGATTACTAAGGAGGTGATGAATGTACAACAACAAAATCCAGTTGAACATAACTCTCTTCTGAAAGTAAATGGTTCATTCAACTATATAGAAAATGCAAAGCATTCTTCTGCACTGGTGACCTGACTATACAAGTGTATGTTTTTGGACCTCTACTATTGTATTCATGATTTAAACCTTCTTTCTAATAAACACAAAATAAGAATAAAACGGTTCATCCCTCGACAAAACAGTACATCAGGATCAGGCCAAGTCCTAAAAGGGAGAAGAGCTCAACAAAATTTTCAAGTTTTAACAACCTATCAGAAATTCCCTCTTCCAACAACCAAACTAGGACTACAATGACCACTTTTATTAGCTAGCCCCATACAACCATTCCCATTTCTGACAATAAGAATATTGAAAAACAATGTCAACTTATAAAATCAACACAAACAGATACATGATTTTAGTACATGCATAGCAAATACACACAAATATATATTCGGCTAGCAATTGATGACCTGCACACGACTCCAAAACAAAGGAACGGACGCCTTTGCATGATTTCGAACATAAACATTTGTCCAAAGTGGCTGTTTGGGAAACTCCAGCAGAAGTGTATCAGTTTCAGTAGAAAAGTTGTGGTTATTGATGATAAGACTTCTAGGCACGGCATCATAATATGTCCCTGCAGCACCTGAGTTTTCAGGGCAACCGAGACTCCGACCACCTGCACAATACAACTAGCATTTCAAAACAATCACGTAACTTTTTGCCAAATGCAGTATATATAATACCCAACAACAATGGATCAATCTTTTAAAGTATAAAGATTAAAAAAAACTGTTTTTATAAAAAATAGATGTATAATGCTTAAAAGAGGTCCTTGCTGACTCCAAAGTTGAATATAAACTTTGGCAAAGGTGATTGAAAAGAGGTTTGACAGTATCGCTTGTTCGCAACAAAGCCAGTAAACCTAAGCCTAGTGCTTGGTATGTTATCTTTTTTGGTGAAACCCAAAAGGACAAAAACAGTTTGATTCTTACCATGAACAAAGATTTCTACATCATCATGCCTGCTGAAGACATCGATGGAAACTCTTCCTCCACCACCTCCTGCAAATCCATCACCCCCTGAGGCATTTATCCTTCCACTTCCAGTCCTGCTCTTCATGGAATAATAAATATTCATACAGGTTAAAAACATTCATACCACATGCAATACTAATGTAACTGATCATTCACCACCAATTTGTTCACTTAATATGATAAATTGTCGAATAACTTAATGCTCTGGAAGACATGCTTACTTCTTCCACCCACACTAAAATCATATTACCATTTTTCTTTACTGTTCAAAAAGACTACACAAAATGGTTACCCTAGTAATCTACATGCAACTTCTCTAGTCTTTACCCGCTCCATGCTGATAGCCTTCAGAAATGGATTGCAAATACTAGGGTAGTAGTTGTAGGTTCTTAAATTTCAAAACATAGTGCTATTCAAATAAGTTAGTATTGGACACCCTATGTATCAATGTGGGTACTGAATAAGTTTTCCAATGCACGTTTGATACTCCAGTCAATATAGTAGTAAGGAACTGATCAAAAATATATATATAGCACAGGAAAAAAATGTTTAATCATTACTAAAGCTTTACATGAAACTTATATCAAACTGCTCTCCATAATTCTAATAACAGATCCATCATGCAAGTCTTATTCATGTCCCGGTGTATAATTGACTCTTCTATCCTTAATCCCACAGGACTCTATTTGAATATATCACTGCATTAGTACTTACTAATTCAGCACCACTTAAGTGATTCGGTGCTACTCCCACCACCCTAACCTCAAGGCTAAAATATGGAGGCCATAATTACCAGTCACGTGATTAATTGATAATTTATGATACCCGATTAACTACATATATACATTGTCCAAAATTATAACACCAGCGAAACAAAGGCAGTTCAAATTAAACTAGACAACTAAATAAATCATAGACAACACTAAGTAAAACCAGTTTAGGGAAAATAATTACATTCTGTGAGCGGTGATATAGATGCTGCCACCGGAACCTCCTCCACCTTTTACACCACCTTCACCACCAACTGCCAAAAGACTCCCAGAAAGCTCAACTGAACTTTTTATGCCAAACCTGATTCTTCCACCTCCCTCCCCACCATAATCCTCTTCCTTACTTGTAGTCCCACCCTTGCTACCATAACTCCACGGCTCGTCCAGAGAAGACCAAGAATATGCATCACCACCCCAAACATCATCTGGGAGCTTAGTATTATCCGAAACACAACTAGCCCCCCTCCCACCATGCCCTCCGCCGGCACCCTGCACACCCGAGGGAGAGCCACTAGTCTGTGCCGGTGGATCACCAGCCAACCCAGACACATTTATCACTGACCCATCAAGAAAGTTGGCATTTTCAGCATCAACACGCACTGTCCCGGCATGAATCGACCCATTTCGACCCAAATAAAAATCCCCACTTACATTAACTAAAATCGAGCAACCCTTAATCGGGCAGCTCAAAGCCACACCAGCTCCTATGTAGAAGCTCCCCGAACCCTCTATATACACATCATCTAAGAAACTCAAGCTTGAATTGAGCTGGCACGAAGTGTCGAGGGACCCAATTCCTCCAAGATCCTCTTGGCACGACAGGGACGGAGGGTGCGGCGGCGAAGAAGGAGCAGGAGGCGCCGGAGGGGTGTAGTCACCACGGAACAAATCAGTACTAAACTCCAAAATCGATAATTGATCCTCCAAACCGATACCCAAATCGGTGCATAAGGTAAGAAACACGAGCACATAAGGAAATAAATTAAGCAGAAGATACAGACAAGTCGGTCCCATTGAAGAAGGCGAAACTCATGAGACACTCAATCCCAGGCAATGGGTCAGCGATTGGATTGACAGAAAAACCCTAAATCCCAGGAAAGCGAAAGGGTTCAGGGGGTTATGTGGGGGTGTGTTGGGAGAATTTGCATGGTGGTGAGTGGAATCGGACAGAGCTCAGATTGTCGATTCGGGACAGGAATGAGAAAATTGCGATTGCAGAAATGAAATTGGAGAGCATGCGAGCGAGCGAGCGAGAGTTGAAGGTGAGAGTTGGCTTGATGGAGAAGGATTGAGAGAGAGAGAGAGAGAGAGAGAGAGGAATGGTGTGAGTGTGAAAGAGAGAAGAGGACAGGACAGTGAAGGAGAAGAGAACATATGGAATCATGCAAGAAGCATGGCGCGTGTCCGGTTTCTATGGCCATTGCTTAAATGGGCTTTTAAGCCCAAAATGTTTCTCTCCAATGGGCCCATATGATCCAATACATTGTAGGGAGGGAAAATGTCACTTACATCCCCCGTACTATACCCGATTTTCACTTACCTCGTTTATAGAATACGTTCTGACAAGTTCTCAAAGTATACCGCTTTTTCATTTAGCCCAAACGGCGTTAATTCTCGAGTGAAAAGTTCAAATTGTCTTTTCTTTAAATCTTTTTTGACACGCGTTTGGGGATATGTCAACACATTCGTGAGAACTGAGAAATCTTCACTTGTGTCCGATACAAAAGGAGCTGAAAAGTTGCAATCGAGCGGAGGAAATCGAGATGAAGCTATATCTTTCGACGGAAAATCGAACGGGGAGAAGAGAAAAACGACAGAGAAAATCGTCGGAGTCTTTTTTTTCAGTCAATAAATCTAAGGATGGAAAAGTTACTTATTTTTCACTCTAAAGATTAAGGGTTTATGATCCACTTGGGTTTAAGTATGAATTGTTACAGTGTTTGTTGTTGTTATTTGTAATTGGAAATAGGGTTTTGTAGTTTGATTTATGTGATTTGTAATTGATCACAGGGTTAAGATTTTCTCCTTACCGTTGTAAATAATTATGTTTTTCAAAAAAAATTATAATTGTAATTGTTGTGGTTCAGCGTCAATCAAACCCAAACCCAGGAACCCAATTTTTTAATTGGTTAGTGTGATGTTAATTTTGCTAAAAATTAATAACATTTCTTTTATCTCTCAACTGGTTTGTTGAATAAATTTTTGAATAGTTAGTTTCCTACCAAGGTATTCTAACATATGAATGAAATGAGATAGATTATTGGCAGAAATTTAAACAAAATGTGGCCAAAATTTGTCCAAAACTCAGCAATTTTGGCTAACATTTGGCAAAAAAATTAGGGATAATCTCAGCTAGCTACAGCTAGTTTGACGTCATTCTCACGTAACTACAGTTAGTTTATTTTTTTACTTGGAAACCCAGCTAGTTTTGGTAAATATCACCTAGCTACATTTTCCGTCAGTTTTCGTTGCAAAATGACCAAAATCCCCCTGAGAGTTATTCAAAGGGATAATCTCAGCTAGCTACGGCTAGTTTGACGTCATTCTCACATAACTACAGCTAGTTTATTTTTGGGTTAATTACAGTTTGTTCATACTAGTCTGGCGCAATTTGAAATTTGCCAATGATATGATAAAAAGTTCAAAATAAGATACGCTAATTACATTTTTTTTGCAAAATTAACGGTTCCATCCAAATTTGAACGAAAACCTAAATTTTTTTTCCAAAAAAACGAAAATACCCCTTCAGCTGGTTCTACTTGGACCAGAAATAAACCAGAATTGATTTATTGTTTATTTGATTTGACCGGTTCTATATTAAATTATATAATAATAATAAATGATTAATGATTAATTAAAATAATAATAATAATATATTGAAACTTTCGAATATCATAACTCTTTCATACGAGCTCCGTTTCGGGCTCGAAGTATATCAAATCGAAGAGATCGGAAGATCAACAACTTTAAAAAATATAAAATTTTGTTGATATATTATTAATAATTAGACCCAGATGACATTAATAATTATACATTTGAAATAAAAAATAAAATAATATTAATAATATACTGAAACTTTCAAATGAAATAATATAAAAAATAAGAGTTACTTCATTCGAAAGTTTCAGTATATTATTAATATTAGTCACGAATGCAAGTCACACCATAAGTATATACAAGGGCATTTGTGACATTTTTAAAAATCACCCCCCCCCCCTCGTAATCGAATACTCCCCCAATATTAATGTCGTTGGGATAACTGAAAATGTGGCATACTTCAGGAACTTGTCAAAACGTATTCTATAAACGAGGGAGGTAAGTGAAAATTGGATATAGTACAGGGGAGGTAAGTGACATTTTCTTTTGTAAGGTTAAATTTAAATAACCACACCTAAAAACAAATTTATCAGCACGACTTCCCTAAACTTACATTTTTTACATTGTTCCTCTTTCCGTTAACTTATGTCCATTTCTATTAGAATTTGATACTAAAATGTTTTGATTGTATTTTAAATTTTCAAATGATATCATTTTTTACCCTTCTTCTCTACTTCATTCCAATGACAATTGTGGACTAACCTGTATCTCTTTACAACACGCACTTGTCGTCGGAGAACACGTCTGTCGTGTCCTCCTCTCTTTTTCTTCTTTCACAAGCTCTCGCTTTCAAATAGCTGAGGAACCTCTTTTCATCCTCGTTTCCCGTTCCTTTCTAATAATTCTTGTATTTAATATCCTCTCTATTTTAATTAATAGAAGAACTCAATAGCATTATTCACTACAAACATTTTTATTGCACTTATCCAATTTCTCTAGTTTATGGGCTTTTTTGTTATAGGTATGATATTTAAAATTGGGCACGAAAAAGTATGTCTTTAAACTTGGTTTATGACACTCATGCTGCATAGTTATAAACCAATTTCTTTTTTTAGGAAGACATGGTTGATTAAGCTCAAAGGTTATGGATATGTTTAACGTTATCTTCTACACATGTATAACCTATATAACGTCAAATTTTCACAATTGGGAGGAGCAGTAGTTAGTACGCGTATAATGTATAATTGCGTGTCAATAGGTATAGAAGAAAGCACTGCATTGAAAGTTGAACTTGGAACCATATGGCCTTGTTTCTATGGTTGTTCAAAATTCTTCCGACATGACGGAACCGACCCGAACCGAAGGGATTCGGTGTCCAATGGTTCGGTTGTGGGTAACAACAGAGAGAGACTTGGTTCGGATGTCGGATATTTCCATGATACCCACTGATACCGAACCGAAATCGAGAATATTATATAAATATTGTTTAATTCGGTGTCGTTTTGGTCATGACCAAATACTCGACTCTAGCTTTACATCACTCATGCGCGCACACACTTAACACTTTCTCTTCAATTCATTCCAAACCCTAGAAGAGCGACCGAGAGCGAGACCGAGAACGAGGGTTTCGACGTTGATTCCGACCCTTTCAACGATTCCGACATTTATTCTAGCCACGATTTCACTCGGAGGCGAGAGGCAACGATTCCAATGTCGATCTATTGATTTTCAGTGCGAGGTATGAAATGTTGGTATCGATTCGTCTCGATTTGGTCTCTCTCTCTCTCTCTCTCTCTCTCTCTCTCTCTCTCTCTCGATTTAGAACCACCCCTCCTCCTCTTGTATCATTGACAGATCCGATTATCGGGATGACTAAAGTTTTGTTCATCCAAGGGCAGTCCAATCAAGAGGGAAACGTGAAATCGGAGTTGGACATGTATTTGGAAGAGGCCCCTACATCAGATGTGCCTACGGGTCAAACACTTGATGTCTTGGGTTGGTGGAAAGTGAATTGCAATCGCTTTCCGGTTATAGCTAACATGGCTAGGGACATATTAGACATCTCAATCTCCACAGTTTCTTCGGAATAAACTTTTAGTACAGGTAGTAGAGTTGTAACTGATCATAAGAGCTCTTTAAGTACCGAAATAGTACAAGCTTTAGTTTACACTCAAGATTGGTTGAAATTGACCCACCAAAATATTATCGGAGGACGAGTTGATTGAACAAGAAACACTCCAACAAGGTAGTGAATATTTCTTGTTTCAAGTTAATTTGAGTTTCGGGTTGATTTTGTTGAACTTCTTATTCACCTTTTTCCATCATCTTTTGATCACAAAACTTGCACAAAATTGTATCAACAAAGGGTGTTCTAAGTATTGATTTGTGGGAGGTTAAATATTTTATTATGTTTATGCTACTATTTTGATAATTTATCATGGTTTGATATGTTTCTCTTTGAGGTTAAATATTTATTGTTTCATTTGATAGGTTTATGTTAAAGTTATGAGTTAGCTACTTGCATTTGTTCTTGTTATGCTTGCATTTTTGAGCTAATGTTTTTGATAAATTTATGGTAAGCTTGATACGGTATTCAGCTACTGTTTTACTTTAAATTTAATCTATTAAGCTACTGTTTGATTGTTTTACTGCATTAATCTGTTATACATATTTATAATTGCGATGCTACTATTTGGTATTATTTGTCAATTGGCATGTGTTCAGTAGATGCATATTTAACTTCATTTTCAATTAATTGCTTGTTGTCTACAATTGAGGTTGCTTTCTGTCCAAATAAGTATGCTGAAACTATTGTGTTTGAATTCATGAAATGTAACTATTGATCCATTCATGGAAATGGAAGGGATACTGGCTACTGAAAATGGTTGTTGCTGTTACGGGTCCGAATGTGACCTCGCAATTACACTTCTGACCCGCATTTGAGCACCGAATTGTCCTCGTTTTGGCTTTTTAGAGCCATTAATTTGGTATTTTTGATCCTTCGTGTGTTTTTGACATTTTGTAGGTGCAAGGCACAATTAGAGCATAATTGGTGCTGAAAATCGGTTAAGAAAGTTCTGTACAACAGACGAAACTTCCCGGTAGTGTAGATTTCTCGTCCGAAGTCTGATTGGGACCCACAATATGTCGATTTGAGCGGATTGTACAGATCTAATCCATTGGTGAAGATTTCAATGGGTCACGATCGTGCCTAGGTGAGCCACGATCGTGCCTAAATGTATTTTTTGCCGAATTTTGCTCGAAACTTACAGAGGCAAGGCATGATTTGAGGCACGATCGTTCCTACCACGGCAAGATCGTGACTAAGGCGCGAAACTGATAATAAAGTGCAGAAATCAGATATTTTGGAGTGGGGGGAGTTGGGCAAAGACCAAAAACGAGTTGAGGAGGAGAGAGCTTAGTTTGAGAGCTCCAACCTCTCGTTCTTCATCAAAATTGAAGAGTTCTTCATCTCTTCTTGACACTTTGAGAGTTTTGGAGTGGATTCCACCATAGACTCAACCTTTGGAGCTAGGAAAGGAAGCTTTGGAGAGATTCCTACCATCAAATCCACCAAGCTTGAAGATCTATCTTGCTCAAGACCACCAAGAGCAATTTCTATCCCTATTTACTAGTTTATTTTGATGTTGTTTAATTTTGTTGATTTTATGATGATAGTTGATTTGAGCACCATGGTTGAGGGTTAAGTCCCTTAGCCATGGGTGCTAAACATTTATAATGTGATTATTGAGTTTATTGAGGTATTAGTTATAGGATTGAAGATTTTGTTGTGTGGTTGCTTATTTGAATGCATGTATTGTTTAATTGACGCTTTACAATATGTGTTTGAGGAATTCTATCCGATACCGAAAGGGAAGGAATAGAATCCGGGCCTAGCATCCACCGACGGTTGTAGGCTCAAGACCGTGTCTTGGCACCTCGTAATAACCCTTAACTTATTATTGTCGATCTAATGCGGTCTCGAGTTGTTCTCAATACCGAAAGGGCACGAGGAGACTCGGGATTAGGCTAAACTCATTACCGAAAGGCGGGGTCGGCATTTAAGACATAGGCTCAACATTAATTTCGATCCTTAGAATCTAAAACTCGCAAACTTATTTACATTGCTATTTGTCTAGCACCCTAGGCGCTTTACTTCCATTGTTATCATGTTGTTACTATTTACTTGTTGGTAGTTTACTAAAATAAATACAAACACTCAAAACAACCTACGACCCTCATTAGTCCCTGTGGATTCGACTCGGTATCTTACCGGTTTATTTGTACTTGCCGCGACCGCGTGTTGTTGCGCGAGAGAGGGAAGACCGCTTTTTCCCCCAACAGTTGCATGATGGAAACTAAATGGATGATGCTTGTTTTTACATTTTTTAAACTTTAAATGTAAACTAAATGGACTTGGATTGTTGTAACTTGGACATGGACATGGATTTTGTTTGAATTCTAGATTAGGAACGGTTTTTTATCATTGTCAACCATAAATTTGGCAAGGGGAAATTTCTGATCACTGTCTTCTACTATGCATTTTTTGCATGTCATTACCCTCTACTTTCTTTGGTTGCACGTCACCACTATAATATTTCATTTAGCTGCACCGTCCATCACAGAGTTAAGTTTGATGTAAAATGTCCACCCTTCTAATAGTGACGCAGCTCGAGCGACGAGAGCTACAACGCCGACGACAATATTTCTTCAGAAATCAATTTTCCGGCGAGTGAGTGGAAGTTGGCGAGAGAGGAAGTGAAGCGTTGAATTTTGGGCCAAATCTGGTTCCTTTCTAGAGATGTTGATGATTCTGGTGCAAATTGTCTTCTCCAGTTACGTCGACAATGAATGCCTCTGGTGATGGGGCTGTCTCAGGTTTGTTCGATTTTGAGGTCAGAGAATTGACGACGGTCGTGGACAGAGGCTCCGCGGTGAAGTGAATGAGCCGAGGATTGTCCACTCATCACACAATTCGCTTCTCTGAGTTGAAAGGCCTCAATTTTTCAACACCGCCTTAGTCACGGCCGTCTTCTTCCTCCGCAACGTCGATGAGCTTTTATGCCTCTAGACGCAAAACAAAAACCATTACTTATAGCGACTGTTGGGTTTTATTTAGGAACCATTTCTCACTGTTTTGTTTTGTTAAGTTTTATTATATTGTATGGTTTTATTTATAAATTCTTTGTGTGATTTGGGCTTTTGTTGTTAGTTTAGGGCCAGTTAAATGATTCCAGTCTCTGGTTCTCTAAAATTAGGGATTTTTTTGTGATTTTGTAATGAATATTCAATTGTTATTTGGTTTCTTATTCAATCCATATTTCATTAAGTCTTGGTAAGAATTTCAAAATTGAATGGAGGGCCAATCTTGATTCTTCTAAGATCTTTCGACAAAATTGCAAGCAACAAGATGACTCCAACCTTCCTTCTCCCGTGTTCTTTGCATTGTCATATCGTAGTTTTTATGTAACCTCGTCTACTTTGTTCATTAAGAAGTTGACTTGAAAACACTAGTTTATGACCATGGAGAAAATGAACTTTTAAAAACCAAAGAAAAGTTTTTTTTGCACCCACGTCATGAGTTTGCAGAGAATTGAGCTCTTTGGAATCATGAAATCAAAATGGAATAAAAAAACAAAATCAAAATTTAAAAAGAAGAAGAAAATAAATTGGGCAAAAATGGCGTCTCTCTGAAAATTTGATGAATAGTCAGGGGTATTTTAAACATTTCACACTTTACCATCCACAATTTAACGGTGTTCGAGTACATTGTAAAAAAATGTAAATAAGTGACTCAACTGTTACGTTTTAAAAATAGGTATTGTGAATTGAAAATGGGTCCAACTAGGTATAGCAAATTGTCATTATCCCTTTAAAAAATGAAAAAAAAATCATTTGGTTAACTTATTTTTTAAAAGAAATTTATGAAATAAATAATAAAAAATTTATTTGAATATTTTTTTAATATATTAAAAATAAAATAAAAACGTTGTTAAAAGTGGTTTTTTATTTTTTTTTGAAAACCCCATTTTTTGAAAAAAATTATTTTGAAATCACTATTTTATTATTTATTTGATAAAAATAATTTTTTTTAAAAGTTCAAAAGATATTTTTTGACTTTTTGAATTTTTTTAATATTGGGGTATTATGGACATTTTACATCAAACTCGACTTTGTGATGATCGGTGCAACTAAATGAAACCTTACAGTTGTGACGTGCAAATAAAAAAAGTAGGGGTAGTGACATGCAAAAGTTGCATAGCAGAGACAGTGATCAACAATTTCCCCATTTGGCAATGATTTCCCCCACAAAAGAAAAGATTCAAAAGAATTTGAATATGCATGTGTTCTATAATTTTTGTGTGAATGAATGTTGGGTTTATTGTAATTGGGTTGTCTGTAGTGGGCCGAATATGGCCCATTTAGGAATCGGTTAACCAAGCAACCAACCAAACAAAACCGTCTATCTAATCGATTATAACTGAACCGACCGACCAACCACCGGTTCGACTTTCGGTTCTAAAGTTCAAATAACTGAATTGGCTAGTTCGGTTTGATTTTGACCGGTTCGGTTATAGAACCGTGAACACTCCTATTTATTTATATATAAATACCATGATGGGATTAAAATTCTTAATAATTATCATTAGACTTAACTTCTTCACTTTAATATCTGTAATTTAATAATGACATTTTCGGTTTTGTCAATACTATGCAACCTATAGGAATTAAATGTTGTTTGTCTTTATTGAGTGACATATAAATACATAAGTTGCATATACAATATGTGACATGTGATTCATTTATCATTTATTGTATAAGTGACACGATTACGTAACATATACTTCAAACGACACAATCATCAAAAATGTCACATAAACAACTGTTGCATGTTGCATAATATATGTGTGTCATCTATTACAAGTATAAATGTCATAACAACTATTGCATGTTGCATGTCGCATAGTAGAATATGCTACATGGATTAAGTGACATTTTATTAACGACATTTGGTTGTAGATAAAATCATATATGATGTGAACTAAGATTTAGGTGTTGTTTGTGTGGCGTCACCTATGGTACTTTTGTTTGTAGCGTGTCTAGATATTTGTTCTCACACAATCCCTAGAATCCTTTAAAAGAAAAATAAGTTTGTTGGTTGTGTACTATTCTTTAAGTTTTCGACTAGTTTTCAATCTGTGCATACTTGCCCCCAAAAAGTTTTCATGATATTCACACACATCATAACGGATGCACATGTCTAAATGAGAATTTCTAAAATAGTCAACATGGTAATTATAAATGTCAAACATTTCACTCATTGTACTCCATGTTGGGTTTTTTTGTGCCCTAACACAATGTAGTTTCAATCTAATCATGTAATAAAGATTATTAGTTGAAATGAAATCGACATTCATATTACTAAGTGTTGTAGTTATATCTTAAGTATGCTTTGATTTGTATCATTGATGTGTCAACACATAATAGTAGATCTACAGATCAAATAAGATCTTACTTAAGCAGTCCCCGATCAGTATAGCTTCATAAGAAGCGATCGGTATGAGGCTAACTCTAAATGATCACGCTCTACTGATCATGGCCAGAAGGGGGCCGAGGTTAGGTCATAGTATCACCAGACAGGGGTGATATAGGACGATCCGATCATGAGTATGTTACATAGACACAGTCATGAACATACTCATATGTCGGCACATGAAATCACATCCTCAGACGGAATGATCATTGAGGTCACTATGCAATGAGTGACGAGTTTGACTCAGTCTAACGTCTCCTGTAAAAGGGTTACAATAACGACTGTGATTGGCGCGATCACGAGGTACATTAGTTGACTCAATTGATCGCTGAAGGATTTATCCCACATACGGACGTATGAACAAATATCTGTTTAGGCCACTTAGGCCACTTGATGAATACAACTGAAATACAATAGCATGGTCATGCAGTCGATACAGAGTATCAGTTACAAATTCAGTTAACTCAGAATCAAGAAACAGGACAATTGAACGAGGATGACTTGTCTATGCCTCGTGGTTGTCAAAGATATCAAGAGGATAAAAGGATAGATTCATGTAGGACAAGGTTAAGTCGAAATCTCGATAATCACAAGCGTTGGGTAATCATGATGTCTTGCTAGAGGCCAGTCATGATGGAAAGGATACAATGGTAATTTTACCAGTCCACCGACGTGTTGTGAGTTGTTGAGCCCGTAGACAGTTGTCCACAGGCACCCGATAACGCGCAAGTGTACGCGGTCGTTACAAGTAATAATTCCGGGTAAGCACAGTGTCGAATCCACAAGGACCAATAAGGGTTAATTCAAATTAACTAATGCTATTAAGTGTAATTTAAAATATGCAATTTATAAAAAGGTTTGATAATTTACAAAATGGAAACGTTTGGGATAGACTATTCAGTAGAGAAAATCATGGATGCTAGGCCACTGAATCATAATCATGTCACAATTTCGGATTGAATTCTCATGCACACACTTAAATCATATGCAAACAATTATGCTGACACCACCTCTCGGTATTGGTGTCAGCCTAGACTCGAGAAGTTCATCATCTCTTTCGGGTAGATAGACACCACGAGTCTGCATTAGCACAACAATAATGGAATCGGGGGTTCCGAAGAGTTGAACCTCGGCAAATTAAAGCATGTCTATCACCTACCGACCTTCTCAGACACGAAAACGTGACTCAAACAAGCAATCAATATTCGTCAATACCAATCACAAGCATTAAGTACTTTAATTCACCCAAAAGCATGCATAAACAATTCAACCCATAATTATAAAATCATCAAAATTCAATTCAAGACCTAGCATCCATGATCACGGGTATTTAGCCTATGATCACGGGTATTTAGCCCATGATCATGGTGATATAACCAAAATCCATAAAGATAAATACACAATTCGAGTTTAAGGAATAAGAACGAAGAACCCTAAAACCCAAAAGGTTGAAGAACATGAATCGTTGAATCCCTCTCGATTGTTGATGTGTAGCTTGCTTGATCTTAGCACTTGAATCGCCCTTGAATCGGATTCGAGCTCCTCTCGAAGTCTCCAATCCTCTCATTGGTTGATATGGTGTTCTACTTTATACTCTCCCAAAGCGTGGTGGCTGGCTCAGTTCAATTTTGGCGTGAACACTCAAATTTTCGGCCTCGTTCTTCAGAATTCGTGATTGGCTTATATATATTTTTCTGCATCTGGGAGGTGTAACGATCGTTACAGTAGGTGTAACGATCGTTAGATCGTCTTTACATCTCTGTTGCATCATTGTTACAAGTTTCTGTCTTCGAATTTCCTTCGAATTGATATATTATGGGCCCAAATTGGAGTTCGGATGAGAACTCTACACCATGCGAAAGTATTAGACAATTTTCGCCGTCTTCCAGACCTCTAATGAAAAAACTTTATTCACGAGAATTGTAGCACTTTTCGTCCTCTTAAATATTGATATAACGTTTGCTCAATTTGGATTTCGGATGTGGAAGTTATAGCACTTTCAAGTCAGCTGGTCTGCAATCCCGATATCTGTTTTAGTGATGCCTTTTAGTGTTGTTTTGAGCTTTTTCCCGTGAAATTTAAAGAAAAATTCCTTCTAGAGAGTTGTAGATCGCCGAGTTATCTTCGATTTAATCTAACTTTGGGTCACCTCGGATTAAATATGAGGAAGTTGTGCTCTCTGAAAGATTCTGTTGCGATTTTGGCTCGGTTTTGATCATTTTCACATGTATTCTGCACGTTCACACCAAACATACCCGAAGACGTAAAAGTGGCATAAAGATCAATAATTTAACACTTCGAGGGTGAAATAACACCTAGAATGTGGGTAATAGATATCATAAACTTACATTTAATGCGACCACATCATGAGTCTAGAGGGTCACACACTAAAGGTTGAGTAAAACGGATAAAATCATATAGAGGAATTATGAGAGAGACATAATCCGATTTTGGATTAAACCGGATTAGACCGATTTTGGTTTAGGACTAAACCAGAAATCAAGAAAGGTTTAGCTGGACCAATTAATTATAATCTAATTAAATAGATTTAAATAATTTAGCTAAACATGGCCTAACCAGAATGAGCTTCTCTACATTAATTAATTAATTAAAAGCTTTGGGTTTTAAGCCCATTAAGGCATTTAATTAATTATTGTCTAAAGAGGGTTATAAAAGGGAAATTTTCAAATCTGAAAATTAAGGAAAAATATTTCCAAAACCCTGGCCACCTCCCTCTCTCTCTCTTTCTCTCTGGCCGACCGACCCTCTTCCTCCATCTCCTTCCGTTTTTGCTTGCTTCGATCTTCTAGTAAGGATTGTTGTGAGTATCCCCGGATTGCTCTTCTTGTGTGGGCGATCTTTAGAGGTTACTAAGTCCTATTTAGTAATAAAGAGATTTTGAATCAAGGTAATATTCAAGTTTTATTCTAGCCTAGATCTTGTGATCAATTCGTGATCATGTAAGATCCTTATTAAACATGGATATTTGAGGTTAATTTCTTGTATGTGTATGAAATTAATTGATTGGAACCCTCAAATAATTCATTCACTCCAATAATGAGTTAGAAATACTAAAATTATGAAACTCAAAATTGGGGAGAATTTGACGAGCTGAAAAATAAAGAGTTTTGAAAACTCGGGATAGCTCGACAAAACTATTTTTTTATTATATAAATAGTTATATGTGCAATATTCATTAAAAACAATTTATAATAAGGATGATCTCACATAATTACATGCAAAATCAAAACTAGATTTGCTCGATTTGCTGATCTCAACTGACGAGGACCTCGATTCACTGATCGCGGTGACCACCGACGAAGACCTTGAGAACATGGTTGAAGTTGTGGTTTATGTATTATTTGGTTGAGATTTATCTGAAATTTTTTTATCAGCCCTTGGTTTTGTTGATGGGTTTGGCTTAAATTTTTTTTTTTTGGGTTTGTGATGCCTTTTCGGTTTCACTACAGTTTGGAGCAACTATTTTTTGCATTGTTTTAAGTTGGATATGGTTTATTAAGGTTTAATTTGATTTTTTCCAGAGCAACATCAAAGACTAAATGAGCTTGTTATTAATAGAGGATTGTTTGGTTTGATTTTAGTTTCAAAATGAATATTTGGTTTAATATGATTTTTAAATAACATAAGAGTTTTGATCTAATTTTAAATGGAATAAGAAGAGTTAAAAAGATGGAGAGAATAAAAAGGTGAAAAAAGAATTCAGTGGCATAAATTTGAAAATTTTAATGACAACTAGGGGTAATTTAGTCATTTTGGACCTAAAATTAATGGAAGACGTAGCTATCTAAGAACAAAAATTCTCAACGCACCTATAGCAACAAAAAGTCAGTTGTAGGTAGGTAAGAAATGTCAAGTCAGTTGTAGTTAGGTGAGATTATCCCTTTATAATATTCAGTCAATTTTAATCCCAAACTTGTTGAGGAGAACCGGGTCTTACCAAGAAAGTCCACACAACGAGGAAAGCTCATACACATTAACGCCCGCCTCTGACCAAAAAAGACTATCCTATTAGATATCAACACAAGCTGAGTCAAGTGGTAAGGAACTCACACTAACACATGTGAGGTACTGAGTTTAAATCTTGATACAAACACTAAGGGGGGTGTATTCAATCATGATTTTAATGGATTTAAGAAGTCTTTTAAAATCTTGTGGTATTCAATCATGATTTTAGAAATACTTTTAAAGTCTTGTGGTATTCAATCATGACTTTAAAAATACTTTTAAAATCTTGTGGTATTCAATCATGACTTTAAAAATACTTTTAAAATCTAAGGGTATTGTAAATGTCAATGACTTTAAATGACTCTAAGAAATGGATGACTTTGAATGATTTTGAAAGTCTTTGTAGGTATAAAAAACTCTTTAGAAATATAATCTCAAATCATGAGATTTGCAAAGTCATTCCATTAAAATCATCAAGACTCTTTATAGGCTTGAAAGAGTCTTGTAAACTTTAAGAATCCATGAACTTTTAAAAGTCATTCAAAATCTTAATTGAATACACCCCCCTAAATTATGTATTAGAGTAAGATTTCATTGTATCATTGTTGATTAAAAAATAAGCCTATTAGGTATTGAGTCTAGCACACTATAAATGTTATAACATCTCCCAACCATTAGATCTTTTAATTAATGGTTGTGATTCATGCTGACTCATCAATGACACACTAATGTATATATGAATTAATTGTGTATTTATTTTATTCATTTGACACCAACAAAAGGGTATAAACGTACTTTTATACCATTAGTTACTTTAATTTTTATTTCCTTACTTCAATATTATTGAAAATGGAATCAATTATTATGGACTAAGTTTCATCATTCATGAAATCATTTCATGGTTTCATTCGTAATCGGTTTCATTAGTAATGTTTCATTATTTCATCGGTAGAGTTTCATTGTTTCATTAGTCAAGTTTCATTGTGTCATTAATCAAGTTTCACTGGTCAAGTTTAATCGTTTCATTATCTAGCTTTCATTGTTTTTGTAGTCAAGTTTTATTGTGTCAAGCTTCAATATTTCATCGGTCAAGTTTAATCGTTTCATTAGTCAACTTTCATTATTTCAGTAGTACAGTTTCATAGTTTATGTAGATTTTTTAACTGACGAGTCAGCATTGGTGTGTTTCTATGGAGGACGAAGACGATGAAATCGGACCCATACAAAACCAATTTATAATTTTACACTACAACGACTATAGAAAATATACAAATGACATCAACAAATTTATGGTCACAAGACAAATAGAAGTTACTATTCTAATTTTTAGAGGACTAAGCAATTAAATTAAGCATATTGACAAATAGAAAATAATAACAATAACCAAAGATGCTGATAAAAAAAATAACAAGTATCAAAGATGATCTCTGATATTGTCCCATCGTCGATTCAGTCGCGAGTAAGTCCCGAACAACGTTAGTTTCGTTGCTAATTCAGTCCCAAACCGAGACAGTGAACATTAACCTATATATATATATATATTGGTGACACTCACAACATCATCAAAATTTAATTTGGTAACATACACTCAAACTAGCAATCAAGCATAATTCATAAACAAAAAGTTGATTACTAATGAACTACATATGAGAAATTTTCCATCAGCCAACTAGGAAGCAATTGAGTCAAAATATCACAAATATACCCAAAACTAGAAGGTGCCGAGAACCGATCTGAAGTTGCTCTGATCGACATCGCACCACATTCGATCAACACTGCGAACATTGATGGTAGAGAAGGATCTACATTTGAAGGTGATTGAACCGCTCTGAATCTTGCTCTCTTCATGCTTAATCCCAACCAATTTCATATGAGTTGTGTGACGCATAAATCACTCCAAAAAATGTGTTGGAAGAATTAGCTTAAGGGGGACATATACATGTTTTTTATCGGATGGTGGAGATTGACCGGACAAACCCCATACTGTCTACTGTCGTCGCCATCCTGATTATCGTCAAGATCGTCATCGTGTAGTCCCGGTTGTCAAGGTAAAAAGGCGTGTGCATCGTCCTTCCAGAGTGGCGATTCAATGGTTGGCGGTCGTAGTGAGGAGCCATGGGTGAATACGATGAAATCAAAAATCCCAGCAAACCTCCCAAATCGTCACAACCGCCATATTGGAGATCGGAGTTGCTCCACTCTCCGCCATCGTCGTCACTAGATGGGAGATCAATGTCATTGCGACACCGCCAAATCATCGTAGAAACACCACATTGTTATGATTGTTTCTATGAGATTGTGTAGCAATGAAATAGTGACGATGATGAAGAGGCAGTGAGGGACGGCGAGGCAGAGGCAAAAGCACGGTGAGGCACCGAAGGCGAGACAGCGAGGGCTGGGCTGCGTATGGATGGAGGCTGAAATGGTTTGGGTCAATGCATTCTTTATTAGGTATGGTTTTGTTAATTGTACTGTTCTACCCTTTTGATATTAATTTATGGGATAATGACACTTTGTTACACTTAACTATAGCGAAATGACACTTTCATACCCTAACTATTTTTGTCTCTTTTTAGTACCCTAACAAAAATTTTGTGACAATCTATGCTAAAATGACTAAAATACTCATGATTTAAGAAATCAAAATAAAACTAGTCCAATATGATTTATTAAATCATATTTGAAATGGTTCAAATTTAATTTTATATTTTCGGGCATAATTGTATTTGCATCTTAAGTACAAATCAAATTGAACCAAACATAAAAAAATTGAACCAATTTAATTTATAGTTTCTTACACCAAGGGTAGTTTAGGTATTTTAGACATTTTAGAGGTATGTTGTCACAAACAAATTTGTTAGGGTACTAAAAAAGAGAGAAAAATAGTTAGAGTATGAAAGTGTCATTTCGCTATATTTAGGTGTATCAAAGTGTAATTATTTCTTAATTTATTAATAAAATAAATAAAAGCATGTATTAATCATAACCATTGATGAAAAATCATGTAATGAATGATATGCATTCTTTTATTTGTACTATAATAGGGTTTGTAGTGTAGTTTATCCCTTGAGTCAATTGTGTTGGGGAGAATTGGGTCTTGCCAAAAAAGAGCACACAACAAGAAAAGCAACATGCATTAAAGCCAACATCTGACCCAAAAATACTAACCTATAAGGTATTGAGTCTAATGTGTATATAAACTCTCATTATATCTCATACTCTTCCGATATGAGACATAAAGTTACATATGATATTCCTAACAACCTCTCCCTACATATTGACTCTCATCACATGAGGTTGCTCCCTTAAACCAAAATCACATTACACTCTCACTCGCTGGCCTATCTAGCAATCTTGTACACTGATCATTCATGGTTCTGTAGATTCTACATGCCTACTTGACTCGATCCACCATGAGATATACATGTATGCCGGCCTGATGAGATATGTGCAAACCATCCTCTGATACCACTTGTTGTGGGAGAATTGAACCTTACCAAGGAGGGACACATAATAAGGAAGACCACATACACATTAAAGCACACATTTGGCTCAAAAGACTAGCATATTCGGTATTGAATCTAACATGTATATAAACTCTTATTATGCCCCCATGTTCTTCTGATGTGAAACATGGAGTCACATGTAGAATTCCTAACAAAATTTGTAGACTATCTCACCCCAATTTTGAACACTTTGACTGTAACTTTGTTAAGAGTAAAATTACTAAACAAATATTACTCACTATTAAGAATAAACATACAATATTTGAATATTCTATTAAGGACAATGAACAATTGAAATAAAAATCATATTTTGTTATTTTCTTGTAAAAATTGACTTTTTATCGAGTTCACTTGAGTTTGACTGCGTTTATCGATTTTGACCAAGATTCTTTCCTGAATTCATCAAGTTAATCGAGTTTGACCGAGTTTTGTTTCGAGTTTTTCTTCTTTTTTGGAGTAGTCTGTTTTTTCCGAATACTTTCCAAGTTTTTTTGGAGTTCCATAACATTGAAGAAATACTCATTATTAGCACTACAACATTTAATGAGCCCATCGATGAGTTATGAGTCACATGAGAAGGACCGATTCAAGTTTAAATCAAACTCAATGATTTAGGGAGCTGTAATTGTTCAAGCATGTGATTCACTACAAGCATATAGTTTTTCAAGCCGGCCACGTAAATTTTTTTTGGGGAAAGGAGGTCTTATATTAGATGAAATATGTTGTGGCATTGAAATTAATTCGGGTCATAAGAGAAGTTTACTAATATTAATTATTTATGTTTTGTAGAGGACAAAACAAATACAAATCAGGATAAAAAGACAAATTGTCCGGACCAGTAGAACTTGAGTGTGCACTGGTAAAATCAGATGGACTTGGTAGAACCACGAAAATGACCGTGGTAAAACTTCGTTGCCATGTGTTGCGCGCTGAAACAAATCTCGCCAAATATTGAACGATCCAACGACGGGTAGAAGTTCGGACATTCTACCATGTTTGTATTGGAATATAGTATAATTTTTATTAATATTTTGTATTAATATAAACAAAATATAATTTTTTGTACCATGAATAGTTATAGTACAAATTAAACAAGGTGAACAGAGTGTGAGTAGAATATGAGTTTTACTATTATTCACAAGTCAAACCCGAGTTTATACCAAAGCCAAACTAGAATCAAATAACTTTTTTCGGACAAAAACAAATCCAAATATAAACTCAATTTGACTATTTTATGATTATGTATTCAATCCATCCAGCTGAGCATTGCAGATAAATTCCATCTCAAAACCGATGTGGTGAGGCCCAACTAGGGCAAAGCCCATCTCAAGGGGCCCAGAAATGTTGGGTCCAATAAGCCGCTAGGGTTTAGGTATTAGAGAGAATCCTATACCTCACTGACTCTGTCGCTCTTCGTCTTTGCCATCGTGCTCGAGCTCCACCTCAGCTGCAACAATGGTGAGTCTCAAATCTAAGGAAATTAGTTGCTAGCTCTCTTCTTTAGCGTAGAAAATTTATCATCGTTTCTAGCGTTTTCTCTCCGTCGTCATTTTATTTTCCTTCACTTTAATGGAGACCAAGCAGAGCTCAGATTTTGTACAAGGAATGTCTTGCTGATTCATTTGGTTCCTAGTCTAAATATTTGGTTTTTATTTGCGGATGAGATTGCTTGATCCTATTGCTCTTTTGTTTTCTGATGTTTGATTGTTTATCATGTTGAATTGGGTTAGTTTTATCTGATCTTATTAATTCGATTATTTATAGGATTTTATATCCTACTAAACAATCAGCTTAGATTACCCACGCTTTATCTTCACAACAATGAATAATATTGCATGTTCATCTTGTGTTTGTTAAGTCCTTCGGCAGAATTAGGACTAAATTTTCACATGTTAGCAATTGTGTCAAATGCCAAAATGTATTTGGTTTATGAGAAGGTCATTATGTGGAGAATAGGGAGAAATGGTACTGTATATATGTGGATTATGTATAAAATGGAGTATTTTCCATATCACACATAGAATGTTGGTCGTCTGCTGTTACTTTTGGTAATGTGAAGGTTGATTTCTGCATTCAGGTGTACATCAAAGCTCAAAAGCCAAGGGCCTATTTCAAGCGTTTCCAAGTCAAGTACAAGAGAAGGCGAGGTGTGCTGTTTCTGCTATCTGCTCAATGTTTTTATTGCCATCCTTTTTTTTTATATTTATTTTACCAATGCCTATTTGCATTTTGTAGAGGGAAAGACAGATTACCGTGCTAGAATTCGTCTGATCAACCAGGACAAAAACAAGTACAACACTCCCAAGTATCGCTTTGTCGTGCGATTTGTATCCTTTGCATGTATTTTGTCAATTCATTATCATTAACTTCTCATTTCTGCCTTTACTTTTAATGTTTTTGGCTGAATTGGTGCATAGAACAATTCTAGAAGCCGCAATGCTTTTCAGTAGTGAAATCATCCTTTATGGATTATTAGTGATGTTACCGCTTAAAATCTATATCCTCTTATTTTGTGGTAAACCAAATGCTGATACGCGGCTCTGTTATGTTTTAGCAGAATGTAGCTGTATCTACAGGTGTCTTGCCCCTGATTGTTTTTTGGCTTTCACAATTTATTTTTTTCTTATTTTGTATTTGTTCTTTGCCTTAACGCTGCCTTCAGACTAACAAGGATATAGTTGCACAAATTGTATCTGCTAGTATTACTGGTGATATGGTTCTTGCTGCTGCGTACGCTCACGAGCTACCTCATTTTGGCCTTGAAGTGGGGCTCACAAACTATGCCGCTGGTATGATACATATTTTTTTGTGGATGAGTCTTTCTGTTTCCCCCTGTCGTCATGTTTTGAGTCTTTTATGGCTACAGCTTATTGCACTGGATTGTTGTTGGCCCGACGGGTTCTAAAGAAGCTTGAGATGGACGATGAGTACGAGGGTAATGTTGAGGTACATTCCACATCAGTTGTTTTTTTTATGTGTCTATCTTCTGATTTGCATCCTTAAGTTGGATCATGTATACACGGTTCAAATGTTCGTTGACAGGCTACTGGTGAGGATTTCTCTGTTGAACCCGCTGAGAGCAGAAGGCCCTTCCGTGCTCTTCTTGATGTTGGTCTCATCAGAACAACAACCGGAAATTGTATATTCGGTGCTCTCAAGGTATATACTATCTTCCACCTGTTCGTCTTCTACTCGTATTTAACTATTCCTAAAATTGTGGCCAAGTCATAATCCGATTATACTTGTTCCAGTATTATATTTTCTGGATGCTCTTTGTAGAATTGTACTTCACTATCTGTTGAAGAAATATGCTGCTTTTGCTTGTTTAGCTCGACATTGAAGCAACATTTTTTCTCATATAATTTCAAAATCCTTTCCCCTTGGTTGCTTTGCTTCAGGGAGCATTGGATGGTGGACTAGATATTCCTCACAGCGAAAAGAGGTTTGCTGGATTCGACAAAGAGGGCAAGAACCTCGATGCTGAAGTTCACCGCAAATACATATACGGTGGTCACGTTGCTGCATACATGAATGTAAAAACAAAATTTGATTTCATATGCAAGCATATATTACCATCTTGATTACATTTTCGAACGTCCCTGAACTTTGTGGATCATATGCAGACACTGATAGAAGATGAACCCGAGAAGTACCAGTCTCATTTCAGCAAGTACATCAAGAGAGGAATCGAGGCAGATAACATCGAGGGACTATACAAGAAGGTGCACGCTGCCATTCGTGCAGACCCAACAATCAAGAAACCAGAGAAGAAGGCTCCTACTGAGCACAAGAGGTATCACTATATTTTGTTCAGTACATAGTCTATTTTTTATGTTGTTTTTCCATTAGGATTGCCCTAGATGGTCAAGATGTGCACTATATCTTGTGAGTTATAGTATTTGAATCCTAGTGGGTCAGCTGCTTGATAGCATGTGTGGGGGTTAGGTTATGAGTTAACATTTAGTTTGACCTATCCTAGGTTTAGGGTAGTGTTTACTGGTTTGGCTTGCCGGTCAGAAAAAATGTATTCAAAGTGGCTCATGGGTTTGGTTTTGTTGCAGGTTCAACCTAAAGAAGCTCACTTATGAGGAAAGGAAGGCCAAGTTGGTTGAGAGGTTGAATGCTCTTAACTCTGCCGCAGGAGCTGATGAGGATTCTGACGAAGAGTGATGGCCGCAAAACTTCTTTAGACTCTGATTTAATTTCCTACCAGAATTTTGCATTTTCGTATGATGACAATGAACACTAATGTTGAGACTTGTGGTTTCATTCGAAGTGATATTTTACAGTTTGCAACTTTTCAAATTTGTAGTATTTTTGGTGTTTTAAGAATAGGTCTGAATTATGATATATATTTTGCACTGAGTATCTGCTACCCTCCTTATGTCAGGGTAGGATTGAATGTATTGATGGGCTGGTTGTGATTCAACTCCTCTTCAGTCAAATCTGAAGAGAGGAAGAAAGGTTCTTGTTTTTTTACGCTTTATATCTACTTATCTTAGATAGCCAAGTTGTCACAGCTGGTCTCTGTCAACGTCAGGAGAAAAAAGATCAGATTGAAATCCCGAATGATGTCCTAGGCCTCCTATCTTGATAATGAGCCAAGCATGTCACCCCTGATTGTGTTCCGGACCTTGTTATCCAAGAACAATCAAGCTGGTCGAAAGCTTTTTTTTTTCTCTAAAACTCTTTTTACTTCGTATGTGGGTCATTGAATACGTACTGAATAAAAAGGGCTTTTTTGCCTAGCTGATGTCAAAATATGAACGGGAGTGTTGAAGAAAGTAATTAACTTCTCTATGGATCTCTTTTATCATTCTTACTTGCATGTGAGAGTTAGGATAAACTCTGCCTGTTTTATGAGGAGAGAAATTTAACTGTAGATTTCTAACCATTTTTCAGGTCTCACGCTCTGAGGCAAAGTCGGACAAGGAGGAAAGGCATAGGAGTTGGAATTGATTGGGAACCATAGCCAAGGAGCTCAGGGATAAGTCTGCAAAACTTATGTTCGTCAATTCGAAAGTCAGATGCTACACTGCTGATTCGATAACGGTTTACCTTCAAATCAAATTCATGAGAAAGTTATACACACGTTTACGAAACTGGAAGTCTTTCTATCTCATACAATATGTATAAACTGTGTATAAATAGAGGGGGGGGGGGGGGACTCATTACAATACCTCCCAAGGAATAACAAGAACTCTTGTTATACACTTGAAAAAACACTGAACTCTCTTTTTTAGGTTTATCGATATTGAATCAATTTCTAAAGACTTTATATTGCCATAATTTTTCATATAGAAATGTAACTAATGTACCTCGTAAAGAATTTTTTCATAATGGTCACGAACAAGCCATTCTTGACGAAGGTATGCGTCTAATTTGCTTTTGTCGTGCAAGGTGCAACCATGACCAACTTAAATATATTTATTGGCTCCGACTACTTCGTTAAGAGCTAAAAACTTCATCTAATTCTCAAGCCAAGATTAAAGCATAGAGTTCATGCCAAATAATGCTCATTTTCTTTTTCTGACTATTCAATCGCTTAAATAGAGATCAAATAAATCGCTCTTATTGTTTTTTTGAGCGAAAGCATGGCATGCATCATAATATTGTTGGTAATTTAAATTTGGCTTGAGTAAATTGTAGATACCTATTTTATAATAGCTCATTTTGGCTTTAGATGCATCATAAAAAACTTTTACCGCTGACTCGTTATAAATTGTCAACAGATATTGTCTATTAAACTGCACATTTTGAAAGCATATCATTGTATACAGTAAAACAAATTTCAATTTATGATGACACTTCAACCTGTAGTTTAGATCACTATTATGAAATGTCCAATTTAAGAAGGTATGAAATATTTAAAAATCTGTAAAAAAATTTCTTGCGTATGGCCATGAAAGAAGGGGTAGAAATGAACAAAGCAATATAATTGTCTTGAAAATCAAGTACGAATCAGTTCGATATCAAGATGCTATTGTCGATGCACATTCCCAGCAGTTTCTTTCAGACTGTTACTTGGCCCTTGGCTCATATGCACACAAAATTTATGCCATGTGACATAATATCTCCAGATACAATTAGACATTATTATCAATTAGGCGTCGTCGTCCTCTTGATCAAAATCTTTAATCTTGACATCTGCATCTTCGCCGAACTGAATGCTATTATCGATCTCGGCCAAAACATATCTTATGCTGCAAAAGAAAATATTTCAATATAATTAATACCTCTTCTTTACTTGGCATTCTGAAGATACTGATGATGACTACATCTCTATTGGCATATTTGCATTTTGAAATACAGACATGAAAGAGACACTCAATTATAACGTTTCGATTCAAGAATTAGTTATTACCTGCTTTCCTTTCGCAAATCCAGAGGCACAAAACTCACCATGCTATATTGATCAACCTAAAAGAATGAATTATATAACTCAGGTACTAACTAATAATAGATATACACATATAATGAACCTTAAAACAGAGCCTTGCATATTGAAAGAATTATAGACGCATAATTTATGAACCTACATATTCACTATGTTGCATAATGATGAAAAGAGAAATACAAATCAGATGAAATCGTAGCTCGTAAGTGCATTAAAAATTCAGTCACGGAATTTTTTTGGTTTTGATGGTGTTCATGATATGAAGGGAGAAATGTCAGCGGTGCTTTTCAAACAGAAAATGATTTTGCAGTGACTACAAATCAGCAAATCCACAATTTTGCATTAACTAAATTGTGGAATTGTTGACATTCATGATATAAAGGGAGAATGTTAAACCCTTCGATTAACACCAAATTATTCCCATATTAAGGAAAAAAATGCTATGTAGGCTTAGAGGTTAGGAGCAACCATATTAGAGCTAAGATGGGAAGTTGAAAGTAACTTAGACTATCTTGATACGTGTAATAGCCTAGTAGAAAGATAGTGTGGAGTTTGAACTACTAATTTACTCACCAATTCCATCAGAGCTGTATTGAGTTTATGAAACTGTGGAGCCATGCGTTGATTCAACTCCGCCAGCAAAAATCGAGGTTCTGGAGTCAAGTAACTACAAGCAGTAGAAATAAATAAGATATAATATCAAGATAAGTAAAACAGGTGCACGTGAATAGGAAATGAAGTAGAAGGGTATATGGGGGTTACTCTTCTATGTCCTTTTTGTTTGTCACAAGGTCCATTTTAGAAAGGATGTTAATATGGGGCAATTCCAGCTGTATCATAGCAGAAAGTGATGCCATGCATCCACTTATGAATTTGGTCACATCTGTCATGAACTGAAACAACAGAATTCTGGAGAATCACTTTCAAAATAGAAATGGTGCATGCTTAGAAATTATGAAACTAGCAATAACAAAAAAATAGTATATGGTAGAGAGCGTGTACAAACCTGTGAATCAAGCAAATAAACCACACAGACATTAAAATTATTACGTTTCAAATGCTCCACAAAGTTCCGAAGCACTGGTACATGTGAGAAGAGTTCTATTTGGCCTATAGATATTAAGCATTTAAAGGTTAGAAGGAAACATACAAACAATTTACTGTTAAGGTTACATAGAAGTGAACCTCGACACTAAGTGATACCAAGTTCTCAAGAATCATAGCATTTTAATAAGTTCAAATAAACTTTGCTATGAAACAATTGATATAGGGAGGCGGTATACAAAAATTAATTAAGTTCTTTCACTAGTCTGCATATACACAAGCTACTTTGTCATGGGCCATTATCATTATTTATCTGTAGGTAGCTGCTTCATATGACAACCCAAACCAAGTCTTCCCATATGTGCCGAGTCAAGTGAACAATCAATGCATTCACATGAACCCTAAACACTAAGGACAACCTAAAGGATAAATAAGTATTCATCCCCCATATACCATCACTCATTTCATGAGTGCAAGGTCTACAAAGCAAATAAGTATTGAATCCAACTTCTGGTTCTAAACGATCCTTTGACATAAAGACAAAATTAGCTACCCTCCCTTTGTAGTACTCACTACCATCAATTAGTTTACATTTTACAAACATAATGATTAAGGATAAACAGACAGTCATGTTTACCCGGGCAATCAAAAACCAAGTAGTCATCATCCAAGTAGTTGTCCAACTCTTCTGTCAACCAAACATCCAGGTTCTCTTCAAGATGTCTTGAAATATGAATTAAGGCCATGCATTTTCAGTTTAACCAAGAGAAAGACTAATTGAATAATTCAGCAAACAGAAGGCATTGACATACTTCACACAACCTCAGTAAATTTTCAGTACCTATAAGCCCTTTGACTTAGTATCTACAACAAACACCTATCTGGTCAGTGCCAAGTGGCCTTACCAGATATGTGGCCACTGTCAGTGCCAGGTAAATCACAAGTAAAGACACATAGCAACAGCTTCTGATTCATCAAAAACATGTTTAAGGAATTAAAGTAAAAAGGATACTCCATGCAGTACATCAGACCACCATTGGGACCTAGTCCGAGCTCCTCCATTACATCATCCAAGGAAATCAGCTCCCTGATATCTGCAAATCAAAGAACATATCAGTATCCTAACACCCAATAATTATACAAACCAACTAACCTTGCAAAGAAATCAAGCAACAAAACAAATTCAACTAACCCACAGCTACGGGATAGTCAAAATTCTCCGCAGCAGGATCAAGATTCACAACATGTATTGTCCTCCGCATCGCCTCACAGTGCCGGTACAAACTAGAGCAGTAAGTGGACTGCTTGGAAACAAACCCCCCAAAAACAATCATTAGAATCATACAACAACCAAACATGAAATACCATTTCAGTAGTTAAGCAGATAGTGAGCACTAAATAATTAGGGCAATCACCTTGCCACTCCCTGCAGGACCAATAACAAGCTGAGCATAACCCATGACAACTCTTTCCAAATAATTCCCTAAAACAGCTTCTGCAACACAATCAAAATGGAAATAAAATGAAAGGAAAGCAATGCACCAAACCAAAACAGCGAACAGCAAACTCAGCACATCAGATAAAGCCATAAACACGAACCCTTAGAAACGCAATATATTCATAGCTCACATTCAACGCACCTTCGTCAGAAATTTCTTCCAACAGTTGGTGTGCTTAATTAAAAACCCAAAAGGTAGTTTCTTTTACAGTAGAGAGCAGAACAGAGCCATTCTAACGAATTGGGTTTGGGGATTTACCTTCTTCTTCCTTAGGAATCGATGCTAAAACGCGACCGACCACTATCGATCAGAGCAGAAGCAGCTTTTGTGGTGGTAGGGCTGAATAATTTTAATTTATTTGATATATAAAGCAGCTTGCAATTTAGAGAGCCCTTGAATTTTCGTTTGGGGGTAATTTTAGTAGGTAACCACTAAAGTGTCGTCTGGTCATCATAATTTTAATTTAATTTCTGATGTCAAAATTTACCATTCTCATTTTGGTCACCATAATTTTAATTTAATTTATGAGGTTACCATAATAAATTTTTATCTCACTATTGATTTATTTTTATTTTGAAAAGACCAAAATGCCCTTCACCTCCTTCATCGACCACGACCCTCCCTTCGCCGTCTCCTCTCCTGCCTCGACCTCTCTGGTGCTGACCACCTCTCCACCGCCTCCCTTCGATGGCGCCGCTGCCTCTTCCTCCACCTCACATGCGTCAGCACTTTAGACGACGATTTCTTCTCCGGCGACGACGACGACGACCGCTCCGTCTTTGGATCGAGTCGGAAACAACCACCCAATGGCACTTTCCCCTCCATCTTCCTTCTCCTTCTCGCCGGTGATGTGGGTCGAGTTTCTGGAAATTGCCTCGGCTAGAGACGGACATGCCCACCACGCCGAAGCGAGAAAAAGAGAGGGCATCTAGGTGGAGGACGTGGATGATGGGAACGACGTCGTAAGTGGTGGTCGGCGGTGAAGTGGTGGGAGATGGCATTTTTGAATATAAATGACATATTTTGAAATTTTGAAAACAAAATAAGGGCATTTTGGTCTTTTCAAAATAAAAATAGACCAACAGTGAGAAAAAAGTACATTGATGTGTTCTCGTAAAATTAAATTAGAATTATGGTGACTTAAGTAAAACTACAAACTTTTGTGGTAATTTCATAATTTAAATTAGAATTATAATAACCTAAGTGAGACCACAAACTTTTTGTTGTGATCAAAGTAAAATTATCCCTTTGATTTATATCTGATTTTTCCCTTAAGAAACTTAAACCCTCAATATCGAACTCTCTGTTATGATTTTATTTATTTATTGCAAAGTGGCGTAGATCTCATATGGTGAGAAATAAATCAGAGAGAGTGAATTTTAACTGAGATTTATACTTACTTAAGTTCATTTATTAAAAATTCAAATAGTAATGATCATATATCATTTTAACGAGGCATTAATATTTTTTTGATTTATTTAAATTAAGAACGTCTTTTATATCTATTAGAAATTAAAATGTATCATTTATTTGTAATTATTTTAATTGAGTTTGTTAAAAGCATTTGAAATTTATTTTAACAGAATCTATTTGAAATATTTTTTTGTTAAATAATTAAATATTTGAAACTCGTTATAATTAAATCTATTAGAAATTAAAATTTATAATTTATTTAACAATTTAAAATTATTTTATTCATCGTCACATTTTATTAAAAATTAAAATTATAATGAATAAATAAACACGTGAAATCATTCTAATATTAAAATAATAAAAAAACAGTATTGATGTGATAAATTGATGATAGTTGTTTTGGGACCTTTCATTGAAGTGAAATGAGAATAGAGACTCAACATTCCACTATCATTGAATCATGATTTTAAGGTTGAACGTGTCTAATAAGTGAGCCGAGCTCGACCCCACTCCTTTAAGACTCGACAGGTTCGCAAGTCGGCTCGTTAGTGTTTAATTAAGGGAAAATGACATTTTTGTGCACCTGAATATACACTTTTGACACTTTCATACCCTAACTTTTTTTTGTCTATTTTTTTCCATCCCTTACTTTCATTTTGGGACAACTTTCTTCAGACATTTCAAAATACCCAAAATACCCCTGAAAAAATTAAAACTGGTTTAATTCTGGTCCAATTAAAGAGTGTGAAAAGACGAAATTGCCCTCAACTATTCATCAAATTTTCAAAAGTATGCCACCCTTTCAACTATTACTCTCCTCCTCCTCCAATACCCCCTCCTCACCAGCGTTTATCCGACATCCATGGTCGGGGTTTCTCCGGCATGTGGGGAGTACGGTGGACCGATGAGGCCTCCAGAACACCTCCGCCAAGGTGTCCGTCTCGACCCCTCCTTCTTGTCTTCGCCGGAGCCGACCATGGTTCTTCCTCTGCAACCTCCACAACACAAAATGACGAGCATCGACGAGGTGGGCAATGGGCAACAACCAAAAGGGTAGAATGCGGTGCTCCGACGATTGTCTCCGGCACATAATGGCTGGGAAAAAGAGATAGAGGGAATAAGAAATGAGTTCAAGAATTCAAAATTTTCACTCGCCGGAAAGTGTGCCAGAACATATTTTCCGGCACACTTTCCAGCGTGTGAAAATTTTGGCACAACTTCGGTCACCAGGTACGAAGCCCAGTAGGGAAGCTCTGGCGATCGACGATACTCATGATGTTCACGATGCTTTGTTTTGATGAAGTAGGAGGGTCCAATGACATTCACTTGAAATTTTGATAAATAGTTGAGGGTAATTTTGTCTTTTCACATTCTTTAAAAAATTGGGTTGGTTCTCTCCGTTAGACCAGGGGTAATTTCGTTATTTTGAGAATTTTAGGGGTAAATTGTACAAAATGAAAATCAGGTATGGAAAAAAGAGAAAAAAAATTAGGGTATGAAAGTGTCAAAATGTATATTCAGGTGCACAAAAGTGTCATTTTCCATTTAATTAATTATATATTTGTATTGATATAATTTTTAGCTTTTAATCAATATTTATAATAAATTAGAAGAGGCAAATCGAGTCGAGCCAGTTTCGAGCTGACTTATTTAATAATTAATAAATTATTATACACGCGTATCATTTTAATTACAATGAATATTTTTTTTGAATATTAACTAAATCGAGTTGAGCTGATATCGAGTTTATCCATTTTTTGAGTCGAGCTCGAGCTTAGTTGTTTAAACTCGTTTGAGCCTGAGCCGAACTATTTCACGAGCCAAGCTGAGCCCTGTCAAATAGAAATTCAATTCGACTCGTTACACACCTACGAGTAGGGGTGCTCAAACATAGTTAATCAGAACATGTGCCCTGAACCAAAAATCGAACTGGTGTGATCCAATTTTTATATATTCATAAACTGAAGCCGGACCAAAATTGGTATGAAACCGAAAATTCAACTGACCAAAAATGACCGGTTTTGCATTAAATAAATAAAATTAGATAAAAAGTTATTCAGGACTCATAAAGTCACTCTCACATTAAGGTTTTAAGATTGACTAGAATCATCGATTACTCGAAACTCAGTTCAGATTGAAGGATTGAGAGAAGGATCGATAGAAAGAAAGGAATACTGGATAAAAGTGACTATAGTAACTATGGTTGTTGAAGTTAGTTATTCATTTTCAAAGAGTTAAGATCTAGGTTAGCTCGTTCAACCCTAAAGTCTAGAGGATAAATGGTTGACAAGTAACATCAAGAAGACGGTTAAGGAGTAAATAGAAACGCATGGGTAAACGAGAATTGTCGATCTATGATGGTCGACGATAGATATAATGCCACGTCCTCATAATTAAACCGATACCTATTTAGTTGGTTAATCACAATTTTCTCTCATCAAAATCGATAACCAAATTGTTTCGAATCAATTTGAATAAATAAAACGAAATCATCTCGGTTCTACCTGTTTCAGTCGGTTTTCAGTTCCCGGGTAAAATTGAGCAAGCCCTACGTATGGGTCCCGTATGGCTATCCTGAAATAAATAAACAGTAGATCACAGCACGTGATTATTAATATGAGTTGCACAGGTAATTTCTACTACCGGAATTATGGGATCATAGCTTTCTGTCTCCTGGAAACCCAAACCCAAACCCAGAGTAGATCGAAAGCTTGAAGCTTGCGAATGCCTTGTTCGTTCGTTGGAGAACCCAAACCCTAGACCTCGCTCGCTGATCCATCGATTCCATTTGCTCCAATTCCTCTCTCAATCCCATATCGTTCCTCAATCCCGACCCCAAATCACCCCGACCCAAGTAGCAGATTCTCCGCAACTTCGCATTCTGCAGGTCGGTTCTTCATTCATACACGTCTCTGGAATCGTGATTCTGTTCAGTTCCGCTCTTGTTCCTGTTTACTGGCATTCAATCTTGCTTCTTTTTTAACTGGGTTGAATTTTTGTTTGTGCAGATAGTGAGGTTCGTGGAGTGATTTGTGGAAGGAATATGAACGATAAAGAGGAGTTTTGAGTTCTAATTCTCTGTTTTCCCTCGTGATATGAAGAAGAATTGCTTCTGATCCATGTCTAGGGTATGTTCCCAACCAGTTTGCAATGAATTTTTTCTCGTTAATTTCTCACCTGAATTTTCTAATTTCAGTTATATACTTAGTAGCATTACTGTGTGTTGTTATACGGTAAACTAAAGTCTTCTTTTAGCACAAAATCATATTGTAGCTAACATGTTTAACCTTATTCATGCCGGGCTGGTTTGCTATAAAATTGAAGACAACGCAATTTTTTTGTTGAAATTATTTAGGATGCTTATGTGCTAGGAACCATCATATGAAAATCTAAGTGAGTTATGTCTCATGTAACTTGCTAGCTTAAATTAATATGTGATGTATTCCCAGACAGTGGAAATTTCCTACATAGAAAACATTTTCCTTGACTATCAAATGGATTCTCATACAATTGATGCATGGATATGACACATTCAACGTAACATCTACAGATCTACTACAAACTTCTTCATGTCCAAGTCTAACATCAAAATCCAAGTAGTCCTTTATGCATTTTTTAAACGAGTTGAAGTTTATTGATTTTTGATGGACGTGAAACATTTTGATTTTATTCTTTTGTCATGTGTAGTTTTTCAGTCTCCTTTTATAAGAAGCATTGATCGATGGATCCCGATGAAAAGAAGTTTGGAAGAGGTACTATGTTCACCATTTTTTCAGAAAATGAAAAGAACAAAAAATCCAACTTATGTGTAGGAAACTCGGTATATTTTTCTTAGGTGATATATAATGTATTCTTCCCATCTGCAATGTGGATATCGGATTAATGAATTATTTTTTGCAATATCGTGTAAGTATGAAGCAGACATCCCCCTGGAAAAATGTATGGATTATAATGAACTTAAGTATCTTGTCTCTTGCAGTCAAGATTTTATCTCATATTGCTTAGTTGATAAATTGTGTGCTTGTGCACTATAAAAAACACTGTCTCGCCGATTCTTTTGAGTACTATCTTGCTGTAGAACCAGTATCTATCTAGACATTTGTGTTGCTTGACATTTTATCGGTTCTATTCTTGTAGTCTTATATTGACAAGATCCTTTTATGCTTGGACCTATAGTTTGGGTTGCATGCTCATATCTCTCTCATGCTTGGCACTGTTTGAAACTTGAGATTGGTTTAGGAATTTATTAGGCATAAAAATTTGGCTTCTAGTAGCATTATGATACATCATCGCTATGCTTTATGCTTTTGTATACAAAATGCTGATTAGAACTGTCAGTTTGGAGTCTAGATGGCAAAAATACCCAAACTCGATAACCCATACACCCAACCCTATAGAAAGCGGGTGGGTCAGCAATTTTGGGTAACGAGACGGGTAATGGGGTAAACAAGCGGGTATCTAGTAGGGTCAGGGTCGGGGTCAGGGTGACCAGTACCCGCCCAGCCCCTGTCTATGTTAAAAAAATAAAATTATATTTATATTTAAAAGAAAATATTACCAACTAGTTAATCTAAATTAGGTTTCTCAAAAACAAATTATACTCTAGTTTGGAATTATGTTTTTTGTTTCTCTATATATACTTTTCTGTTAGGTTTGATTTTTCCCGCATACACGTTTCACTGATCTCTCATAATTGGTTTTGGTTGCACAGTGAGAAAACATCATGCACTGGGATTTGAAGACTTCAAACACTACATTGCAATAGTATTTTTCTTTAAAATTAGAATGAACCCTGAATTGATTTGTAATGTTGCAGTAGTATTTTTCTTTAAAATTAGAATGAACCCTGAATTGATTTGCGATGTTGCAATAGTTATTTCTTTAAAATTAGAATGTGCCATGCACTGATTTAGTGTTTGCTTTATATTTCACACATTATCATGAGATTCTACATACTTATTTTTTGGTAAAAAATGTTTTGCTACACCATGTTTTATGCATAAATATAGCTTGCTATTTGTATGTAAAATTAATTGAGTGATGATCATATAATGAATAGCGGGTTATAACAAAAAATTTGAATAACGTCTGATTTCGGGGCGGGTACGGGACTTACAAATTACCTGCACCCGTTGGGACAGGTTTTAGGGCAGGTTAGAAACCAAAATATGGGGGAATGAGACGGGTTCGGGGCAGGGGATCTAATTTCAGGGCATGGTCTGGGATTACTAGACCCGCCCCAGTGCCATCCCTAGTTTGGACTCTGGATATTGTGTTGTTGGACATGTTAATTGCAGCTGTGAGCTTGGTTGTGCATAAACTTGGCTTGTACAAAAAATTATTGGATACAACCTATCTACTACTGCTGCTTAGATGTTTAAATGCTATTTATTGTATTCATTAAACTAATGAGTATGTTTTTCTGGACAATCGCCTTTCCTTGTATGCTGAGCTGGGTACACTTTATTTCTGACCTAAGCGCATTTCTGTGTGTGGAATTCATTCATTCTGATGAGTTACCATCATGTTTTAACCTTCAGGGCCAAGAGAATTGACTGGTGCTGTAGATCTTTTAAGTTATTACAAGTTGGTGCCCCATCACGAGTTTTTCTGCAAGAGGTCACTTCCTTTGTCAATTTCGGACTCACACTATTTACATAATGTGGTGGGAGACACGGATATCAGGAAAGGTGAAGGGATGCAATTAGATCAACTCGTTCAGAGTACTTCCTATTCAAGAGATACCACGGCACACATACAACCTTTTGGCCTAGATACTCTCAGGGAGGCTTTTCAGTTTAGGGACACGTCTCCTATTGATTTGCCAGTGGTAAGATTTTGCTGTTTTGATATTTAGTTGCAGAATTCACATCATAATGTAATGTTGCTCTACCCTTCCATTTACACTGATAATATTGTTAGTATATTTTTTATACTCATTTGGATTCTCCTTCTCAGGCAGAAAAGGGGGTTCTTACCTTTCCGGGTAAATCAAAAAGTGAGACCAAGGACAAGGAGAGAAAGCATAAGAAGCACAAGGACAGAGATAAGGATAAGGATAGGGAGCATAAGAAGCACAAACACCGTCATAAAGATAGAAGTAAAGACAGAGACAAGGACAAGGAGAAGAAAAAGGATAAAAATGGACATCACGAGTCAGGAGTTGATAACTCTAAGAAACACCAAGACAAGGTTGGAAACTCAAAAACTCTTATCAAGCTTCCTGAAAAATGAATTTTTTTTATGTAACTCCTCACTTCAATCCTTACTTCCATTTGTCGCTGCCGTGGTTCATTGTGCATGAATAGCACAAGTTTTTTTAAAGTTTGGACTGTTTATATCTCTTGATTTTGAACACAATCAATGTGAAACAAGCATAGAATTAGTTACCATCATTAGTCTTCCTGTGTCTTGGTCCAGTTTTCATAATCGTTTTCTCAGAATATGTTTTTGAATATTTTAAATGGGTTTCTGTGTTTGAATGGCTTGTTTATTTTCTTGATTCAGAAGAGAAAGCTTGACGGGGATGAAAATACGAATGACATACCGAGACACAAGAAAAGTAAGGTAATGTAGAGTAAGAACAAAGTTGCAGTGCTCTGTTTTATTCAAGTATTGCATGTAGTCACTATTTCTGCTATCAAATTTTCCCATAATGAAGTTTTTTGTTCGATAACAAATTTATTTCAGCATAAGAGCTCGAGAATTGATGAAATGGGTGCAATAAAGGTTGCTGGCTGAAGTGCTGGCAGACATAGTGTTTTTTTCATTATCTTCCGTTGGTTGTCGTTTGAGAGTTTGGAGAGGGTTCTTGCACTCGTGTCATCAAATTACCTGAGGTACCTATATATATTTCCAATAAAGTTTGATGAATATCATGTATACTACGTACCTTCATATGCATTTATCGACAAATTTAATCGTGATGGTGTAAATTAATTGGGGATTTCTGAAAGACTGAAGTTCAAAAGATATAACATTCTAAATAACACAAGTCAAATAGGGGATGAGAATGAGGTTGTTGTGAACAATAGTTTTGATTAGTTTGTGGAAAAGTTTTTTGTTCGCCATGTGAAGTAGGATTAACCGTGCTCTGTTATTGTCTTTTAAAAAATAATTGAGATTGCTGATTGCTGTGCATTCCCAAGTTAGACACATCTCGGTCCCAAAATAAGTCTAAGGATGAGGGGGAAATAGTGATTTTTACGTGGCTGTAACAAACAAAAATGAATTACATTATTGGTAATTCATGCATAACCAATTTCTAAAATAAAAAATGAGACTCTTAATTTTGCCATATCCGATTTCAGAATGTGGAACAAACTTATTTTGGGACAGAGGTGGTGGTAGTGAAAAACTGCTTATAGACGATTCTACATTAGGTTCGTGTACTTGGCAATTTTCATAATTTTCTATTGATCAGGCTTTTCTTTATATTGCAGAAACTGATTAAACATATTGAAGATGAAGTGCCCATTGGCGCAAAACTTTACGGGCCAGGTAGCAAATTACTTCAAATGAGCTTTGTGTGATATAATTGGACTGACTTGTTCCTAGTTATGTATATTCATAGGACAGGAAGTTGCAAGTCAATGTATGTGTTCCATTTTTTAGAAGTCCAGAGTTAATTGCTCGGTCTGAACTAGAGTTTCAAGCTATTGAGTTATAGGAAAAGTAAGTTCAGAGAGGGGATGAGTACATCGGTTATTTTTCTTCCCATTATGTTCTACGATGACTAGCGCATCTAAATTTTCGATGTAATTTTGAATGAATCCCAGGTAATTATTGTGGTGAAACATATTCCTTGTAAGAATTGAGAAGAATCAATTTTTAAGGAATAGTGTTTCTTGTTAAAGAATCATTATTTGGGATGATTTGTTTTCATTTTCACATTCTTTGCCTACAGTCAATTATGGGCTTGCCATGCCATGTGGAAATTGTTTTATGCATTATTGACGGTGACGAGAATATGTATATTGCATTTTGGTGGAGAAAATAAGGATGCTTTAAGATGATTATACGCTAGCTGGAGTGTTTTTTGATTCAACTACAGAAGTTTAAAATTGCTTTGTGACCCTCTTCAAGTTTTTTCCCAACGTTCAATACACGGCTAGATTTTGGTTTATTCTAGGGATAAAAATGACATTGATTATTTTCCAAAAATTGCCTTTTTGTCTCCTCACTCCTTCCTCTTCCACTCTCTTCCTCGGCTCACTTCCAATCTCCAAAGTGGAGGATTTGTAGAGTTTTGAAATATTTAGACTTTTGGCTTGGATTTCGGGCAAATTGTGGCAAGAGATGTTGAAAGAGATAAAGTGACAAGTTTTGAAAATTGGAAAAATAACAAACGATATTTTTATCAAAAAACAAAGATACATATGCAACTATTCTATTAAGTGGGTTTAACATATATACATATTGTTTTTCAAAGACTTGAACTACATTAAAAAAAAGGACTATCAAACGAAAGATTGAATGCATATGTATGTTGTCAAGTTGCTATTGCAAGGAACACATACAGTGAAGACTCTTGCTGGAAGGTTCTCTGTTGTTTGTAATCTAGTCATAGATGCTTGCTCTGGAGGAAGCCAAACCAAACACAATCCAATCCATAGCGATCATGTCATGACAAAATCATAGCCTTGTACACTTCACGTTGCCATGTGAATCAACAATTAATAGTTAATCAAAGGTTTCATGATTGTTAGGTTAATTAGTATACTATATTCCATCAACGGTCCAAAAATGATCACCATGTTTTGTGGCCACTCACTGTCTATCATCTCTTTCTCTTCTATTTTATTTTTCTCTCATTATTCTTTTGAAAAGCTGCATTTATAAATCTCAAGAACATATTATAAGATTCTGATTACTCTGATTAAAAAGTTATACATCTCAAGGCCATGTTTGAGATACACAAATGGAATTAAATTACTACTTTTGCCCACCAAAAGCAGTGTATTCATAAAATTGCAGATCTGCAGGTAAAAATGAAAAGCCAATTTGGGAATCAAATTAAGATCATTACAGGTGATGGGTCCTGTCCAAAACCAGGAATCATTAACTTTCTCAGGAAACAAACACTGCCTACTTATGCTATTTATTAACACTTATATAAGTAAAAATATGAATAAGTTGAGGTCCATGATGTAATTGGGTCAGTGGAGGAAACTTTCAACTGTTTGATTTGTTGATGGCTATTATGAAACAAATTAGTGTCTTTTGGTAAATGATGACAAAAGAGAAGGAAATAGAAATCTTTCCCCATCAAGCACTTGCTTTCACTAACTGCCTTTTATTATTATTATTATTAGCCATCTTCAAATGTTTCTTTTTGTTGCTGTTGGAGAGAACTCATTATCAATGGCTTTTCCTGTTTTCTTTGTTACCAAAATTGGGAAAAAAGTCATATAGATTGAGACCCATTAACAATAATGTGCATGCTTTCTATGTTTACAACACTTTCTTTGGTAGTGCATGGTTTATGTCATTGTCAAGCATCTAAGATATACGGATTTTATTAATGATTAATGATTATAATGAAAATTTTATACATTAGTTAGAAATTACAACATAACAAATTCAACATTTTATAGTTTCACAGCCGTCTCTATATTTATGTATTTGATTCTTGAGAAATGTATTTTACCTTACAGACTACCCGATTTTGATCAGATCAATGGCATTACAATAATATCGTGTTAATGTTTTGTCATTCGTACTAGTGAATTGTTTTTAAAGTTGATCGGCAATAATACATAGTACAACTTGGGTTGTCTACAATTTATTTATTATCTTTTATGAATTTGCAATCATTTATCTGAATCTAATAAGTGTGCGAGACAAAATAGTGTTTATGTTAATATAACTTTTATGATCACTTAACATATGCACTCAAATCGTGGCAGAGTTTTCAAATTGGATTGGGTTTATATAATATATATTGATTTATTTTTAACTTGCACTTTTTTTGGGAAAGATCTTAATTTGACTTGTGAAGAAAGAATTGGAGTCAAAATGTTATATCTAAAAATATATAAATTTTATGGTCATTGAACATATATACTGACGAATTCATTTTTTGAATTGCATATATAGAATGTTTTGAACATTTACAATATGTTTATGAAAATGCATTTCAATTTGGAGTTCATGCATATTATGTGCATGTTTTAGGTTGTTGGTAGTTAACTTGTCGTGCAATCATATATTTATTCATGGTCAATATGTACTTACACTTATTAATGTATCATATAGATCTACCCTTTATACACAACAATACAAGTGCATGCATGACCTACTCCTATACGACCCACCACATGTTTCCACCATTTTTATTTATTTATTTGTATTCTTGTCGGATTGATATTGCAATTAATTAATCATTGTTGTTTTGATACCATAAAACATTAGAATTAATGAATTATTTCATCCTTCTCCTTTTAATTTAATCCGTATAAGAGTTAGTGTTGTAAAAATTGCTAGGCGCCAGTCAGTAAGGTATGACCTCTAAAAGCTTAGATAAAAGTCTTGGAGAGAACTAGACTAACTTATGTACTTATTTAATAAAAATATATATTATGGTATATAAAAGTAATAAAAATATTTCAAAGTCATATTTTAATATTCAATTTCTAAGTTATACTTTAAAGTTTTTCCCACAAAATCAGTGTTGTAAATATCGGCCATGGCGTCGAAATCTACAACTACAACAACACAAGGAAATCACATATCGTGGCGGGCATGGCAGACGGAACGCCAAGGCAGACGTTTGGCAGGCGATGACGGTCATGGCAGGGACATGACGGTCGGCGGACCATGGCAGTCACGGTGGGGTAGGCGGTCATGTTATTCTCATGAAAATTTATTAGCTTCGAAAATAAATCATGGAGCCACTTATAGTTCTAAAGTTATTGTACATTCAAAACCAATGAAACCATTAAAGAAGTTTAAATCAATTCTTCTAAAATGCACCAAAATATTGTAATGTCAACAATTAAATATCAAAATCACATGAGTCTCGATATTGTGTTTGCATAAGATAAATACAAGAATAAAGATATATAATTTAATACATAATTAAGACAATTACTCAGGTAAATGTTATTATATTGTGGTGCAAATTGAAAATTTATTTTGGTAATCGACAATGAATTTTGGTAATTCACTATGAAAACGTATTATAAATAAACTAAATATAATACAAAAATGGAAATCTGCCATGACCCCGACATGACATTGGAGGCCCTTGTTCGCCATCATAGCGTCGTGCGACATTTACAACACTGCACAAAACACATATTTCAATTGCCAAAACTTAAGGGTATGCATGAACTTGAGAAACTTCTCAAATGTTTGGTATTTTTTTTTAAAAAGGTTAAAAAAACAAAATTTATTTTGTGCCGAATCAACTCTGAACCGACTCTAAACCAGATCAGTGCCTAGAAACGATTGAACATGCCTAAGTTAGATAGGTGAATATGATTTGAGCGCTTAGTCGGGGCTTAGGCGCCCGCCTAGGCCGACTTTTACCATCCTGATAAAAATTAACCTAATTAAAATAATAATTTAGAATGGAAATACATACATGTTCCAAGTAATTAATAAAAGTGTCGGTGCCACGGTACACAATGATCGGTGACGTTTTGGCCTTGGATTCTTCTACTTATGGTTAACCTTCAAAATTATTAGTATTTTAATAATGGGCTACGACTATTATTCTATTTATTATTATGATATTTTAATTAAATTTAAATAACAGTCTCTAAATTAAACGAACTTTTTTAAAATTCAAAATTCTGATATAACCTTAAATTATTAGTACATCAATAATGGGTTAGTACTGTTATTCCAATTCTGATACATCAATTAATTTCCAATAAAAATTACCCTAACAAGTTATGTTGAATAATTTTTAAGGACACTTTAATGATTTGGGATTTACACTGTCTCTGGTATAATTGATTATTCGAAGTTCGGGTGGTTGCATTTTGGGAGTTGTATAGTCTGGTAGACTCTACTTGAACTACTGTGTAAAATATATATGTTCAATGAGGTAATTTTTTTATTTATTTTCTTTTGGGATACTTACACATTACTATTCTAAATATTTGTCATTTTTGACCTATTATACCCAACTTAATTTTTTTAGAACCCTACAAAATTATCTGGTAACATTTAAAGATAATTTTAGTTAAATCTAATGAACTAATTTGTAAGAAGTACAAGATGCCATTGTTACATGTATACGTTTCAAATTCATAGGTAATTCCAAAGAATTGTCTCGAATTTTGAATCAAAATCAAGCATAACCTAAAATTTTTCATTACGTTATTCCGATTCTGATACACCACTTAACTTATACTAACAATTCCTAAATCATGTATTTAATAGGTTAAGAACAAACAATCTTTTAGATAAATTAGTTTAATCCACTATATTTTTAAGGGGAAAACAAATTGATACACCCAGAAGATATTGTTTCTAACTTTGATACACTTAAGTTTAAACTTGTCATTTCTGCTCACCGGATTTATCATTTTTTTATCCCATCACTAACGGTATTAGATTTCGGATGAAGTTTTTTTATTTTGTGTGAAAAGTCAAAATTTTCCTCAATTATTTATCAAAATTTCAAACTGATGTCATTATTCATCAAGTCATTCATAATTCATCAAATTATAATAATTATTTAATAATAAATAATTTATATTAATAATAAATAATTTATATTAATAATATTTATTACCAAAAAAAATAATTTTTATGATTATTTAATAATAATTATTGTTATTAATAATAGTTTAATAAAAATTAAAAGTAAATCAATTTAGTTATTGATTATTAATAATAAAAATTAAAAGTCAGTTAATTATTAATAATTTAAATAATACTAATTATCAATAATAATATTAGTTATTAATAATATATTGAAACTTTCGAATAACACAACCCTCTCATACGAGTTTCGTTCTGGACTCATACTATATCAAATCGTAGAGAATCGGAAGCTGACAATTTCGAAGAAATATTTTTTGTATATATATTATTAATAATTGATTTACTTTTACTTGGTAAATAATTATTACAAAAATATTAATAATATAAATAATTAACTATTAATAACGTTTTTTTGCATTTTGCTCTAATACCGTTAAATTTTGGACGAATTTTTTTAAGAGTATAAGAAATTTGTTGTCGTTGTGTGAAGTTTTGGATAAAAACATATTTCTTAAAAATTGATGATATGCTTATTCTCTTCAATTTAATATATTATGAACTCGAAACATAACTTGTATGAGAGAGTTATGGCAATCGAAAGTTTCGATATATTATTAATAATTAATATTATTTTATTTTATTTATTGTTAAAATTTTTATTCATTATTAATGATATAAAATATTTCTTCAAAATTTTTTATTCTTTCGATTCTCTTCGATTTGATATACTATAAGTTCGAAATGGAGATCATATGAGAGAATTATGTCATTCGAAAGTTTTAATATATTATTAATAAATAATATTATTTAAATTTTTAATTAATAATATTATTTAAATTATTAATAATTAAACCGGTTTGACCAGATTTGAATGAAGATTTATTAATAAATATTATTAATAGAAATTACTCATTATTAAATAAGTATTATAATTTGATGAATTATGAATAATTTAAAGGGATAATGACACTTTGTTACACCTAACTATAGCGAAATGACACTTTCATATCTTAATTATTTTAGTCTCTTTTTTAGTACCTTGACAATTTTTTTTGTGACAACCTATCTCTAAAATCCTTAAAATACCTAAACTACCATTAGTTTAAAAAATCAAAAATTGAATTAATTCAATTTTGTTTATCTTTTGTTCAATTTGATTTATATTTAAGATGTAATTACAATTATGCTCTCAAATCTAAAATTAAATTTGAACCATTTCAAATTTGGTTTGATAAATTAAATTGGATCAATTTTATTCTAATTTCTTAAGCCATGGGTATTTTAGTCATTTTAGCATAGGTTGTCACAAAAAATATGTCAGGGTACCAAAAAAGAGAAACAAATATTTAGGGTATGAAAATGTCATTTCGCTATAGTTAGGTGTAACAAAATGTCATTATCCTTAATTTAAATGAGTTGAAAGTCGTGACTCGATATTATGGTAAACGAGTCGAGCTGAACAAGTTTGAAAAAATTATTAGCGAACGGTGTTGCATACTATCCATTAAATATATTAAAGTTAGAAACGATATTATATCAGTACGTACGTTTTATTAATTTTTAAATTTAAATTAGATGTGTGCAGTCATCAAATTCAAAACAGAAGAGTTATTACATCACTTGAAATCTAGAAAATTGAGTAATTATTATTCATGTCATCATGTGGGTCCCACCCACGAGCACATGGGCCTACAGAAGCCCGTTATGTTCATTTTCCCCAGCTGGAACTGGAAGCTCCACTTCACTCACTCTCCTCATTTTCTCGAGAAACAAACAGAAAATCAAAATCCCCACACAACCGCCACAATTTCTACTCCCAAACCCGAACTCTATCTCTTCTCCTACAGAACAGTTTGTCTCTCTCTTGTCTCTTCCACCGAGGAGAGAGAGAGACAATGCCACCGTCCTCGCTCTTGCTCTCGATCTCCTTCTTCCTCCTCTTATCCTGCGCACCCCTCTGCTCATCCTGCGGTTCCGGCCGTCGTATCCTCCACGAGTCCTTCTTCCCGGAGGAACCTCCCCCTCCGTCTCCGTCGCCATTTTCCGATTCCAGCTCTACCCCTAACCCGTCCCCGTTTTTCCCGACCTACCCCGCCCCTCCTCCGCCGCCGTCCCCCGTCGCCTTCGCGTCTTTTCCGGCCAACATTTCCTCCCTCGACCTCCCCCACGCACCCGCTGCCAAATCCTCCTCCAAGCTTGTCGCCGCCACCGTCGCCGCCGTCATCTCCGCCGTCCTGGTCGTCGGCATTGCGGCGTTCTGCTACTGTCGCCGGAGGCGGACCCTGGAGTTCTCCGACGACAAGACCTTCAGATCGGAGAACAGCAACAGGCACGCCGGTTCTGTGATCGTGGAGGCTTCGAGTAGAACCCACAAGTTCCGGACCAGCTCCACCAGCTCCGAGTTTCTCTACCTGGGCACTCTTGTCAGTTCTCGCGGCGGCGACGGTGTTTCGAGCCTGAGGAAGTCCGATTCGCCGGAGCTCCGGCCGCTGGCGTCGCTTTCCAGGCGGAGCTTAAACTGCGGCGTGAGCTCGGAGGAGTTCTACTCGCCGAGAGTGTCTCTCGGTGGGCGCGAGAGCGACGGCGCCACCGGATCTGGATCTAGGAAAGCTCCGAGTAGCCATTCGTCGTCTTCGTCTTCATCTACAGGCTCGCCGGCGCGATCGCAGTCGATAAGCCTCTCTCCGCCGGTGAGTCTGAGCCCGAGAAGATCAAAACCCAAATCTCCGCCGCGATTTTGGACTGCGTATGTAATAGAGAAGACGTTTTCTTCGTCCACCGAATCGGAGACGAGCCAAGATGGGTCGTTGAGGAAGTATCTGCCGTCCCCAACTCTCTCTCCGGCGATTTTGTCAGCAATGCCGAACCCAGATTCGTCTCTGTCTCTGACTTCTTCCTCACCGGGCCGGAGCTCGGAGGGAAACCCACAAGCGTCTCCGAGAGTTTCAAACGTTTCTGAGAAAAATGTTCCGTCTGTTGACAAAAACCCAGATGCGTCTTTGAGGATTTGGAATCATTTTGTTCACAGTGATCGGTCGTCTCTGAGCTCTACATCACCCCCAAGAAGCGTGGAGAGAAACCCAGATGCATCATCTTCATTAGTTTTTCCATCTCCAGAGGAAAGCCCAGATGTGTCTCCAATTGTGCCTGATGTTATGGTTCAAAATGTGCAGTCTCCGGCGAAGCTCTTTTCAGTTCCGGTGGCTCCTCCACCACCACCAATGCCGCCACACAAGTACCAGGGAGCTCAGAACCCTGCAACACCAATTGCTCAGCTCAACTCCAAACCGCCTCCGCTTATGCCTCCTTCAAGGCCTTTTATGTTCCAAAACACAGCGCCATTGCCTCCAATTCAGCCGCCACCATTTGAAACCGTGGAGAAGAATGAGCTGGAGACTCCCAAACCAAAGTTGAAGCCTTTGCATTGGGATAAAGTGAGAGCAAGCTCTGATCGTGAGATGGTGTGGGATCATCTGAGATCGAGCTCGTTTAAGTAAGTAACTGAACTCTAGTACTGATCTGTATCCTTTTCAGCTTTCATACGGCTTTAGATTCATGTAAGCTAATGGAAATGAGTCGAGTGCAGGTTGAATGAAGAAATGATTGAGTCTTTGTTTATTGTGAACACCCCACAATCAAAACCAAAGGAAACAACTCCACGGTCTGCCCTTTCTTCACCAAACCAAGATAATAGAGTACTCGATCCCAAGAAGTCACAGAACATTGCAATTTCACTGAGGGCGCTCAATGTTACCGTAGATGAAGTCTGTGAAGCTCTATTAGAAGGTATTTAACAATTTCGCATGAGTTCTCTAACAGTTTAAAGTCACCTGTGTTCTAGAATTACATATTATTCAGAGAAATTTGCATAGCTTGGAGGTGCACATTATTTCAAAAGCATATGTGTGTGTTTTTAATGTGTATTCAATATACTGTCTTCCATTTTTGGCACTGCCTTGTCATTTTGAGGTTGACACATGATCACATAGTTATCTTCCTGCCCCATGCCTCCTTTAAGCTCTGCTTTTGTTTCTTTGGCAATTGTTGGTTGCTTTTTCATAAATTTTCCTGAATCCATGTGATGTGTTACCATTATGCTGCATCTGCATGTTCGGACACTCCTGTAACGCGTTCCATTCATTTTCGTATGGAAACATGAGTTTTTTACCTGTTAAAAGTGGGCCAATATAAACAGCTCGACATAAAGTCTTAACCTAAGTCAATTCATTGGCATTGGTCAATTCTGTTCTTGTCATTGATTAGCAGGAGCGTTTACTTTTGGACAGCACCCATTGTTATATTTATAGAACCCTTGAGGTTTTTTGCATGAAGAACTTAATATGTACAACCTTCGTCTCAAAATATACATCCTACTTCCATATTAGTTATGGATTATGAGCATATGAGGGTAAGAGGTTGTAAGTAACCAAAAAAAAATTGAATTCTTAATCCTTGCAAACACTCAGATGGAAAATTCATTTTGGGAAAGAGGGAGTATATGCTATTATCAGCATGCCACTAAATGGCTCCTATTTGTCCACAGGTAATGCAGACACACTTGGAAGTGAAGTTCTTGAAAGTTTATTAAAGATGGCTCCAACTAAAGAAGAAGAGCGAAAGTTGAAAGACTTCAAAGACGACTCGCTGATCAAGCTAGGTCCTGCTGAGAAGTTTCTGAAGGCAGTGGTTGATGTGCCTTTTGCATTCAGAAGGGTGGATTCAATGCTTTACATAACCAATTTCGAGACTGAGGTTGAGTACCTGAAAAAGTCTTTTGAAACTCTTGAGGTAATGAACTCTCCGTCTCTGCCCATTTAGTATTTTTAGCAATCCACTTTGCCTAGAACACAAAATTTCCACATCAGCTGCCTTAAAACTATTGTTACAATTCAGTTGCTATTGGTAAGAATACATGTTCTACTGCTTAACCTTTGAGTTCGATCCGTCTATTGGCTTACTTGACATTTGATGAACTCGTGTATGCATAACATGAGTAAGATAGATATCCAAAAAACAAGATGAAGTGGTGGTAGCATATAGACAGTTGATTCATTGTTGTTGATACTAAACTTAAGTGTTCATGGATTCAATCTATTCATGAATTTTGAGCATGTCTGAAATGTTCTTTTACCTTTGTTTGATAGGCTGCGTGTGATGAGCTCAGAAGCAGCAGGATGTTCTTGAAACTTTTAGAAGCTGTACTCAAGACAGGAAACCGAATGAATGTAGGTACAAACCGCGGTGATGCCCACGCCTTTAAACTCGATACACTCCTCAAGCTTGTTGACGTGAAGGGAGCAGATGGGAAAACCACACTCCTTCACTTAATTGTACAGGAAATCACAAGAACCGAAGGTGCTCGTCTTTCAAATAACACTCAAACGAGTGAAGATGCAAAGAGCAGGAGGCAAGGCCTGGAAGTTGTGTCTGGCCTGAGTACAGACCTCGCCAACGTAAAAAAAGTCGCAGCAATGGATTCGGAGGTGCTTGGTAGTGAAGTCTCTAAGCTCTCCAGAGGTCTCAGGGACATTGAGGAGGTCCTGAGATTGAACGGGACGGTTGGGTCAGTAGAGAGCAGGCAGAGATTTTCTGAATCAATGAAGGGATTCATGAAAACGGCGGAAGAGGAAATTATAAGGATTCAAGCTCAAGAAAGCGTAGCTCTCTCCCTCGTGAAGGAGATCACAGAGTATTTCCATGGGAACTCGGCCAAGGAAGAAGCTCACCCGTTCAGAATCTTCATGGTCGTCAGAGACTTCCTTAACGTTCTTGATCGTGTTTGCAAGGAAGTTGGTGTGATCAACGAGAGGACCATAGTCACTTCTGCTCACAGGTTTCCGGTTCCGGTGAATCCAATGGCACCTCAGGCGGTTCTTGTTTTTCCGGCAAGGAAACAGTATAGTTCCTCAGACGATGAGAGTTCATCTTAGTACCTGTTTTAGCATCTGGGGTTGACTTTTCAGTGGCCTCCGGCCAAAACTGCCGGGAAGTTAGCTGTTTAGGCGGGCTCTCAGACCTGTATCTGGCAAATGGAGTTCTGGCTTTTGGTTGACTCCGGCCAAAACTGCCGGAGGTAAGCTGTCCAGACGAGCCCTGAAGTTTTTTTTAACAAACGAGCTCCGAAGTATGTTCTTCACACGTGTATTTTATTTTTTCAATTTTGTTGTATAAATCAATGTATAAGATCTTGGGATTGTTTCATAAAATAGAAAAATATACAAGTTCTAACCGGGTAGATTTCATACGAATTTAATTATTTCGTTGTGCAAAAATGTGTATGTATTGCACTCTAGTTTCAATACTTAAAATTTATATAGAACTTGATCCCTAACTAAGTTGATTTGAACTAGTATTGTCCAAATATACGAAATGTTTGTTTTGTTGTCTCACACGTAGAAGCCGTCTTGATCTGAATTACATACAAAAATATATAAATAAACGATTGGTCATATTATGATTCATGTGATAATGTGGCACGCATGAAAATTCAAGCTTATGCGTGCAAAAATGTACCTTATTGTCATAGAACTTATTCAAATTTAAAATTCACGTGATATTGGTAGGACATGAGAAAGGTCGTACAATACAAACCATAACTTCCAATGATCCACATGCCAATTGAGTGGCTCCATATGCAAAGTTTTGCATCTGCAATATCAGAGCTATTGATTGAGATGTTGTGTCATTTTCACAAACTTTTATGATAATGATAACAAGATGAAAAGTCAATCATGGAGAAAGAGACGGTCATGAATGGCTTGGTGCCGACCTACCCCAGCCAAGGACAAGTGGGCCGCAAGGTGGCTTAACTAATATGCATATCAAAAACTGAGAGTTCACGGCTAAGTATATTTGTTTTACACTTTGATACCTTGTCTTTTTAAAAAAAATTTTATATTTAAATAACAGTTTGAAACCACCAAATTAGGCCACTTGCGAATGTGTGATACCTAAATTACCATTTGAAAAAAAACTAAGTTCACGGCGGCGGAGGTGGAGTTCGGCGGCGGCGAGATGGCCGAGAATCACCTTCTTTCATAACCCTCTGGCCTAAACAAAATGGATCGGTTGCATGCGAATATACACTGTACATCTATTTTCTTATGGAAAAATTCGCATGTACTAAGATTTGAATCTGTTGTTACGTGTAAATGTTGGATGTATTTTTTAGAACATATAAAGATGTTGGTCATAATGTCTGAACATTCGGTGAAGACATCTTTCGACTTAGGTTTAGGTAAATTTCCGGTTTCGAGTAGATATTTTTTTATACAATTGTACTACTCGATTACTCCGATCGCAAACATATGGAAAAGGAAGCTTGTATGAAGAAATAAATTTCGTAGAGGAAAAGGAAACAAAAGTCGTTTGGAAAAAGGGAAGTACGAATACGCGTTGTGAAAAGAAAGAGAGAACCCTAGAAGGATCTCAAGACTTCGTGTATGCTGCTATAAAAGCCGAGGGTGTCCCCTTAGCAGTTTGACGTTTTTCTGTGCAAAATATTTAGAGCTCCTAAGCGTGTTGGACTAGTGTGTTGGAAGGTTGTAAGTCTTGTTAAGAACGGTGTGCTTCGACAAACATCATTCGAGGAGATTGAGTGTTTGATCGATTAGGGTATTGTGCTTGCCTGATTGTTGAAGACAGAGAACACCCGAGCATAGGCGTTTGCTCGAAGAGTGAAATTGAGGGGGAGTCCCTGGTCTAGGCACTCACTAGTAGTAATAATAGCTAGGACAATGATTTGTGTGATAATCAGTTGATACCTTTGTTGTACTATTGACTACTTGATAGTGAAAACCTTTCCACTGGCAGAGTGCCCCCAGACGTAGGTGATGTTGCACCGAACTGAGTAAACATATTGCATGTCTTCCGTTTTTACTTGTACGTTATCCATTATCTGTGACTGAGCAAGTTGTCGGACATAAAGTCACAACATCGTGTGCGACATCTTACTCATGTGACTAACCAGAATTTCAGAATTCAAGACCTTACATATGTTAGTGTGAGCTTTTTGAAGAGTTTCCATGGGTTTCATAACAATTAATTACATGCGGAAACGTGAAAATAACCATGGATTCTCGAATACTAAATTGATAATGACCATCATGTGAATTAATTAGGCACATGAACATGAATAAAAATCTAGAATTTTACCTTTCAATACCTCAAATCAGTAAGTATAGAGATCTATACTCTCTAGATTTATCCAGAGAGAGAGAGAGAGAGAGAGAGACGGTGGAAATGGGGTGTAGGGTTTGGCCAAGAGAGGGGATTAGCCGAAAAAAAATATATGAAAATATATCATATTTTCAAAAATCAATTTCCTAAAATCTCTCTCATTTATCATAATATAATTATTTATTATAATTCATATTAAGAATAAGCTTAAAGCCCAAATAGCTAATCTTTAAATAAACTCATTTAATTGAATTATAATTAAATGGTTTAGCTAGACCGGTCCAATTCCCTTAAACCGATTTCTGGTTTAATCTAATTCGCTCTGATTTGATTAAATCGAAAGGCAGATTATCCCATTCTCATACTTCTCAGACACTGACTTATACAAGTCTCTTTTGCTATACCTTACTTAAAAGTGTTTGACCCTCTTGTCTCACGACCTGTTGGCAGACTGTCAAAATTACCATTTTGCCCTTTCCATCATAAGTGGTCTTTACCAAGACATTATGATTACCCAACGTCCATGAATATCGATGATCCGATTTAACCTCTTATCGTCCATGTCACTATCCTTTTATCAGCCCGATATCTAGATTGATCAAAAGGCATAGAACAATCATTCTTATTTATCAATCATTGTTTCTTGATGTCTGAGATGACTGAAAACGGATACTTAGTATCTCCCACATGGCCATGCAATTTCCTTCAGTCATACTAATCAAGTGGCCTAAACAGATATCATTACCATACCGGAGTATGAGAGATAAATATCTTAACCCTCTTTCGAGTTCACTCATGTAACTCATAACTAAACCAATCAAAGCCCTTATGGCTACCCTTTTACAGGTAAATCAATGGCGCACGATCAGAAAATCTTATCAAATTACTCGGACCTCCAAACGCAAATTCCAACGGTCAGAACGTAGTATCACATCTTCCGAACATCCTGTCCAAAAATCAGCACGATCCAACGGTGGATTGACCTCCGATCGGACTCGAGAACAGCGGCGGATCCAGAAAATTTGTCAAGGGGGGCAAAATTTTACATTAAAATTTTAATTAATTAATTAATAAATAATATATTTAATTAAAATAATAATTTTATTAATAATATAATTACTAAATGTGTATAACAAATTTAATTCGAGCTTGATTATTTATTTTTTAGTTGAGTTTGAATTTAACTTTCATATATATATAAATACAAAATAAGTCGGTTTGCGAGCCTTTCAAACTCGAATAATTTGGTCTCGAGTTTGATTTGCTTATCAAACGATCCACTATTGTACTTAACATTTGCATAAATTTGCTTAGAAAATTGAACTTTTTTAATAATTAGTAAATATAATACATCAAACAAAAAGTTTAATGAAAAATGAAAAAACAATTAACTAATACAAGAAGTCAATTATTAGTAAAATATAATTTTAACCATGAATCACAAATGCTCCATTTTAAAAGCCCACACAGATTAGGCCCATAAATCATTAAAAAAGAACACATCTATTAACATTAGACTAGGTTAAACTTAGAAATTTATCACATAATGATCACAAAGACTCTTTTGTCTAAGGATACAATGACAAACTACGATATGTGAGTATGCTCATGACAATATCTATGCCGCATACTCACCATCGGGTCGTCCAATATCATCTCCTTGATGATATCTATGATCTAACTCTGACACTACCTTGCCATGATCAGTAGAGCGTGATCATATAGAATTAGCCTCATACTGATCGCTTCTTAATGAAGCTTCACTGATCAGGGACGCATTAAATGTAATTCTTTCTGATCTACAGTTTTACTATTAGTGATGACACACATAATGATATAGATCAAATTACATCTAATATATTACTACAACACATTAGTAATATAATGTTGTTTTATTAATTCGAAAGATAAAACATTACATGTAGATAAACTTATTACATTGGACTAGGGCACAACTCAAACACTTCTTACCACTTGACCCAACTTGTGATTGTGTGTCTTTACTCTTAGTCATAACAAAAAAAAACTTCTTCTAAAACCTCTTAAAACATGGTTCATTATGTCTGTTACAGAACTAACCATGCAAACCAATTTGACAATGAGTACAATTGAAACAAAGTAGTAAGGATAGACTCAGGGTAGGTCAACTTATTACCAATGAATCAACCAAGCTCACACCAACATTTTTTATCTGAAGAATACATTATATTAATGAAAGTGAGCACGATCCCATGAATATATTGTTTTATAAAAGTTGTTGAGATTATATGATTATGGTAAATTGTCGGGTCCACATTATGTTTGCATGTTATAAGACTTGATTCATGATAGAAAAAATAGGGATAGATTATTGATGTGTGATTATGACGTACAAGGTTATTCTATTTATAGATGAGATAGGGAAACCCTAATACATGTGAGAAAAGAAAACTTTAATATAGATGGGTTAACCTTAATGTGCCTTAAACCTAATAGAAGTCTCTCTTGTACATTATACAACACATTAATAATATGGATAATTTCAGGTGGCTACACTTGTATATTGCTGTTTTTCAGGTGTCCTCCTTAGAATTTTTTTTAGTTGGCTACGCCTAAAATGTGCAAAATTTTCACTTTGCACTTTCCGTCCAATTATGTTAGTTTCTAACATTTTTTACATGTGAAATGACTAAAATGCCCTTACATATCCTTCTAGTTTTCAAACATATGTCACCATTCTCTCTTCACCCTCTCTCACTCTTTTCCCTCCCTTCTCTCTCCTCTCTCCTTCCCGTCAACGCTTCCCTCACAACCCAATCATGTGATCTTCCTTCTTGCAACTATTGTCCCATAGACGAGACTCATATCTTCCAGTCCACCTATGCCTGGTCACAGGGCCGTCCCTAGGAAATTGGAGGCCTAAGACAAGACTTTATTACGAGACATTTTTTAAAAGATAATATCATACTACCATTTTTTTTCGGCGCCATCGCTTCGGCTTCGACGCTTCTCTTCGTGAAAGATGAATTACGTATAAATCATATGTTATTAAGCTGTCAATATTATTAAGTGTAAGAGTTGGTATATATGAGTTTCAATGTAGATAATATTTAGATTTCGATGTTATTGAACTAAGATAATAGAATTTGGTATATATGTAGATAAAATTTAAAAAAAAATTAAAAAAAATTATATTGGGCTAGTCGGATGAATATTTTGGGGCCCCTCTAGGGTCGAGGCCTAAGGCAAAAGTCTCTCTTTCCTTATAGACGGGCCGGCCCTGCCTGGTCAATCCTCTCCCTAAAAGTGTCGATGGACTTGCAATGCACATGCTGCTTCTTACCCACTTTTCCAAGAACTCGCCTCTTCGTTTTAACTAGGGCCGTGACGCAACTAGACTGAGACCCAGGGCACATCGTCTGTATCTTAGAGACATAACCATTATCAACCACATGGTTGTTCATGTTGTGGTCGACCCAGTTGGGGTTTTGGTAGTAGAAGCTGTCCAAGCTCAGAGGCATAGCCGAAGAGTAACCTCCCAAATAATCCTCTAGCTTTGGAGACGACTATTCACCATCCCTGCATCAGCGTAGGAATCTATCAGATGCATCAACGTTGGGAGAAAAACGAATCTATTAGGGTAATTAGATGCAGCGGAATCAAATAGTTCTCCCCACCTGTGCAAATCTCGTAGGAATCTATCAAGTAGAGCAAATCAAGCAAGCTAATAAAATATAGCAAACAAGAACATAATAGGCACACACAATTTTAGCGTGGAGAACCTCCTCAAGGCGAGAGAGGAAAAACCACGGGACCCTCGAGGCCGCTTAATCTCCACTATCAATATAATGGGTACAACGAGTTCTCTCTAAATACAATTAGAGGATCACAATATCTCAAGATTAACCAATCTTGGCTCAAACCACAATTACAAGAAAGAGTAGAGAAACTTCACCGAATCAACGGCGCACGATCAGAAAATCGTATCAAATTACTCGGACCTCCAAACGCAAATTCCAACGGTCAGAACGTAGTACCACATCTTCCGAACATCCTGTCCAAAAATCAGCACGATCCAACGGTGGATTGACCTCCGATCGGACTCGAGAACAGTGGCGGATCCAGAAAATTTGTCAAGGGGGGGCAAAATTTTACATTAAAATTTTAATTAATTAATTAATAAATAATATATTTAATTAAAATAATAATTTTATTAATAATATAATTACTAAATGTGTATAACAAATTTAATTCGAGCTTGATTATTTATTTTTTAGTTGAGTTTGAATTTAACTTTCATATATATATATATATATATAAATACAAAATAAGTCGGTTTGCGAGCCTTTCAAACTCGAATAATTTGGTCTCGAGTTTGATTTGTTTATCAAACGATCCACTATTGTACTTAACATTTGCATAAATTTGCTTAGAAAATTGAACTTTTTTAATAATTAGTAAATATAATACATCAAACAAAAAGTTTAATGAAAAATGAAAAAACAATTAACTAATACAAGAAGTCAATTATTAGTAAAATATAATTTTAACCATGAATCACAAATGCTCCATTTTAAAAGCCCACACAGATTAGGCCCATAAATCATTAAAAAAGAACACATCTATTAAAAAGTTATTCAATTCCAAGGTTTGAATCTTAGACCTCATTAATAAAATACTACTCTTTATCCACTAAACCATACAACTTTTATTGTCAAATTGCACAGTTTTTGCATACATATCAGAATTTAAGGGGGGGGGGGGGCATATCCAATTTTCCGAAAATTTTTATATGATTTTTTTTTCCGAATTCCCGGGCCAAGGGGGGGCGGGTGCCCCCCCGGCTCCCCTCTTGGATCCGCCACTGCTCGAGAACCTTGATGGTCGGCCCAGAAAATAGCAGAAAATTATGTACGAATTTCACTCTATTTCTCTCTTGAATTGGTCTTATTTCCTTCTCTCTATTGCCTCCTATTTATAGGCAAGCAATTAGTGTTTCCTTCTCCATGTAGGATACTAACTACATGAGCTTTGGGCCTCCACTTATTTAATAAAGGTCCAACAATTTTCACTTCTTTAATATATATATATATATAACAATAAACCAAGAAATAAGTAGAAAAATAAAAACATTGAGAAGTGGAGAGACCCAAGATGCCACAGTCAGTTGAAGGAGCTTCATGCACATACTGTTGATGATCCCCTGAACAAGGAAACTTTGATAAGTGCAAAGTGAAAATTTTGCACTTTTTAGGCGTAACCAACTGAAAAAGAAATTCTAGGGGGGCACTTGAAAAACAACAATATATAGGTGTAGCCACCTGAAATAATCCCTTAATAATACGGTTTTTTTTGCTTTGCCCACTCGTCGATGGTCGATGGTGATGTCGAGGTCGATGGCGGAGGTTGATGGCCGATGATGGATGTTGATTGGAGGTGAAGATGAGTTTTGGCTTCGGTGGAATAAGGTGGGTTGCTTGAGTTGATAGTCTGAGCCTGTGAGGGACCGATTGGAGTGTGGTTGGTGGTGGTTGATGCCTGATGCGCGGATGGCTGATGCCCGATGCGCATTTGCGAGGTGACAGATGCGCAGATGCCAAATGAACGATGCACTAATGCCAGGTGGCGGATGCCTTGAATTATGGGATTTCCAGCTTATGTAATTTCATATTACAAGATTCCGGATTATGGGATTGATTTGCTTCAGTGGTGGCCGAGAGGCACGGGTTTGCAATGCCGACGTAGCTCGGACGAGGACGTGACCGGTGATCGTGAGCTAGACCGAGGCTTTGACGACGATGGGCGAGACCGATGCTTTGATGGCGAGGTTGCGGCTGTTGCGACGAGGTTGAGGATTTTCTTGATCAATCGTCCAGAACAACTCGTGGTTGATCTTGGTTTATGGTGTTGCGAGAGAGGCCGAAGCTTACTACGTTGTGGTTGTGTTGACGATAGTGGACGGTGTGGGTTGATTTTTTTTGATGATGATGTTGACGGTGTTTCATGATGTGGGTTGATAGTGGAGGAAGATGGTGGTGTAGATGAGTTGATGGTGGTATGATTTGCGGAAGCTAGCGGGTTGATGGTGTTTTACGATGTAGATTGATGAGACTTGCGTTGATTTTGACGATGAAAACCAGATTGATTGAATTGATCACAATTCAATGGAGGATACGAGAGAGATTGTTGACGGAAGCGAGACGATGAGAGTTAGAGATTGATTGAATTGCCTCGTCCACTTGTGAGAATCACAAATTATTAACGAGTGGGCAAACAAAAACTTCATAACGATTTAACAAATGATCAATTAAAACTCTGATACCATGATACTAATAATGAAAAGAATATGTTAGTGATGTGTGATTATGATATACAAGAGACCTATAGAAAAACCCTAATACACGTGAGAATATAATTTAACCATTCACATGATAAATATTGACCAATTTACTCATAGTTCTGATATAATTGATTTAAGTGGTTTATAAAGAATGATTTTTTTAGTTAACATATGTATACTTACTAAAGACTACTCTACACTTGTCTGTGCATTGTCACGATGAATTGAGGAGGAATCACGATTATAGGTTTTATATTTTGAATCTAATATTGAGTGTTAATATCAGCCAAAGTAAATATAAAAGTAACATTTTAAGTCAATGTTTAAAATGATCATATATATATATATATAAAAAGTGTATTCGTGTAGCCATGTTGTGATGATTATGACATCACAACCTTATGATCTTTAGTGTACATATTTTCAAGTATTTATATATATTAGGTTACTAGTCAGTACACCCGTCGAAATTTCATTTAAAGATCAATCACTCAAATTTTAAAAACACTTCTCGGTCTCCGAAGTTTAAAACGTTAATAATTAAGTTCAAATTATGTTAAATCTAACAACAATACGATTAATTTTTTTAACACCCAAACTACCCCTAGGTATATTTATATGGTATAACTATTTTGTAAATGTGAATTTATCATTTTATCCTTCATAAAGTATTATGTTTATTTTATGATTCAAGGGTACATGTGTCTTTCGAAATAAATAAATTTTAATATTAAGAAACATAATCTGAAAACTCTAAAATACCCTCTCATCTTTTCCACAAACACTCTTTGATCCATCTTACCATCTCTCATGAATCACAAATATCCAAAATTTCTCACAAATTTTCATTTGAATTTCAATAATAACAATCATAGTCAATAAAACAATCGTAGATCAAGTTTTAATCTATACAGATTTTGATCTATAACGAAAAATAAAATAAAAATCAGTACAAAATTTGATTACAGCTCAGGTTCAAGCTCGAGTTCAGGAGCAAGAGAGAGGGAACGGAAATGGAGTAGATCAGGAGGACGAGGAGGTGGCGACGTGTGGGCGGCACCGCGGAGAGGCAAAATAGGGAGAGCTCCAACCTCGTCGGAGCAGATCTAGGTGAGAGAGCTCCAACCTCGCCGAAGAAGAGGCAGACACAGCCGTGGCGAGTAGTAAGAGGCAGCGGGATGGTCATCGTGGCTCTCCTTGGTCGCCGAAGCAGAGCCCAATGACCGAAACCCACATCTGGGCCATCAAGGGAGGTCTTCGTGGCCGAAGGCGTAGCCATAACCCTTCGCATGCCTCTTACTCTCCTCCTCATCAGCTCCTCCGCCGTGCACCATCCTCGTCATCCCCATTACACCGTCGTCGCCCCGTACCCGTAGTAGCTCGCGCCGATGTTCCACTCGTTGGCCTCAGCGAGGTCGTGGCACTCCGACGCGAGGTAGGGGCGGTGCTCCCTGGGCGGCTTCTTCGACTGGAAGTGGTGAGGGCAGAGACCATTTTTGAACGTTTGAACTAGAATTATCGTGAAAGTTGCAGAGATTTTTTGGTACTGGAATTAGGGTTAAAAGATAGTCCAGGTTAGTGTGGGTAATTAAGGTTAAAGGAGAGGGTAGAATTGGAGTTTCATGAGATTATTTTAAAAAGTTTATTTGTTTTCTTGTAAGGACCATTTTTCCCTCAATCTATTAGTTAAATTGATTATTTAAATAGGGGTAAAAGGGTAATTTCAAAATTATCATAAATATTTTATAAGATTAAAAATTATATATCAAGAGTATGTTGAACTTTTTACAAACTACATCAGTTAAATCTAACATAATTGAACTTAAGTGTAACATAATGAAACTTGAGGTATATAGAAATTTTTTTTAGACTTAGATGACTAATATGTAATTGATATGCAATTACTCCTATATATTATAAGTTGTGTTTCAAATAGCTATATGTGATAAAATTTACATGGATAAATGAAATTTGATTGGTAATTTAATGTTTTCACATTCAAAATAGCTCATCTTATGACTGAATTCGTATGAGAAAGTGAAGCTCAATTGATCGTCTAAATTTTATTGCAATACAAACAATAAAGTTGATATGAATATATTATATTATATTAATTTAAGCTTTTAGGTGAGTAAGTAATTATAATTTAGATTTTCACTTTTTGGTTAAAAAACTAATAAGAATATAATTTATATATAAATTATTAGTTTAAATTCGCACGGGTGTGTATTGAAAGCGGATTGGGTATAGATCAATCCCAGCCGACCCGTTCAGTAAACCCGAACCTGTTTCGAACATGGCAGGTTCATCGGATATCCATCGAATGCGAAAATTTTTTTTTGCCATCTCTAAATTGTGAAGAAGAGTCTAGTCGAAAATGAAACATTAAGCTCAACTTCAAATTTTGCTACAGTGCTTCGCTTGTCCCACATCGCTCGAACACTACACGAACACAGACTACTCAATCTGTAAGAACACAAACTAAGCTCAACACAGATCAACCTTTCTCGGCGTTTTGGCTAAGATCGAGTGTAGTGTATGTTCTTATTAATTTAATATATGATACGTGGGCCATCGGGGCCCACACGATATTAAATTTATATTTTAATTGGGGAGGGCCCACCACAGTAGCTTGCTCTACTGTCTCGAGACCCTCACCACGTGTCGCCCATGCGTTGCACCATTGCAAGGGCCTGGCACACCCTTCCAATTTCAGTTTAACGTTCCAACACCAAAGCCCATAATTATATGGACCTGTTATCATTCCAGGCCCATTATGTAGGCCTCCTTGTTTTTAACAGGCCAGGCCCATTCTGTGGGCTTCGTTGGAGATATGAGTGTAATTACGATTTTATCCTCCAGCTTAAATTGGAGCCGACATTGGCGCGTAGCAAATGTTTTGTTGGGGCAATGGGACCCACGTTTCCGTTTTGAAGAAAACATAGGAAGGATCCTCGTACAGTTTTCTGGTCAGGCGGTTGCTCCCACCGGTCCGGCAACTGTTTCCTTTTTGTGTTTCATCATCATCATCATTGAAAATAATGAGCTGCTTGCCCTGTTTTACGCCCCATGACGTGAAATGGGTTACCAAGAGATTAGAAAACCACAAGAAAGAAAAACAGAGGCAACCCGGTAACCCCCGATCCGATTCTTCTTCTTCTTAATTTTCATTCGATTATTGTATTGTTGATTATTGGAAGAATGTGATAGGTACATTAATTGGGATTGTAATCTTGTATCTGCTGATTATTGCAGATGAAGGAATGTGATTAACAAGATATTGGCATTAATCATTGAATAAGTATTGTTTTTTATGTTTGTATAGAAAATGAGGAACAAGAAGAAGAAAAGCACAGAGAAGTGAACAATAACCTAGAAGCTCTGAGCTTCACTTTCCGAGAGCTGGCGACAGCAACAAAGAACTTCCGCAGGGAGAGCCTGATCGGGGAAGGTGGATTTGGAAGGGTTTACAAGGGGAGGCTGGCCAAAGACGGGCCGGAGGTAGCTGTGAAGCAACTGGACAGGAACGGAGCCCAAGGGCACAAGGAGTTCCTGGTTGAGGTGTTGATCCTCAGCCTGTTGCATGATGATAATCTTGTCAATCTTATTGGCTTTTGTGCTGATGGAGAGCAGAGACTTCTTGTTTATGAGTACATGCCATTAGGCTCTTTGGAAGATCATCTTCTAGGTATTCATTCATTTATATTACTGCTTACAAGTTCCTTGTTATTAGAAATGAAACTAAAGTTTGGCTGTACACAGATTTGGAACCAGGCAAACGAGCTCTCGATTGGCACGAGAGAATGAAAATAGCCTTAGGAGCGGCAAAAGGCTTACAATATCTCCACGACAAGGCCAATCCTCCGGTGATCTACCGCGACCTGAAACCCTCCAACATCTTGCTCGACAGGGATTACAATGCGAAGCTCTCTGATTTCGGGCTGGCCAGCCTTGGAATCGGCGGAGACAACATATACGCATCTTCAAGGATAATGGGAACGTTCGGGTATTGCGCGCCAGAGTACCAAAAGACGGGGGAGTTGACCATCAAGTCGGACGTGTACAGTTTTGGAGTGGTGTTGCTGGAGCTGATCACTGGCCGTAGAGCCGTGGACACCACCAAGAAGGGGAAAGAGCAGACTCTTGTTGCTTGGGCACAACCCATATTCAAAGAAGTGAATAGGTTCCCGGAAGTGGCGGATCCTCTTCTCCAGGGAAACTTCCCGACGGTTGATTTGCAACAAGCTATTGCCATTGCTGCAATGTGCGTCAACGAGGAACCCGGTGTCCGCCCTCTCATGTCTGACGTTGTCAACGCACTCACCTTCATCGGTGAATCCGCGCAAGGCTTTTCTCATCCTCCAACGCCAGCCAGCTCAACTGAAGACGACGAGGATCACAAAGCAAGAGAACGGGAGCTAGCCCTAGCCGAAGCCCTAGCCTGGGCCGGCGCCAACTCCGACCACCCATAACAAGGTCACTGATGGGCAGTGCCTAATTGCTTATAAACTCACAAATGTGTGGGTCATTCAATTTCCTTATTTCTTCTTTTAATTGCGTATAGCTTGGAGATGGTTTTGAAGTGTGAGTGTGTATACATATATGAATGAATGTGGGAACTTACATGTAAAGAATGTTATTTTTTCTCTTAATTATTTGTATGTATATGCATATGTGTCTTCAGTGAAGATAATGACGTATCACTTCTTAATCAATCATTATTTTCACATGTAGGTTATAATCTGCAGTTTGTAGGAAATGGGAATTTACATTGCTTCTTTCTCCTTATACAGGTTTGTTAGATAGTGAATGTGTCGAGCGAGGACTTGAGTGGCAAAAAAGAGAGCAATCAGTGAAAAAATTAATGTAATCTGCTTGAAACATGACTCCATGTTCTTGCATCAAGAATAAATAAGATTAATTTATGAATCAAGAAAAGTTGAGCACAATGTCTCACAAACAGCTAAAATGAAAGAGAACAAGTCTATGTTTGGAAGGCACTTCTAGTCCTAGTCCATAACAATAAATAAGCAAGGCACACAAACCTTTTTAACTATGTGGTACTGCACTATTCAAGTGACCGTATCTTTGCATGACTCTCCTGGTTGCGAGCGCAGCAGCTTCACTCGCACGCAATGTCCCAGTTGCCATGATTGCCGCAAACTCACTACTGATCTCTTCTTGCACCTTGCTCCTCATGCTTCCAAGAGGATCGCGTGCTTCTGTGGGCTTTACAGCCGGCGGGACGGAGGCCACGGTAGTCTTTGCCGCTCCTGAACTGGCAGGCTGCACTTGCACGGTGGCCTCTGTTACCTTAGCCACAGGTTTGGTGGATGAGCTAGTGTTGCTTGGTGGTTGAGAAGTCCGTTCCATTGTTGGTGGCCTAAACTGTGGAACTTGTGGAACGGCATTTGATCTCAATGTTGTCTCCAGATTCTGAATCATTGGCACTGCAGCAGGAGCATACAATTAATTGGTTTGTGTAAATAAAAATTTTCAACCAGCCTTTTGTGTAAGAAAACAATCTATGCTTCAACTTCTGCAATGTCCGATGACATATTCAAAGAACTACGATTCCATTTTTGAGGTGCCAAGGTAAATATGGTCCTCATTTGAAGAGAACCATCTATGCTTTGACTTAATTTGTCATGAGAAGCTGCCAATATTTCTATCAGATTAAAAAATTATTATCGGTAGCCATAATATATATATGACAAGTCTAACACAAAAGGGAACCCAGCCAGAAAAGCACATGAAAACGAGATAAGGTGCAAGTACCACATATTGAGACAGTAAGACGACGAAGTTAAGTAAATTGAGGAAAGCTTACTTATAAGTGCACCCATTGGACTGTTCAGAACCTCGTTAGGAAGGTTCAAGATGTATTCTGGAATTGATACACCCACCAAAAATTGGGCAACCTCATTGGTGAAATTATTGCAGTTGTGAGAGAGCAGGCTATATGTCTCAGCCGTATAGCGGGGGCTGATTTCATGCAAATAGGATTCAAACACATCCTTCGGAACATGTGTAACACCCAGATCTACTACACGAAGTGGAGTTCCGTATTGAGTTGTTCCAGCCGGTGAACTTTGAATGCCTCCCCCGAAAAAATATTCAGTACCATAAACAACTACCCCTGTGTGCCTGTCATAGTTGGTAAGGAAATTTAACACTCGACATTCTAAGTAAATAAATAAATCGTGCATTCCTACATTCACCACCATGTTTGTGCACTTTCTTTTAAACCACATGATGAAAGCTCAGTTATATACTTCTCTCAGGCATAATAAACAATACAAAATCGAAACGAGTCATCGAGAATGACAGCTTGTTGTTCAAACATCATACCACATCACATTTTCAAAGGGCAGATGATAGGCCTAACATGCTAGGATGGTACCACATCCATTACCAATTTAACCACTTGAAAGTAAAGTGCAACTTCTAGAGCTAAAGTTCTGTGTGAGGGTTTCCTCACAATAAGAGTAGACAAAAGTTATAGCTCGCCTTCTTCTACATAGACAAATGAGGGTGATATAAAGAATAAGAACATACTCTTTATTTATACCGTTTGCTTACGGTTTCTCATATGAATCTCTTGGCTCAGTTTATTGGGGATCCCATTTACGTACCAACTCAAAAACTAGTTAATGAATTAGCTGTGGTTCCAACCAATATTTTGGTGATTTTTCAATTTTCTGACTCAATTCTTCACATAATTTACATACATATGTTTCTCCCACGACTCAATATGAGGCATATGTGTAAACAAAGGCTACATCCCTTATTCAGACTTCAAAAACTTACCATATTCCCTCTATGACTGTCCCCAAGAATGATGTAGAGAGCTGCCGAGCCAGCCCTTGGCTTAGATCATATACGTTCAAGATAACTTTGTAACCCTCCTGCAAGCATCCACATTTTTAAGTGCCCCATTTACAAGACAGTTATAATGGAAAAATAGATGACATTATGATTGATATCCATATACCTCAGCCATCTCCTGCTGCAAATTTGAAATGATTTCAAAACTAGTCAAAGAGAATGGCCCCACGAAACTTTTAAGATGACCTGTAAAAATCATAATAGGTAACTTGGTGTAAGTAAGTAGCCATAAGCAGAGGAAAATTAGTTTATACAACAAACAGTTACAGAGGAAATGATGTGTATGCTAAGGACATACATTTAAAGCACAATTTGGCAACTACAAGTGACAAGAACATTCAAGTAATTCCCAAATACAAAAGAAATAAAAATATGGTTTTACATCAGGATACTTTTGCTTAATGGGTTGGAATGAAATCATTCTCATTCCAGCTTAGCTCAATGGGTTGGAACAACGATGCACTACAGTAATGGAGCACATAACCAAACAGAGGAGCCAATTCTGAACCCTTATAATTAATCAACAAAAATAGCATCGTTCATACTAATATGACTCAAAAATGCAATTTAACTATCTACAAAAAATTAAAGTTACAAATTTTAGTGTTTGATTTTCAAAACCTTCCTCGCGTGCTCTCATGTGTCAACTACTCATTGCAGTTGAGGTTTAATTGCTTGACTAAAACAGAACAAACAGTGTAGTTTGGACATCCATAGAGCATTGAAACTCATTCTGGTATAGATCCTAACAGACAAAATCTAAAGGGGTTACTGACAGAAATTACAGTATATCACCCCAATTGTGAAAGCAACAATGCAGCCAATAGATAGAACATGAAAGCATCATGTAAATGTCAAAAACCCAAACAATCATTCTCAAAACACTCAAATTCACATAATTAACTATGACTACAATAACACCAAGAGAAACAGCAAACAGATCCGAATTCGAAATATATCCGAAACCCTAATTTCACTCCAAAATCAACAAATTACGAGCAGTACACAAATATCCAGGTACCAAAACAGTTGACTGGATCCAAAAACCGAAGACACGGACAAATCACGCACAAACAATATCAGAATTGAAGATAGATATCGCAATGGATCGAAACAGAAGATTGCATGAGAAATGCATCGCCTACCGGTAGGAAATTGAGAGCGACGGTGAAGACGTGCACGAGCTCGCGAGAGAAACCAAAACCTGTCGGGGAAAGAGTACGCTGCCTCTTTTATATGTGAACAGTGTTGAGACGACGACGACGACAGAAAGCGTACGAGTTTAGATTCCAAGCCTTCTACGCGCTTCTAGAATGTACCATCCAATAACATTTTGACATCTGTCTGTCAACTTCATTATTTCACCCGCCGGCTTTTATATATTTTTAAAAAAAAAATCACACCATCAGACCTACCTACAATAAAACTCTCTCACCACATTGGCAACTGTATCCAACCCTCGACATTTTTTAAATAATGTGATATTTTTTATTAGAAAATCAAAAAAATTCGAACTTTAGAAAATAGAGTTATCTAATTTTTTGCAGGTATCAGAATTCGAATTCAGAATCTCATATATTTCGTAGAGTTTCTTATCACTTAACCCTACTTTTGTTCATAAATAATATGATGTTCAACTTCTAAGAGTGGAGATTAAAATCATCTACCTACTCATAAAAGTGGAAATATTACCCGAAAGTGAAAAATGCTCTTACTGATAAATAACTAGCTTACTAACATTTCGTCAAAAAAACTAGCTTACTACCATTAAAATAACTGATAGATTACTAATATTAATGACTCCACAATTTTGTGGTTGGCCCATGACTAACAAATTATCATTCTTATAATCAACAATTGATGTATAGACGATGAGGTTGTGAGTTGGTTTCAGTATTTATGTAATGTTGATAGTGGTTAGTTTATAGGGTTTGAGGTCATCAGCAAGTTCCCTTTGAAGAACATTTTTCCAATCACGAAATTGTTCAGCTACAAAGATATATAATAGAAACAAAATTTAAGCTTGTAGATTATTCTGGGTGCACCACTCAAAGCATTTATGCTCATGCAGACCAATCATTCATTGTTCCATAAGTGTCACATCACTATATTTTTTCCAAAAATATGTCCGGCTGCGACCCATCACTAGATTTTCACTCCAGGGTCGTGGGGTTGGTGGGTCGGGCCGTGGTTCACCTAGAACACCACGGCCCGACCCACCAACACCGGTCTTCAGACCAACGGATAACCATACCTGGTAAATAAAGCCGGCCCTCTCCTCATTGGAGAGGTCCACGGCCCATGAGGCCTTAAACCATCTCATCCATCGTCTACTGCTTGTTCGTGTTTTTAATTATCGATAGTAGTACAATTCTCCATCGTCGCTTATCTATCCAACTCATATTACTGTTCACACAATTCGAAAGGCTGTTTTAGGCACGAGCATAGTCAATAAGACTCCCCTAAACGCCGCACAAACCTGACGAGTTAAGTCAAATCGTTCAGGCCGTGACATAAGGGCTACAATTCAAGAAAGGCAAATCTTGAGGTGCTGCTTGGATCTGCTATAATATAATCTTTGTAAGGGGAAAATTTTCAAACATATATATCATCTTAATTCTGACAACTACATGAAAGATTGACAGTCAGAATGAAAAACAACGTAGTTTCTCTTTCATCAATATACTATGGACAAAACAAGAAACATTCATGGTTGTGACAACAGCAGAATATCCAAGAATTATTGATCTCTTACATTTTCAGAAACAATGACATAACAAAAATCTCACAGGCAATTGTATTGTTAAATACATATCTATGGCCATTGATCATGCAGTTTTGGTGTAGAAGTGGACACCCACAGCCAAACCCAAAATCATCAGGGGAATTAGGAATTTAAGGAGCTTGATGATGAACTCGGGTTTCTTGTCTTCTTGGTTGTACTGAACCTGCTGCTTTGGAGGACTGTACTCTGTCTTTGTGGGGGTGATGGTCGCCGAATCAATACTACCAATATGCATTTCGTCCATCATTGCTCTTGCGGTGCTGCTGTGACCAACATCTTCAAAATCACCCGTCGCATCCTTTCCTAAGAACACATTATTCACCAACAACACAAGGATTTGTGTTAGAACAATATATAATACATGAATCGAAGTTGAGATATAAAAGTACGAGGGCATTACTACTTTTCTTATACCTGTGGCTGTTAACAAAACCTCGTCGCCACCAGGATGATCCTCCAAGAACTTGGTTACATCATATACCTGTTTCAACAACAACCAGGGCAGCGTGTTAATTCGAGTAGTCTCGAATTCATTTAACGCTCAGGTTCTTCATTTTCTTACTGAAATAAAGGATAATAATACTTCCTGAGAACCCAACCCGAAAGGCAATTTCCAGATTTTCAAGTCAAATATTCAATGAAACTAGATCATTTTTATTCTCTCTCGGTAAATGACCAACAAAATCAGATTAACCAAATGTAGGACATTTGAACCTTCCATTCTCATGAATGGTCAAGCATGGGTGATATTGACCCATAATGCAAAAGTTCATCAAAACTCGAGCTTGATTAGATTTCAAAGCCAAGCATCGTCGTTAATTTTAAATCAATGAGTAATATAGGCTTAGGATTCACATACCAAATGAAGGGCCACAAAAACAATAAATTAAAACTTTTTTACCAATCATTTAAGGAGAATGAGTTCAACCCAGATCATATCTTGATGAGATCTATACACACAAGTCATCCTATACTATACCCAAATGGCAAATCACAATATTAGATTCAAACAAGAACCCAGAAGCCAGAACCAATGGTAAACAACAATCTCCAACAAAAAAGAGCATAAAACCCACAAAAAAAGAAATAAAAATGGCAACTTGGACATACCCAGATCCGAATAGAAAGATTACCTTTCCATCAATGAGGAGCCAACAGTCGTTGGGATTGTTGTGGTGGGCGATCTCAGCAAGAGTATACACCTTTCCCTCTTCACCCATTGGACTGACCCTCTTCCTCTTTGCCGCTGAGACGATAATTGAGGGAGAGACTGATGAGACGGGTTGGTGAAGTCAAATTATATGTGGTTGAGGTTGGTGGAGTCAATTTTTGATTGATTCAATGTGAGGTTGGTGGATTCAGTGTATGCGAGGATTTTGATTGAATGTCTGAGACTGTGAGGTGGTTGGTGGGAAATGCGAACGCTGTATTTGACGAATTGGATTAAAGCAACTCTTGCTGAATCACCCTTTTTCTTGAGGATTCAGAAAATATGGGTAATTTAAATATCACATAATAAATTCAAACACTTGTGTCGGGGAGACAGTGATGTGAGCAGAATTATAGAAGCTTTATATATATATATATATATATATATATATATATATATATATATATATATATTTTTTTTTTTAGGGTAATTCCAGATGACATACCTGGTTATGTACTATTATCACATGATATATTTTATAAATTTTTCGTATTAAGATGACAATCCTATCATTTCATTTGTCTCACCGTTATTTATTCCGTCCAATTTCGTTAGTTTTTAACATTTTTGATATGTGAAATTACTAAAATACACTTAAAACTTAAATCAATTATTATAATTAACTGAAAAGACTAAAATGTCCTCACCTATTCATATAATTTTCAAACTCATGCCACTCCCTCTATCTCCTCTCTTAACGACCTCCGGCCTCCGACGGCCTTGTCTCTGGCCTCCGGTCGTGTTTAGCCTCGCTCCGATGGTCTCCAACACCTCCAGCATCGCCTCCTGCCTCCTTCAGCGTGTCTCCGTGTAGTGGTCGGCCTTAGCTTGCCAAAAAAAATGGTGACCGAAATTGCTCCATTCTCAATCAATTTGTTGTGTTCCATTTCCAATCCCAAAAAATGTATCACCCTCCATTGCACAAAATTTATAGCAAGTCATAAACCAAGAACATAACAAATATAATGAGACATTAATTAATTAATTAATTAATTAGTTAATGAATTGTTATCATTATCATGCTCACATTAACCCAAAAACCCAGACAAAACATGGGATAGTTTGAGAATTGTTTAAGAACTCATTTCTTGGTCACCAAAAACTAACAGAGTTGGACGAAATGAGTAATGGTGAAACAAATGAAATGATAGCGTAGTCACCCTGATACGAAAAATTCTGGAATCAGACATAACCAGGGTATGTCATCTGGAATTATCCCTACATTTTAATACTCAATTAATTTCTAAATTATAAATTACATGATACATTATTTTAAGGGATAATTACACTTTGCCCACACTAAAATGACCGATTTTATATTTTACTGCGACTAAAAAAAGTTTACATTTTACAATAGCTAATTGCATATTCTTTACATTTTAAAATATTAATAATATAAATTATTAATAACATTTTTTAACATTTTGCTCTAACACTGGTAGATGTTGGACGAATTTTTTTTAAAGAGTAAAAAATTTGTTGTCGTTGAATGGAATTTTAGACAAAAACTTATTTCTTCGAAATTGTTGAACTTATGTAACTATTCGATTTGATATATTATGAGCCCGAAATAGAGCTCGTATGAGTGAGTTATGTCATTCGAAAGTTTCACCATATTGTTAATAATTAAATATATTACTAATAATTAAGTGTTTAATTATTAAATATCAAAATAATATTAAGTATTAATAAATAAATCTTTCATTAAAGTTTTTGATCTTTCGGTTCTCTTCGATTTAATACACTATGAGCCCGAAATGGAGGTCGTATGAGAGAGTCATGCAATTCGAAAGTTTCAATATATTATTAATAAATAATATTATTTTAATTATTAATTAATATTATTTGAATTATTAATAATTAAACCGGGTATGATCGGATTTGAGTGGAGGTTGGTCTTAGTTAGGGAAGATACCCCTAAGGGTATTTTGGTCTTTTTTTATAAAATAAAATTTTGGGTTAATTACAGTTTGCCCATACTACACTGGCGCGTTTTACAGTTTGCCCCAGCTACAATAAAAAGTTCAAATTAAGACACGCTAATTGTATTTTTTTTACAATTCCGTTAGAAATTGGATGGAAACCTAAAAATTTGGACGGAAACCTAATTTTTTTTCAAAAAGACGAAAATACCCTTTCAGCTGGTTTGACTTGGACCATAAATAAACCAAAATTAATCGGAAGATCAACAATTATTTTAATTATTAATATTATGTTAATTATTTTATTTTTTTATTTCGAATGTATAGTTATTAATGTCATTTGTGTCTAATTATTAAAAAAATTATATAATTAGAGAATTTTTTTTTTTTAAGTTGTTGATCTTCCGATTCTCTTCGATTTGATATACTACGAGCCCGAAACAGAGCTCGTATGAGAGAGTTATGACATTCGAAAGTTTCAATATATTATTAATTACATAATTATTATTATTATATAATTTAATACAAAATCGGTCCAAGTCAAACCAGCTAAAGGGGTATTTTCGTCTTTTTTGAAAAAAAGTTAAGTTTCCGTCCAAATTTTTAGGTTTCTATCCCATTTTTAACATAATTATAAAAAAATACAATTAGCGTGTCTTAATTTGAACTTTTTATTGTAGCTGGGGTAAACTGTAAAACGCGCCAGTGTAGTATGGGCAAATTGTAATTAACCCTAAAAATTTTCATCCAAAATCTAACACTGATAGGGTAAAGTGTAAAAAACGCAATTAGCGATAGTAAAATGTAAACTTTTCTTTTGTTATAATAAAATGTAAAAGTGATCATTTTAATAGGGACAAAGTGTAATTATCCCTTGTTTTAATATTTGTATTATAATGTAGTGACAATTTTACATACCTTTCTTTCTTGAAGAAGTATACTCATGTTTCACTTAAATTCTTCAAAATCTAAATGTATTTTGTGAAACTTTTTAAGCTACGAAAATCAATTTATCCTATTTTTTGATTTTATTGAAAAACCTGTAAACTTTTTAGGAAACGGCAAAAATATCATTATATTTAACAAAAATTAAAAATATTTTTAACTTTTTAAAAACATATTTTTAATAATAAAAATGATAAAAGAATGATTTTACTATAAACAAATATTAAAAAATTAAAATATTATTAAAATTAAAAACCCGCCTTGTATGAGTTTTACCCGAAAAATAGTATAAGTATATAAACTCCAAAAAATTTTATTTGAAATTTAATTATTTATATAATTTCTTTTATATACAATATACACATTTTATATTATAATATAAATAATATATATATATAGGGAAGGTATCAGCTACAAACCTCTTATTTGGTGTCAAAACGTCCAAATCACCTCCCAATCGTCTGATTTGTGCGGAGCGAAAGAGATGGCGTCACGTGTAACCACGTGAATTGAGAGGGAGATAACGGGCACTGATAGAGCCGTTAGGGTGTTGGTGTGTAACATACTTATTCCACATGTGTAACTATTGTGTGTATGTAACTGACCAGTTGTTACTGTGTAACACATTTAAATAGTGCGTACATGTATTCGGTTTTATGAACGTGTAACCGGTACCTTGATATTGTATAACACCTACAATATAATTGTATAATCATTCACGTATAACGTAAAACCATAACTGATTTGTGTAAGTGTTGAATTGTATAACAATAGTTACACACGCGAAACAAGTATGTTACACACCAACACCCTTAACAGCTCCGTCAGCGACCGTTATCTCTCTTCAAATCCGCGTCGTTACACGTGTCATCATCTCCTTCACTCCACGCAAATCAGACGGTTGGGAAATAGTTTGGACGTTTTGACACTTATTTGTGGTTTGTAGCGGAGAGCGCAACTATATATATATAATTAAAAGGTTAAATGATATGGGTGCAAGTCGTAATCGGATCGGGTGTAGGTCGATCCACATCCGTTCAAAACCATGTTAAAAAAAACCCAAACTTGACCCGATCCTAAATTTTTTTAGGTTTCTCCAATTCCAATCAAGGTAAGTGTATCATATACCTGTCGAAAATAAAAATAGCAGGAAAGTATAGTTATCCACATGTGACGGGTAATGTATTTAGGGTATTTATAAGATGAAAAAATAATTACTGAATATTTATTTGTCAATTCAAAGAAATACAGCTTAAATGTCATTGTCAAAATCTTTTCCAAGACCACTGAAAATGATGTGTCAACGAATTTCATTGGGCATCCATATGGGTTAAGGCTACCAAATACTCTTGAATCAATTGGTCCACCTCATTTTTCTTCAACACAACTCCTCAAATACCATCTCTCAACTTTGGTTGAGAATTGAGGTTATTTTTGTTCATGAATATGTATTCATACAGTAAAATAATAGAACAGCATTGGAGATGTTCTGAGGCACTGCGTTACATATTTACACGGGTTTGAGTATCATTGTTTTGTTTAATTAGATAATTGCAAAAATCGGCTTCAATAAAATGGCATAATTGTTAAAACTTTGTGATTCTTTGAAAATAAATGGAGTTATTTTCATTGTATATTGTTTTGAAAGAATGATCTTTTACGTATTTAAAAAATAATAATTTGAAAGGTAATTTTGTTTGTTTATATATTTTTTACGGCGGAAAGAAATAAGTTCAGAACAATTAACCAAATATTTGATAACTCGTTACAAAAATAAAATATTAGACGGCTAGTTTTTACAACTATCTCCATTTTATTTCCAGGTCTTTTCTTCTAAATTTGTTACTTGAAATTTGAATCTTTACCTTATCAATCAAGCTAACTGCAGCAATTCAGTAATTAGCAATGCTATTGCTTTGCCATATACTGCATATCCAGTACAAGTTTTCAACTGATGACATGATACCCTAATACATTAAAATTATACTGATACCAGTTTATAAAATTATTGTAACCTACAATTAACAACAATTATAGTAGAGCAATGAGGATGGTTAACAGCAATTACCACACCTACCTACCATCCACAAAGAATACAGCTATGTAGTTTCTATAATCTCTATCTATACCTTACAGACCTCTTTGCAGCCAATTTTCCTGCAGCATCAGGTCTTCGGAGCCCTACGAAGAGGAGTATCGGTTTCTCAGGAAAAGGAACAACGCTGTTGATGCAGCTACTGCATATGGGAACAGCGTCCAAATACCCTGCACGTGTGAAATTGTTACAAGTTAGGTGTTTGGAGATTATAATTACAGCAAGTGGTTGATGTGGATAAGTATTTGCATACCACAACTGTTGCAACTGTTGCAATGGCAAATACCGGGCGCTCCCTCAACAAGAATCCTATTCCTAACTGAGATTGGAAAGCGACAAGAATGGATTGGCATTGAATTAATAACTCTAACTATAATTTATAACATCCCCAAGAAACAATTATCATGTGTGTGCGTGATGACTAATGTGTGTAAGAAATTATACGGGTTCAGCATAACTGAATTACCTGGAGTGGGAGAGTGATTAAGCCGCCACAACAGACTCCAGCAAAGAAACACTCTGGAGAAATACCCTGCAGTTGTATAATAGTCAAGGTTCTAAAACTTGGGATTGGCCAAAACTCGACGAAGCGACAAATAGAAATTGAGGAGAAATCAGCAAAACTTGTTTTATATTAAAAAAGATTAACATAAGAAACAAGTTCAAACAACGGTAGATAGCAAGTCAAATAAAACCAGTCTACATTTGACTAGTCCAAATGGAGGATACGAGGACAACTTGCAAAAAATAGAACAATTTGAAGCATATATAAAATATAAAAATAAAACTTGACCAACTCTAACCAGATTCGATCAAGATGACCGAGAGAAAACTCGGTAAAACTGAACCACCAAGAACAATAAGTAAAAATTGGCCCAAAACCCAGCTTCAAAGGAGTTTAAGAACACAAGCTTTAACTTGTTTTTGTGCCAACTATTGGTTACATTTATAGCTAAGATAATAAGATCCTTATATACCCAACACTATGAAACTTGTTTATACTGGCAAGACAAATTCATAACATGTTGATTATAAGACTTGTGTTGCAATACTGACCATGGCGCCCGCCAGGAAACCTGTCGGATTCCTCACTCCAATGGAAAGTCGTTCAACTGCAGATCAAAATGCATAAGAACATCAGAATATGATGACGAGAGTTTGGTTGAAGATTATGGAGATAGGAGATGAAAGACGAGTTTGTAAGCTCACTTAGGCCTGTTAGATTGCCATATCTTTGAACTATATTAGTAATGCGCTGAGCCTTCTCTTTTCCAATTCCTAACTACATTTAATATCAAGGTTGATAAAAATAAGAAGCTGTCCATATTCCAAAGCTTATGTAGTCAGGTAAGTAAGTGTTGTCCCTCACATTCACTTCCACACAATATGCATGCCAGATAAATGAAAATGAGCAGAACAACACCAAAACAAACTAAGAGTTATGTACGTGTATACTGTATATGCACATATATATTAAGAACACAACAGAAGTTGGAAAGTAAGACATCAGACTAACCTTTGAACAAACATCGTCAGAAGCTCCGGACTGCCTAAAAAGCTTCCCTAAATAAAATGGTATCAAGTCGCTTATGCAAACTCCCCTGAAGATTCCAATCAACCATAAGATTCACAACAACAATGCAATATATGGACAACAAAATATACAAATGAGTCACCACTGACCAGTAAACCCATAGAATTGTTGATGTTATGTATGGGGCATTTTTGGAGAAGGATTCAGCAAAACTCTGCCACGTCCCGTCCAAAGTCAGCTTCCTCGCCAAGGATATTCCAACCTATACCATTTTGCAAGAAAATCAATCATGGTTCATATAAACTATGAGAGAAGTACACCCAAAAAAAGAGGTTAATCAGTTGAGTTAGTGAAACAAAAGTACCAATTCAGAGGACAGACCCATATATTTAAAGCCTCTTCACTGATGAAAAGTCCAAATCCAGCAGCCATAAGCAACCAAAAGTAGATCCATCTGTATTGCAGCATGTTATGAGAATCTTGAGAACTTTTCAATTCTTGAGATAAGAAAACTTTTAATCAATACAATCTTGATACTAATCTAGTGAAACTGCTTTCTCTTCTCCAAAAGCGAAGTCATGTCAACCAGACATCATATATAAACCATTTTTTCTTAGCAAATACAAAAAAAATCTTCCTTGAACAACCAAAACATTAACTTATAATTGTGAAAATTGGATCTGTAGTATCTTGCTTTTGCGAGGAGTGTTTGTGTATTACATTTAATGCAAAACTTACTACCTGACTTTTTTTGCACCGTTAAAATGAACTGGGAAGACAAAAATACCCTTCCACTTGAAAAAATATACATGTAAAAGTTATTATAAAAATATATTTATCATTAAAGAATTACATGTAAACATTTTAAATAATTATTTTTTTATTTCGGGGGCAATTATGTCATTTTAGGAAAACAAAATTGGAGGTCATGTGACCTATATGACCCATTTTCCGTCTGTCTTGACGGAGGTTTGGATAGTTTACAATAATTTTTTACAATTAACATAATACAGACTCATTGCAAAAGTGAATACAACTAAACCAATCTCTTCTTTAAACCCATCCAAAATCAAAATGAGCAATTTATTGACATGAGAAATTGGTAGTTTTTTTTATAGACCTCTGCTCAGAAATTGCATTGGTAGTTGATTCACACAAAACTAAGCATAAACAAGACAAGAAAATGATAATGACAATGATGGGAGACAAATACTATGATTAGTTATGGCTATCATCAAAAGAAGAAACCCCAAACAAATAAACCAGCTGCTCTAATCAAAGAACCAAAGACAGGTGCATACCCTGGTGGATGCTCGGGAAGTACAATTCTGTATCCAAAAGCTTTGAAACTAAAACCGACAGGAGCTGCAACCATCGCTGAAGAGGATGAATCTTCGGCCAGGAATTGTAGGCCATATGTCGATCCAACACTTGGTCCATTAGACCCAATTGATATAAGAGTAAACGTTGCAGCTATAGCAACAGCAATAGCTAGTTTCAGCAAGAATGAACTCCCTGCACCATTTTCTCCATTGTCCTGATTTTCAAGTACCCTATTCTCCAAATTTTCTCCTGCATTTTCGGGTTTAGAAGCTCCTAATGCTTCTGATTCTTCATTTTGAAAGCTTCTAGTTCTGCTATCATATCCAATAACAGATTTTTACATACTAATGCCAAATGAGGATTAGACGATAATCTGGCAAAAGGGCCTCCATGGTAGAGAACAACACGAGCAAAAGTGAAACAAAACTATTACAGTTTCACAATAGAAGCTGTTGCTGCGTTGTTTATGAAGCATTAACTAATCATCACTGTCATTGGTTATCTCAAAATTTCCCAGCAGCCAAACAGGTGGTAATTCAACCAAAACATGTCCAAAATGACAATACACAACACGAGAAAAAGTGAAACAAACCCAACACAAGCGCACAATAAAAGCTGTTGCTACATGGTTTGTGAAGCATTAACTAATCGTCACTGTAATTAGTAATCGATCCCAGTTTTCTCAGCAGCAAAACAGCAAGCAATTGTATCAAAAGCTCACAAATTTACCTGAAACTGGAGGGTCCAGAGACGTGGAGACCTGATGCAGGCCTGTTCTTCTTCAAGAACAACCTGTGACGAAGACCAATGGCGTTTTTTGTAGTGGGTCGCCGAATTGAGGAATTGGGTATCGGAGGTTTTGGGTTTAACGAAGACCCATATGCTAAAACCGCCATTGAAGACATGGATTCGAGGTCTGCCGAGATGAAACGAAACTGTGCTATGGACGTCGAGAGCCATATATAAAGGAGATTTTGGTTTCATGTGGTTTGGTTTGTGACTGGTTAGGACCAATTTGGAAGGATATGAGAAGCTTAGACACTCCTTCCTGCTTTTATGATTATGTTTTGGATTTTCTTTTGTATATTTTTGTTTTGTGGCTAAGAAAAATAACTAGTTTTTATCATTTTTTATAAATAGTAGATAAATTCGACATTTTCGTTTCGAGGTCTTGTAAATAATTGGGGCCGGGTGATTATAGAGTCGGATTGTCAAAGAGTTATTAATGCTATTTTTCCTAGCTAGCGGCTAACAAATTGGCTTGGGAGGAAATGTTTTTTTATTGCTTTTATATTCTTGCTAGATTACCATGTTTTTCTTTTATGTTTATTTCTCAAAATTTTAACGTGACGACAAATGTGCTAATTGAGCTTGGATTATATAACTCAGGCTTTGATTTTAGAAAAGACTCTTTTTTTCGTATCTTTTAGTTGTTGTTGGAATCGATATTCTCCGATATGTTCAATATTATTCTTCTCCAACGTCATTAATCTAGTTATAAAATGGTTAATATTCTTGCCATTAATTTATTGTTGTTGATGTGTAAAATTTGGTGGGATGATTAGTCTTTCCATGCCCAACTATATTTATATATTGTGATCAGAACCTAATTTGTGATACGATATCATAACCACAATAAATATATTAACTTCTAAAATAACTAAAATTTGTGTTTGCCTTCTTTTTATTCTTTATCATATGGTTGTGAAATTTTTTTTAATCCATCAAAATTGACCAAAACGGAAGATGACGGTGATAGAAATGCAGAAAATAAACTAGTAAAATGGAACTATTTGGACTGTCGCATTTGGATCACTCGGCGTTAAATACCATCATGTGTGACCATCCATCTCTAATATAGAGGTTTTATGAACATTTTATATCAAATTTAACTCTGTGATAGTCGGTGCAATTAAATGACACCATACACTGTTGATGTGCAACGAAAATAAAGTAAGGGTAGTGATGTGCAAAACTCGCATAGTCGAAGGTAGTGATCATGAATTTTTCCTAAATCGAATACTAGAAAATCGATCAGAATCGGATTGAATTTAGACTAAATTGATTACTAACTTTAAACACATGCCTTCATCTTATCCATCCATGAGTCTTCATCTTGTCCGTTCATTTATCACCTTTCTTCTTTTTCTTCTCATTTCTATCCTACAAAATATAATTGCTTTTTCATCAATGCCATCTACTCCTCCCGTCAACATCATTCACTTGCGCTAGATTTTTTCGCCCAAGAGAAAAATAAGCTTTAGATATTATGCTGGTCAGATGTAAATGTAAATCGAGAAATCGACCGATGTATAATAAACGACATATAACTCGTCTTTTCGATTCCCAAAAGGTTAAAATCGATAAGTTCAATTTTCAGTGATTAACGTTAGTATCAGTTAACCTATTTTGTTGTGATCATTTCCGTTCACGTAAAAAAAATAGAAATTGAATATAATTTATTGCATCTTATATTTCTCTCCCTATTTTATTGTTATCATATAAATATGTTAATATTAATTAAGAGGTTTTCTTTTGAAGAAGTATATTAATTATGAGTTAGATCAAAATATTTATTGCATATTTAGGTGCAGTAATTAAGTATAAATGTATCTTAAGGCTCAATAAATTTCATCAAGCCAATGAGTTGTTGTACGGGGTATCAGAGTTAATTGGGTTTATACTTGGTTAATTGCTAATTGTTTTGTGTTCTTGCCCACCTATTTTAGATATTCAAGGGGGTGGGCAGAGTATTTTGTAATAGAATAGTTGATGTTCGCCATGTCGGTCACGCCGTCAATAACATACAAAAAAGTTGTTTTTTTGCTCGTCGAGAGCATGTGACGTAGTTACAGTTTGCCCAATCAAACATGTGATGTAGAATTTGTCTGCACTAATGAGAGCATGTGAAGTTTGCAATGTCTAAAACATGTACTTAGTTTCCGTTTGCACTGTTGTGAACATGTGATATTTGCGTCGTTGAGAGCATGTGATGAGTTCTCTTTTCTCTCAATTAATTTTCGATCACCCCAAAATGTTATCGCTTTTATGATCCCCTTCGCAAGTTGGACATCGTTAGGATTAATATCACTTTCATGATCCCCTTAACGTTACCAACCTTTAAAATATATTTAAATGGTCATGATTTTTGTGAATCTCACATATTCTTTGTTTACAACATACATGGTCGGCTCAACGATTATTGATGCCTAAAGCAAAAATTATAAATAAGGCCTTTTGTTTCAAATACACAAGATGGCATTCCAACAATTTTATTAAGGTATCATGAGCCACATCCATCAAATCAAAGTGCACCATACACATAACAAACATTATAACACAACTAACTCTATAGAATCAATATATTTAAAATGAAGAAAGAATTCACATAAACGACTACAATATAAGGCACATAAACTAAGATTCAAAACCTATAACACTGAATATCAAAATCTCTACGAATCTAAATATGAAATTTCATCGTTGACATTAGCTTCAAATTCACCTGAATAAACACTATACACATTATGAGCTCATCATGTATGAAAAATTGAGGAGCACATTAACTTATAACAACAAACAAAAATAATAATAACGACTAAGGACATACCCAGATAAAGAGAGCAACAAATATTTAAAACAAATAATATTAATTTAACTAATTAGAACTTAAGCTACAACAATATCAACGTGCCTGTGATTATTTGATAAACACCAGATTTATTTCAGAAAATCTAAAACATGATATTAGTTAATGTTATTATATAATCTGATTCTAAATTTTCTATATTGCTTAATTTCCAAGCTTTGATAACTCCTCTTGATGCTTTCCCAAACTTGTTGATGAGTTGATGATGAAATCTCCAAAATCCAAACTCCAAGCTCTAAGAATGTCTCTTCAATGAGGATTATGTGTTGGAAACATGTAACCCAATAAATAAAGAAACTGTGCCCTAAATTAATCACATTTTTGTATAGCGGGCAAGTGTGGTTGATTTACGACCTTACTTTAGCTACCTTGGCAAGCGTACACGAATCACAAGTACTAATACCAGTAAATCCCGGGTCATCTTCATGGGAACTAATAAAGGGTTTTGGCCTTACTTAATTCAATGTTTGCGGATGAAACGAGAAATTGATGTGCACTACGAATGTAAACATATTACTCTTTTTCATCTTTTCTATAAGCTTATCATGCAAAACTTCTTGAACACAAATGGATTCTTCTTATCAAACTAAGGCACCACGGGTACTAGGTCTTGTTAATCTCAAATTAGTTAATCGTCATTATTAATCCTAAGGTTGAATGTGTAGATAGTCTATGCCCAGTTACTAATTCCGCCTCTTGGCGTTGGGATTAGCCTAATGATGAGTTTCTCTTTACCCTCTCGGGATCAATTGCAATACTCACTGTATTAAACCGACAAATATCAACTAAGAGCTACCGAAGGTGTCTTGACACGGTCTCGAGCCTCCACGCTCGATGTTGCCTATATCAATTAGGCTCGGTTCTCTCAAACTCGAATCACTATCCTAATCGGATCACCCTAATTGGTCAAACTAGAGCAATCCACAAGCAAATTAAGGCAAGCATGCATCACACATCGCAAATTCTAGAACTAATACCTCAAATTAACATCAAATGAAATCACAATGTCTAAGTACTTATAGCTAAGGATTTTTTTCCCCAACCATGGCTACAAATATCAAATCTGAAACTGAAGTAGTAAAATTGCAAAGAGAAATGAGTTCAACAAAACTAAACAAAGGAAGAAAAATAAAAAAGTTCCTAAAAATGTGGACTCCATCTTCAAGTTCTAGACTCATCTCCAATGCTACTTTCAAACTCCAATCCTTGCATCCCCAAGACTCTAGCAAGGTCGTCTCGATCGTGGCTGCTCAAGTATGTGAGAGAAAATGGTTGTGTGTATATTTGGATCCAAGAGAGAGCTCTCAAGTTTGAATCTTAATTTAGCTTTATAGTTGCTGCCAAGAATTGGACTCCGCTCACGACTCCGGTCTGGAGTACCAGACGGATTCACTCAATGGAGTACCAGACGGATTCACTCGAAAACTAGGGTTTATTTCCCATTTTGCTCCTGCACACGCCACAGACTCTCGCAACACCACAAGTTTCCAATGTGATATGAGTTAAAGCTTAATCAAAACTAAAAACCAATTAGTTATGGGAAAAATGTGTCAAAATGACATTCTTTCAGACTCATAACAACGCCCCAAACTTAAAGTTTTATCGTCCCGATAAAAAAGAGAAACTTTAAGCAAAGAGGACTTTGATATCGAAAGGGATTCACAGGGAAGAGTCCCCTACCCGAAAATACATTATTATGCATATGAACCTAACTAGCATGCATTGGAATATTTTCAACCCTTTTCAAGAGACCATGAGCAATCGTTCAAAACCAAAAGGCCTCTATCTCACCCACATGCTAACGAATCATGATTCGACCACGTTCCCCTATACCAACACCAACCAAGATGCCAATTTAAATGCGTGAGTATCTGATTTGTTAGTTGAGTGTTTCTCACATGTTGTTTTAGTTAACCAAGAGTAACAAGTCCAACTACATGATTTTTAATTAATGCTCGTGTTGAAGACTGTATGAACACCCGAGTTACAGATTAGTGATGAATATTAATGGGATGTTGCTTTTTATCTATAGAGTGAGCTACGTCCTTACATTCTCTCCCTGGGTGTACTTGTGATTCCCTTGTTCCTATTCTATTTTTCATGACTTTAGTCTATCCCGAATTTGGCCTTTGATTGAAACTTTGTCATTTGCCTTTAGGCTTTTTGTTTTGATGGATCTTTTGTGACTTTTATTAGGAATGGTTTTATTTGTGCAAGGTTTGAGTTTTTCTCATTCTATCACGACATATAGACGTTAGGGATAGTTAGCATTTATAGTGGAACCCATCTCTCAATCTCACCCACTCGCCTTTTACCCCGGACCATGTCCGAGTTTGGAGATCGAGAAACATACACAAATTACATTTTACACTATTTTTCTCTCATCTCACTCCCTCTCTTTGCTCAATTTTTCTCTCTCAACCCCCTTGTTTACCCTTTAAACCATCACTGATCTTAACTCGATACCACGTGCTTGTGTGAGAATATTCAAAATGGTTCAAGCATTTAAAATTAACTCATGGCAAACTACAACATGCAATGCTATACTTTCACATTTCAATCATACTTCAAAATTCGCAAGTCAATTAACATTCAACCAAGTCCAACACAATTCAAAGGGATTTCCCCACAACCCACTAACATGCATCGGGATTTAACAGTAGGCAATTGAACTCATGGCGTCATTACTAAGCAATTTCAATATTCCAAAAGCAAGCATTTATTCCTAACATTAGGGCGGTTCAAACTAAACTGGAAACCGACTGGAACCACATAGAACCAGACCAGGCGAAACCAGAACCAGGACAAACTGGGGAAGGATCAGTTCCAATTTTAGATAACCGGGATTGAACCTGTCGGTTCTCAATTATGAGTAGATCAAACCACAGTTAAGCGGTAGTCTTCCTCCCTTCACATGTCATCGGTCAGGTATCAAACCTGCAACCTTAGAGAATTAAATTAGTTTCCCAGCCATTGAGCTAAACTCTTTTTTGACAATTTGTGTACATATGTTCTTGATCTATAAGAGTTAACTTTTTTCATCATAACCACGAGTTGTGTTATGTTCAAAGTCCCACCTCGCCCGAATGATAAATAATCACTATCTTCTTCTCTATAAATAGAGAGTCTTTCTTATTCATCATCATTCATACTCTGCATTGTCCTAATTTAATGTGAGCTTTAATATTTTTCATTTTGTTTATAAATGTTATATATTTAAATTTTTTTGGGCTTTTATACCCGTAACTAGTATAATATTTTGTTAAGGTTAATTGTTCTATTTAGAACTAATAAATTTGAAATAGTTAAAAAAATTAATTGGTTCCGGTTTAATTGAAAAATCTGTCTAAAATGTCGGTTAACTGGTATCTCAGTTTCCTTTCATATTCGGTCATTTTCGGTTCCTAAATTTAGAAACTGAATCATGTCGGTTTGATTGTCGGTTTAGCTCACAAGTTTCAGTTAACTGGGGTTGAGAAGCCCTACCTAACAGGCACACTAGCAACCTATATGCAATAGCCGAAATTTTTCAAAAACTTAAATTTCAAGCAAGTGTGTACAATAAAAAACTACATGTACTTCATTCGAGATCTTTCAGGTCGATCATGACATACGAGCCTTCCTCGTTTCCCTCTTGGCTCCTGATGTAATCATCAGGGTTCTCCTCAAGCGAGTAGTAAGGGTTCTCCTCAAGCGAGTAGTAAGGGGTGAGGTTAAGGTCATGGTGCTCTTTTTCGGACGGTCCGGATGGTCTCGCTCCCTCATGCCCTTGCAGTCGCACGTATCGAAGCACCTCCCGAACATCATCTTCCACCTTGGTCACCTTGTCCTTCATGACTCCTAGGTGAGCTCTCGAATCCACTTGAAATTTATTGACCCACATGCACCACTTTCCCATTTGAATTGTCCACGACGAAAATTGCTCGTTGGTATTGAAGGTAGGTTGAGAACTTGACCCGCTAGCACTTGCCCGACTTGCCTCCCTCTTTTTCTTCTTCACGAGCTCATTTGCTCGAAGGAACACCTTGTAATCCAATTTTCCATCCACGCACCCCTCCACTTGTGTTGTCAGCTCTCCCAAAGGTGGTTTAAGTCGACGTCTTATGGAACACAATCATCCCCACCTCTTCCTTGGGGATCCTCTTAGCCTCGGACATTTCTTGGAATTGAACGAGCCCACTAATGCTAAACCACATGTCATGAGACGTGTATTTGTCTCATTTCTCAATAGTCTCATCCTTGAACCTGAAGATCTGCTTCAAATCACTTCATGTGATTGAGAACCAACGCCCACACAACCAGAACCTCAAATGGTTTGGCCGGTTCGAAACTTGGATAAGAGAATCACTAACTCAATAGGGAGGTCCTTGTAAACCAGGACCTTCCATGCAAAGAAGTTCTCCCACCCGAGAGTCTTCATTTTCTCCTTCAATCCTCGACTATGCTCAAGTCGACACACACCTTCTCATCGACGTACCTATTACATCGGACATGTCGTCTCTTCACCATTGTGAATATCACCTTATCCTCCCATTCGAACACCAAGCACAGGACATTGGGCGTCCCGACTTGAGGATTTATCGACTGAACCGCTAAGGGTGTTGGTGCCCTTGCATCGGTCGTGGCCCGGGACGAACACATCCCCTACCTCTCTTTGATGGTCTCTCTCCCGACATTGCTCCTGCACGAAGTTTAAACTAAAAAAATTGGAGGGTAGAGAATTTTGGGTTTATCTCTTGAAGAGACTGCCGTAATCGGGTCGAAATCGACTTGAAAAGGATGTTGAGGTGTTGGGGAACAAGGAGAACACCTTGGATCATTGAAAAATCACCGGAAAGTGGCTGAAAACGGGTATGGGGCGGAGGTCGAGGCTGCTCTTGGTTGGTTTCTGGGGAAAGTGACGCATAAACCCATTTTTCTTTTAAAACTAAGCCCTCCGATCGCACTCTGGTCCAGACTCTGTGGCCTAGTGATCCACAAGCTCGTTCCCTAACCTGTGGCAAGATTTCGATGCTCTGTAGTGATATGGGTGTGGTGGTTTGTTGGGTAGAAATAAAGTTGATATTGTATCTTTAAAAAAATGAACTTAAAGAATATAATAACCGTGAAAATTTTAAAAATGGTGAAGTATAGTGAAATGAATAACTTTTTTAAGATAAAGTTAGGTGTAATAAAATAAATGGATAACCTCATAAAACTACACTTCACTATCCAACTTTTTCACATAAGTACATATGATTTTAAAATATTTGTGAGATATCAGTTGGATTTGTTTTAGACTCACTTTACTCATTTGCTATTGTTAATTTTATACGAAATGGGCAAAATACCCATACTTGTCTCTCAAATTTTCAAAATGATGTCAATGATCCATCTTTTTATTTCTCATTCTCATTCCTCCTCATCCTCTTTGTTAGTAATTAATACTCATCAAACATAATTGATCTCCCCATATTCATAACATGAAATTGAAATTAGATTCTATCTAAATTGGTTTGTAAACCCCCACAAAATCCTAAAAATTCCAATAATTAATGAACACACATATTAAAACTTAAATTGATTCATTCTAATAACCAAAAATCATCATTCATAAATCCAACGAACAACAACCAAAAGCCACAAATTCAATTAAAAACAACAAAAAGACTAGCACGACAAAACATTCAAGGAACACTAAGAAATGAAACTCGCCTGACATTTAAAATTTTCTTGCTGAAAATTGACCTAATCACCTGGAACCTTTCGTCATCATATTAGAGACTACAACAAGCTGCCACCACCCTCTATATCCGTAGAACACGCTGCCGTCTAATTTTCTGATTTCCTCTGCCATGAATGCCCACCTCGAACCTTAGATTTGACCCTCTCCTCCTCACCATTTCACAACAAATCAACGACCAACCCTAGATCTAAAAACGGGCTAATCGGCGAAAACTCCAGATTTCTTCAGTTCATCTTTTTGTTTGAATTTTGAAAACCTGAAATTTGAAAATATCTTTAGGAGATACCCAAATTTTGAGCAATTTTCTTGTGCTTTTCAAGTGGCAAAAGATGAAAAAGAGAAAAAGAGTAATTTAAGATATTTATGAATTGAACTTGATTGATAAATGAGGATACTCACTTTATGAGTTGTACGTGATAGTTCTAAATAGTAAAAGACACGAGACGGAAGAGGAAAATAGGAATGAAGCGTGAGGAGAAGGAGAGAGAAAGAAAATTTCTCAAAAGGCATAATTTTGAAAATGTAAATGATACTTAGGGGTATTTTGGTCATTTTGCATTCAAAACTAACCGTTTAGTTTGAAAGAAAATAAAAATGAGTAAAGTGAGTATAAACAATGTCATTTGATTTCTCAAAAAAATAATTAAAGGAAAATATCACTTTAGTACAACTAAGTATTCGTTCACTATAGTACCCATAACTATCATTTTAGCTTGTGTGGTTTCCTAGATATTAAAAAAACTTACTTTGGTAAACTATACGCAATTATGTTAGATTTTTCATTGAGAAGACAAAATTGTCCATCCTAACCTTATTTAATGTTTTATTATTCATTATTAATTAAAGTTTTTAATTAAAATGTATATTAAAGAAATATGTTATACTATAAAATTAAAAAATTATTATATATTAAATTAAATTATATTTATTAATTAATGTAAAATTAATTACAAAATAGTTTTTATACTTTATATTATAATATATTTTTAACATAAAATTTTAATTAGAAAACTTTTATTAATTTTATTAATAATTAATAATGAAACATTGAATAGGAGTTAGAGTTGAAGGACAATTTTTTTAATGAAAAATCTAACATAATTGAATGAAATTTATTAAAGTGAAAATTTTAAATACTTATGATACCACACATGCTAAAATAATAGTTATATGTACTAAAGTGGAATTGGCGGATAGTTAGCTGCACTAAAATGTCATTTTCCTTAAACTAAAAGTAAGTGTAGTATAGTTAGAGCATCTTCAATGTTGCTCCCTACATTTTAGCTAATATAAAAAGTGTTTTGCATTGGAATTAGAGTAGAGAGACATTTTTTCATGTTCAACTTCAATCATACTCTCTATATTTAAGCTACATATATTATTTTATTAATATTTATACTCTCTAATTACGAAGAATTTGTTTGAGAGTGAGTAAAATAAGATTAATTAGACTATTAAGTAATAAAGTAGGAAAAGAGAGAATGTGGGAAGCTCTCTGAGTGTGCAGGGAGAGAAAAAAAAAGATAATAACTCCCTATTCTAAAGAGTCATATATAAAACTTTATTGGAGTTTATTTTTTTATTTTTACTTAATATAATAACTTTTAGCTATGTAGAGGATTACATTGAAAATGCTCCTAGAAAAGTTGATAGTCAACTGTTTTATTAAGAGGTATCCCTAAAATAAAATGTGTGATTAGTTAATAACAACTTGGTATTTTACTTTTGGGTAGAACAACAGGGTCACGTGATGATCATAAATCCATACCCATGATGTTTCTCATCTGTGTCAAGCTGCTCTCGCACTCAACTTTAAGGCCTACCGGTCCCACTTCCCATTTCTCGCTGTTACGACAAATGAAGCTACCAGTTTTGTTCATCATATGGAAAGTGAAACTCATCTACAAAAATCAAAACTTTCGCGGACATTCTTGTCAAAATTAAAATCTCAGCTTGATGAAGCTCTCAAGTTGACCTCCACAACATGCTCAGACCTTGGCTTTCTCATTAAGGTTGTTTATGATTCTCAAATTGTGTTTTTAATCATTATTACGTGTAGAAGCATGTGTTTGTCATCATTTTCTGATTCCCTTTCCAGAGAATCTTAATCTTTGCAAGGTTTTTTTATCGTCAATAGGCTCTTCATGCGCTCATGACCAGCTTTGCTTTCACTTTTCTGCAAATTAGTGTTTCTTATTGTGGGTTTTAGGTTTACCTTTCATGAATCAAAATACCCAAATCAGTAGAACTTCTTGTGGGTGTTCAATTTTTCGGGTCGAATCTGCATATCCGCATGTGTAATCTGTTAAAGCTTGTATATTATTCTTGTGGGTGATCCTTTTATTTGCTGAACTTTCATACCCAAATCAGTAGAACTGAAAACCTTGCAAAAAAATTTTGCGGGACGGTTATATGATTCAATATTTAACCTTTACCAGTACACTATTAAAGCTTGCATTTTTCTTCTTGTTGTGTCTGCTTGTTTTATTGTTGAATTTTGATACTCAAATCAGTAAAATTAATAAAGCTTTTAATTTTCTCTTGTGGGTTGGTGTGTGCTAGTGTGCTTTTCATGCAGAAATTGATGAAGTTTGTCCTTTTTCTTGTGGGTTCTTAAAATTCAGTTACTGTGACTGTTGGTAGGGTTTTGCAAATTCTATGCCAAATTGGAATTTTGAAGGAGCGGTATGGATTTGGGGCAAACCCATTCTTGGACATTTGGTGGTATAGTTGGATCCTTAGTTGATCTTGTTTTTGCTTATTTCCTTCTATGTGGATCGGCTCTTGCCTTTTTTGGATCGAAAGTGTGTAATACTTTTGGCCTATATTTGCCATGTCCTTGTAGTGGTATTTTCGGGTACCAAAATAAAGATTTGTGCTTGCACATACTGTTTGTTGAATGGCCTTTAAGGATTATCTGTCATGTTCAAATGTTGTCAAAGAGCAGGCTTCCTTTCAATTACGTACTGTCTAAGGATCAAGCTAGAAATTTGAACAGTAAGCTAAATAGAGATGGAAAATTTGGTAAACGGGTTCTTAAAGCGGAGGGAGAGGGTGAAACGTCTTGTGGTTCATTTTCGTGTATGGGTTCGCGAAATTTGGATGATCGAGAAAGTGGGTATGATACTAAGGGGAAGAGGTCTGTGAATCAGAAACCAAGGTCTGGAAATCGGCGCCGGAGGAGGGTTTCTCTTGTATATGGGAAATACTACTCTGCTCAGTCATCACGGTCAGTTGATTCCGGTGCTCCCGTATTTCCGTCCACTGAAAGTGATATGAAGACTGAGAACAACCAACAATCAGGTCTTGTTGATGATAAAGATAGTGTTCAAGGTGAGTGACCAATTGCATAATTTTTTATTTCCATGATTTTAACTTGTAAAGAATCATTTAGTATCAATTAATGGGCAGAAAATCGTGTAAAGAATCAACCAATTATAGATTATATTTCTTATTAGGATTCTTCTATTGTATTTGTACCTATATATATGTATCATAGTATATAATGAAATCATCAAGTTATTTCTTCTACATAACTATGTCTATTTTAAAGATTTTTCATTTCATATATAAGAGATTGCAATTAAAACAAGGTTCGCACATCTGTAGAACTGTTAGATTTATGTAAACTTCCAGACTATAATTTCTAGAATTATTTTAATGTAATGTAGCTTGTTGATGCTTCTGGATTTGGTGATTTCTGGTTATACATAGTTGAAATAAGGTTGGAGTCTCAAGATTTGACTTTTTAAAGTTTCTTTGGTATGTTGGCTATTCTTGACATTTGAATTCTCGTTGCTCATCTTCACAGTTGTTTTATTTTAGGAGACGGAATTTCCCCGACCAGAATTGATATGAGTGAAAGATCCTGGTATAGATTTCAACGTAGTCTATCATTTGAAGAAAATAAGCTCATGGACACAATTTCTGTTGGTAAAATCAAAACTAAAACTGAAGACAGGCTGGAGATATTTGGGAACGAAGAAAAAACTATATTGATGTTGGAACGTGCACTCGAGGAAGAGAGAGCTGCTTCTGCGGCTCTGCTACTAGATTTGGAAAAGGAGAGAGCTGCTGCTGCAAGTGCCACCGACGAAGCAATGGCCATGATATTGCGCTTACAGAAGGAAAAGGTATCCCTTGAAATGGAAGCTAGACAGTATCAGAGGTTGATAGAAGAAAAGTTCGCTCATGATGAAGACGAGATGAATGTTCTGAAAGAGATCCTTGTCAGGAGGGAGAGGGAAAATCACTTTTTGGAGAAGGAACTTGAAGTGTATCGGCAGATGAGTTCTTCACAAGACAATCATTTAACGGATGACTTGGAAAACAACACTCTTGTTCTCCAAACTGGAACTATCACCGAGAAAGCCTTTCTCATGTGAAGAAAAGTTGAAAAAAAAGGTGGATCCAACCGTACATGATGTTCATGTCATTGACGTTAAAATGGAACTTCAAGAGCAGAACCATTATGCTGCTCCTTTTGGCGTTCTTGATGTGCATAGCAGTGAAGCTTTAAGTGATAATTCCAATTCCAGCACGACAAAAGCTAAATCTTGCATTTGTAGAAGCGAGTTGAACAATTCATCTAATAAAGCTTTGTTCTGTGGATTCAGGAGGAAGTCTTCATCTGCATTTGATGCCGAAAGGGTAAAGATTAATAGTGAAGTTGAAAGATTGAGAGAAATGTTAAGGATTGTGCAGGATAGAAAAGAAAAGCTGACTGTCTCGGACGAGAAGAGTGAAATGGAGGACACTCGGTTAGAACTTCTAGAGGAGATGGTGCATGAACATCAAGAAGTTCAACATTTACAAGAACCTTTGTAACAAGCTTCATCACCTCCTCCGTCTTCAAAGATACATTTTTAAATAATTCATTTACATTTAGAGAATTGTTGTCACTCATCAAATCCAGGAAGTAGGATTAATACATGAGTATATTCTTCAACAATAAGACGCCCCATAACAGAAATAAGATTTTAACAGGGAATCAGAACTCTGGCCATTACAGATTCGATAAAAAAATATATGAAGTATGTGTTGTAAAACTGGATTGTACATATCGGGTCGGGCTCTACAACTAAAAGCTCAAGCTTATTAGTTGGGTTTGTTCCAACCCTTCATATATAACTCATTGATTTCATATTCTTTCAATGTGTGACTTTATACTCTCAACATATGTTAGCTCACCCCACATCCAAAGATTATGGATCCATTCACAACTTAATAAACATTTGGGGTATTCCATCTATCTGTTCAAGTTTTTAGGTAGAACAGGTTTGAACAGTATGAACTCTGGGCATAATCGACCAAGGGTTGCAAGTGAAGTGGCAAGACTCCATGTAATTAACATTAGGTCATTAGTTTCAATTCTCATACTTGCATTTATTGCTGATAAAAAAGTCTGGGCATAGTCAATGGTTTATGAGGAAAAATATAGGAAGCGGTGTGTTAAGAGTTTGTCCCAACAATTAAATTAGATATTTAAATATTAGTATTTGGGTATTATCTAGTAGAATTTGGATTAGTTTTGAGTATTAGCTATTAGAGTTGAATTGGTTAAGAATTTGCGCTTATTCTAGTATGAGTTGGATTGTTACGTTAGGCTATAAATATCTGTCTTGTTTTCGAAATAAAGTTATGAATTGAATCAGAAATACAGTAGGTTAATTGAGGTCAAAGCTCTCTCCAACGAGCTAAGGTCAAAACTCTCTCTAACGAGCTTACCAAGCAACAATTGCTCGCGGGAAGAAGCACGGGCTACTGCCCCGCGAGACTTCAAGCAACTATACAAGACCCATAACCCGTTCCATATCCCGAGACCGTAACAACTTGGTATCAGAGCCAAGAATTATGGAAGACGCAGTAGCGGAACGACTCAACGAGTCATTCGGAACTATTGAACGGAAAAAAATGAGACAGATCAGAAGTTGGTACAAATCCAAAACCAGATGCAACAACTCTCCATCCAAATGCAGCAACTAATGGACTTTCTGTTAGTCGGCCGAACTAATGGGACCAATGGGGAGGCCAGTCGAACACATGAGCAAATCAGGCCGGTGGATCCCGAGATACCTGGCGAGAACAAAGGAGGCAACAGACAACGTCCGTGGGTGGGTCAGCAAGGACCTGGTAGGAAGAAAGGGTACGACGGGCCGCGACCAGCACGGATGGACTTTCCGCGGTTCGACGGGGAAGAAGATCCGGTAGTATGGCTAAACCGATGTGAAAGTTATTTCTTTCACCAATACATCGGGGAGGACGAGAAGGTCTCATGAGTGTGGTACATGAAGCTGCAGCAGGAACATCAACGAGTGTCGTGGGGGATGTTCAAACACTTCTGCAATGCCCGGTTTGGATCGCAACTTTGGGAAAATCGATTGGGCAAGCTAGCAAAGCTGAGACAAACGAGCACCATTAGACAATACCAGAAGGACTTTGAGAAATTGTGGGCTCAGTTTTCCCAGCTTATCTACGGAACAAGAGGTACAATTGTTCATCAGCGGGTTAAATGATGCATTGGCTGTCAATGTTGAAGTCCAGAGCCCGATCGATGTCATGACCGCCATGGGCTTGGCTCGAATGTATGAACCGTGTTATAACCAGGAGCGCAAAATTGGGCTTGATATCCAGCGAGCTCTGACAGGGCCAAGATCAGGTCGAACACCTTTTGTAAGGCGAATATCTCGGGAGGAAAGAGCGGAACGGATGTCCAAGGGATTATGTTTTAACTGTGAAAAAAAATACGAGCATTAACATCGCTGCAAAAGATTGTTCTGGTTGGAGGTCGTGGAGGAAGATCATAAGAATTATGATTCGTGTCATGACTCTACGATCCAAGAACTTAGCGCTTGCGGACAAGCGTTGTTTTGAAGAAGGGAGTAATGTTAGGAGTATGTCCCAACAAATAAATTAGATATTTAATTATTAGTATTTGAGTATTTATCTAGTAGAGTTTGGATTAATTTGGAGTATTAGCTATTAGAGTTGGATTGGTTAAGAGTTTGTCCTTATTCTAGTATGAGTTGGATTGTTGCAGTAGGCTATAAATATCTGCCTTGTTTTCGAAATAAAGTTATGAATGGAATCGGATATACGATATGTTAATTGAGGTCAAAGATCTCTCGAACGAGCTTGCCAGGCAACAATTGCTCGCGGGAAGAAACACATGCTACTGCCCCGCGAGACTTCCAACAACTATACGAGACCCATAACCCGTTCCCTATCCCGGGACCATAACACGATGCCCAAAGTTTTAGAGCATTCGTTGAATGCTGCCAAAGTAATATGGAAAGAACACTATAGCGATGACTAATGATGTCATATTGTTCTTTAACTATGATTTTTTTGCTCAGCGAAAAGAAAAGGATATTACTAATGAAACCAACTAAAATTTCTGAGGGAGAGAAAAAAGCCAGCCAATTACATCAAGAACAAGAAAATAAAGATAAGAAGAGAAAAAAGTAAAAAGAAAAGAGAACAATCAAGATAAGATAGAGAAGAAAAAACAAAGGAATATGGATTATGAAGCCTTATTTTTTGCCTCCATTTCTTCGAGAATATTGATCATTTGCAATTCGGGTATGTAGCAAGTGATACCCATGGATTTGCAATTCAGGATGGACTTCACCCTCCTCGAGATCCGGATCAGAGTCATCTGAAGAAACCGGTTCCTCCAACGCGAAACTGAGGCAACGGGATAGAATTCCGGCCCGCTAGGCAGAGTGTAGGAAAGATCGGTGGCGTCAATTTCGTGGATCATAGTGGAAAATTCTTTCCCAAACACCAAAATCCTTGTCTTGATGTTGATAGCATCCAAAGATTTGGTGTGGATGAGAACGAGACCTCGATCGAAGGAGACCCCAAAGTTGCAACTTGGATGGATTAAGATGACATCCCTAACGATAGCTCCAACATTCCGAAGCGACTCAATCGACCAACAAATCGGGGGAAGGCCAACGATGGAGACCTTTTTGAACAACCCGCTTTCCTTGAGAAGGTGCGTAGATGGATGGAAAGAAAAAAAAAACCATTGAGAGAGATTGGCCCAACCGTCATGTTCAGCCTCACGAAAAGCCTCCTTTGACGAGTAAGAACTCAAGAAGACTCTACTACTCAGGTATTGAACCAAAATCCCCCAAAAGTTGTTTTCCTCGAGTTGTCTTTTAATCAGATCCACCGAAATGTTGGAGTGGGTTGTGGCTATCATGCTGGTTTCCAGAGATTTGTAGACCATGAAATTAGGTTTTTCAGCGCATAGAGGTACCTCGGGGTGGGCCTCCGTCGAGAGTGGAATGGGTAGGTCAACAACATCCTTGTAGGAACGAGCCGAGTGTGCCGAGTGACGGCGAGCCGAGCCGTGAGCAAGAGCTACAATAAGCCGACCTTGTTCGGTTCGGAGACCATTAATGGAGGCAATTGCCTTGGCCGCGTCTTCCTGGTTCTTGAGAAAGACAAATCTGAAGGATTTTTCAAATTTACTAAGATTTTTAGGAAAGTAAGTAGACATTACCTCCTCAAAATCAAAGAAAAAGTTTAAGAGCCATGCTTTTTGGTCTTGTGCTGAAAGGTTGAAAACAAAGATTATGGAGGGAGAGGGAGGTAAGCGCGTGATAGGGTTAGGAGGTTTCATGCTTTTAGAGTTACTTCCATGTTTTGCTTGTTATTGTCTTTTGATTGGTATATTAGTAGGCAAATGCTTGCCATTTTAAGGCATATGTGCCTTAGATTTTAGTTTTGAGAATGTTTTTTATTCATTTGATGATTATGAAGTAATTTGTTTCTGAAACTACAAGATTGTTGTCTTCCATTTCATAATTTCTATAAATTTTGTTGTTGTTTCGGTTGTAGCGCTATATATTTTAAATCTTTGAGGTTGAGGTTTGATTCCTAATATTGTTACCAAGATTGTGATTCCCATCTGTAATCTTAGGGTTTGCTTGTTACCTATTAGTATTGAGTTTTCTTATTTAGTTTGTTTCCTGTTGTTTCTTACATAACCGTATTTTTCAACTTTTATATTAATTAGGGGTAAAAAATAAAGCAAGCTAACTGCAATTTGTTCATTTATAACAAGACGTCGTCATAGACTGTGAACTTGACAGAAGCTGAAGATAAAATATTTTCCTATGATTGTTTATGACCATATGCAACCTTTTTTTTCTCATGTGACGATGAAGAGAGGACATTGTCGCTGAGTGCCTTGGGAAGCATGCAAAAGCGAGTAAGTGAAATACATCAGTTACTTACACTGAGAAGAATAGTGCCTTGTGCTGTAAGTTTGTAACTTTGTATCATCAATTTGTACAAAACAGTCTAGCTAAAGACGTGTGAAAATTTGAAAACTTGTGAACTGTGGCCAAATATAGATGAGCTTCATGTTGGCTTGTGGATGAACTATGTAAAGTTTCAGCTTGAGTGTGTATCATGACATTAATGGTTGACTTAGAGCTTAGTTTACTGATCTATTGGATTGTTGGTGTTCTTTGGATGCAATGGGGCAGGACAATCAATCCAGTTCTGAGGTACGTTCTTTTGACTTCCACATGCAGGAGATGGATAAACTTGAAGTTGACTTTTGATTCTATATGTTGTTGATTTGTTTATGTCCATGTAATTTCTGACTATCAACGGGCATGTGATATCTCTTACTCGACAGAGGGAAGGGGATGAGGATTATTAAGTCTGAACCGCTCCGTTGAAGCAATATACTCTGAATTGGATGAGGTCTAGGTGTTTTCGATTCAAAAGGGTAGAAGGCTTGATTTAATGATTCGATGAGGAATCATTAAATTCGTCTCAAATCTTGTCCCGTTGTCACCCCTATGGTTACTGATTATTAAGATAGAAAACAAGCCGTTAAAGAATCGTTTGAGTTTAAGTGTAATCTTTCAAAACTTGATAGACTCGCAGATGTCTAAATTAGTACTTTGAAAAGAAGATTTATAACAAAAATTAAATAAATTGAATTTGAATTTGAATTTCACTATTCATTTTGAATTGAACTTATGGATAATATATAAGCTCTTTTGAGCACAATGATATTTTAGAAAAATTGAATGAGTGTGTTACCAAATTTAAATTTGATTCAACTTGTTTTACTGATTGTCAACATTAGGGTCTATTTAATGAAAAGTGCTTATCAAACACTGCTGGTGGAGGGGAGTCCCTGGACATCGTGTTTCCTTGTGGGGGTCTATTTGGAAGCTGATGGTTCAGCTGAAGCTTCGAGTCATCTTATGACATTTTGCCTCATGGTTCATTTCGACTAGGGAAGTCCTTACTTTCCGCGAGATCATTCTAAATTCCAGAGGATCTGAGGTGTTGACGGAGGTGGTAGTAACGTTGTGGACCATGGCGTGACTCAAGGTTTCCTTCAGCTTAGTGGCTCTTGAGGCGAAGAAGACGAGTGAGGAATGAAGGGGGCGGGTTGTGTGCACTCCTAGGCATAGGTTGTCGGTCCCTTTTCAGAAATGAGAACTGCCAGAGCATGTGACGGTGAATGTGAATGTAGATGGGGAAGTCGACATTAAAGGTCAAAATATCGGGCTTGGTTTGGTGGTTACAGATTCTCAAGGTAAGTTCCTGAACGCGAAAGTTCATAGGGGGTTAGGATTGTGCCGATCATGTCATGGTGGAAGCCTTGACCATTCGGGTCGTTTTGATCTGGATTGGAGAGAATCATTGGGATTCGTTACAGGTGGAGTCGGATTGCCTGAGTGTGATTCACGAAGTGATCGGTAATGATCAAAATTGGGTTTAAAGGGTTCCAATTTTGATTAATTGTAGACGTTTTTTTCCAGGGTCTCACTTTTGTTTCGTTGGCTTTTGCTAGCGGAACTGCTAATAGCGCAGCTTATTGTTAGCTCGAGTTGCACTAGCGGGGTTTGTTAGACCCTGGGCGAGGGGGTTGTCCTGCCTAGTTTTGGTTCGGTTGTCATTTCGGATTTGCAGATCAAGCCTAAAATATCTAGGGAAGCCCAATTTGAAGCTTAGAAAGCTCAAGATGAAATGAGTGTGGAACATCTGTAAGGGATGAACTAGAATACAAACTAGTGTTAGTGTGTACAAATGTTAGAATACCTAATGTCCACTAGATGAGTTTCAATCAATGGTTTATATTAATGATCATATTTACTAAATGAAACAAATAAAAAAAATGGTATATTAGTCTATATATCTATATATATAGAAGAAACCCTACGTACCCATTTCATCGTGCCTCCTTCCCCAACTATAATCTCTGATGTTGACGTGACCATGATTACACCTTGAGACGACGACAACGAGTTGGGATGACGGCGACGAATCTGGAATGAGGATTCATTTCAGGAAACGACGACGGCTCCAGGCGACGGGGTGAATGCAACGATTCGATTCATCGATTGAGCGATCCGACGGTGGGTTTGGCGATTCGATTTTGTCCATTCGGGGATTCAGCGATTCGATTCACCGATTGAGCGATCGACGGTGGGTTCGTCAATTCGTTTTTGACGATTCGGGGATTCGATTCGGTGGTGGGTTCGGCGATTCGGCGATGATGGTGAGTTCTCAGTTGTGTGGAGATTTGAATTTCTCGGTTTGTTCTTTTAGGTTATGTGTATGTAATTTGTCATGTCATACAATGGTTTTGATATTGACATGGTTAATTTGTCACCAACACCATCTGGTATTGTATGCAAATGTGTCATGTACAATAGATTTGTGTTTCAAGTGTCATCACCATATATGTCAGTGTGCATGTTTCATATGACATTTGATTCTTGGAATATTTTTGTTGTCTCGGTAGGTCACTTGATAAAGTTCGACGGGAAGTGCCACCGAGATGGGGTCTCCGTCGTCGCCCTCGCTGCATCGTCGTGCTCCCGCATCTGCCTCGCCGTCCTTCACCTCTGTCTCGCCGCCCCTCATCATTTCAGCCTCGTTTTTCTCGATCCAAATCTCGTTCTCGCTAGTTTGGATCCGCCAGTAAACGAATTATGTTGCTTGAGGTTGGTTCACATTTTACTGCATTGGTATATCAAATTCTACTGTAATTGTTATTTCTGATTTGGTTAGTTTTGATGTACTTAGTTGAAATGCATTTGCATTTTTGATTGAATTGATTGGTTTCATGGTAGATTGAATATTTATTTAAATGAAATTGGATGTTTATTTGTGCTTGAATAGTGTGTTCTCATGGAAAATAGTTTGGCTTCTTCTTTGCACAATTCCACCAGTTAAAAGTTTCGCTTGAAACCAATAAATCCTTTCAAGTGAACCGATCTAATAGAATAATGACACAAGCAACATTGACAATGACAGAAAAAACGTTGACAATGACACAATTACACCGGTTAAATAAACCAATGAGACAATGAAACTTGACGAGCACATTGAATTTGTCAATAACACGTGATGAATTGAATAATAACACACGACAAATGACATAATGAAACTTGATAATTTAAACAACATGAAACTTGAAACATAAAATATGATGAAACCGAATTAATAAATGACGAAATTATGGACTGACTCCATAATTTGAAACTATGATGATGAAATTGATTTAATGAACGACAAAATTATGGAGTAATTTTATAATTAAGTGTCAAACGATTCCATTTTTAAAAATATTGAAATTAGGAAATAATAATCAAAGTAGTTAATTGTATATAAATACAATGTCAAATAATTTTATTTTTTAACATATTGAAATTAAGAAATAATAATTAAATTAGATAATTGTATAAAAATACATTTATGTTTTTATATTGGTGTGAAATGATCAAATTAAATTGTTAATTAATTAATAATTACATTAATGTGTTATTGATGAGTCAGGATAAATTTTACCCATCATTTACAAGATTGCTGGGTTAAAAATTGTTTGACCCATCTGTAAAGCCGAATAGGGAGGCAGTGTAGTCGTATACAAGAGAAGACTGAGGAGGAGTCCAATCAATCACAACTCCGCCACCAATCTCCGTCGATTCGCGCCACCACAAATTCGAGCCCTTCGTCTCCGGGGAGATCAATGGCCACACCGTCGCCGTCTCCTTCGCCACCTCCCCCGCCATCACCATCAGCCTCAGACCCACCGACCTTGAAGAAGGCCCAACCCATCCCATGGAGCCACGAGGAGACCGTCCACCTGGTCCAAGCCTACCAGGAGAAATGGTACTCCCTGAAGCGAGGCCCGCTCAAGTCCGGCCAGTGGGAGGAGGTCGCCGTCACCGTCGCCGCCCGCTGCGGCTACGACTACTCCCACCCCTCCAAGACCTCCACCCAGTGCCGCCACAAGATCGAGAAGCTCCGCAAGCGCTACCGCTCCGAGAAGCACCGCCTCTCCGCCGCCGCCAACCCCTCCGCCTGGCCCTTCTTCAGCCTCTTGGAGTCCCTCGACCTCGGGCCCCTCCCCATCTCCGCCCGCCCCATGTCCCAGATCCCCGCCGTCTCCTCCTCCTCCGACGACGACGAGGCCTTCAGCAAGTCCCAGAGCATCAATTACATCCTCCAGCGACCCACCATCGTCAACAGGTTCGCGCCGGAGAGGAAGTTCAATGCTCCCAGGGAAGCAATTGGGGGAAATGAGAGCTCGTTCCTGTCAAAATTGGCCGCGGAGATTAGGGATTTTTCGGAGAGGTTTGTGGGGATGGAGAACGTGAAGATGGAATTGATGAAGGAGACTGAGAGGGCCAGAATGGAGATGGAGAACAAGAGAACAGAGATGATACTCCAATCCCAGCAGAAGATTGCCAACACGATTTCTAGGGCTTTCGGGTTGAGGAAGAAGATGAAGATGAGCGATGATGATGAAGGGCGCTGAGAACAACATAAAGGTTCATGCTTTAACTTCTGTTTAGGTCCGTCTTATAACTAAAAATTCATGATGACACTGGTACTGTTTGTTTAATTATCATTTGTGTTTCGCTTGATTTTGGTGCATTCTTTGTAGATTACAGACAGACTCATTCTTGAGTTTCTTGACCCTTTAGAAGGATGCAATGATATAGGTATTTGGTTTAGTTGTATTCAAAATCTATTACTAGCTTTTGTGTTTAATGTATTGTATTTAACTTGTAACACTAGGAATGCAATGCACATAAGTAGCTTATTCAGCTGAATTCAGTGTTTGTTCATAACTTGTAAATTTGCTACAGATGATATGATTTTCTAACTCCAACAATCTATGAAGTTGGACCCTTTAGAAGGATGCAATGTATTTGGTTCGGTTTTATCCAAAGTATGTTACATGTTTGTGTTTAATTTATCATATACACTTGTAACACTAACAGTGTAATGCACAAAAGTAGCTTATTGAGCTGAATTCGTTAACTTGCAAAGTTTATATGATTTTCTATGTCCGGCAACAATCTATAAAATTGGACATAAATGTGGCGGCTTATTTTTGGTACCATCTGTCCTCGAATCATTTATGGGTTGTTGTTTAGTAGAGTGAATCTATCTACATCTTCACTGTTGGTTGGATATATATGATGAGTGCATATTTGTTGATTGAACTGGTACATTCTCTTGTGAAGATGTTAGTTTAATATGGTTGTCCTTGTTTCACACTGAAATTCTAATTCAGAAAGAAAAAGGTGTATACTGCAGTTACAACTCAGATTGACTTTATATACATACATATTGCCTTGATAATGTTATTGAAAGTATTATCAAGTGGTTGCTTCATTATCTCTGGCCTCTTTCACATTATGATATCCACATGTAAGGGAAAAAACAGTGGTTGCTTCAGAAAAGACATTTGAAATGTAAGGGAAAAAACAGAAAACTGAAATGCATGTCTGTCTGTCTACCACTAGTTCCATTAGAATCAAAATGATGACTTCCTGGGATCTTTTTGAAGTTATTCCTCTGCATGTATACAACAATAAAGAAGATATTACAACTCCTCAAACAATTCATGGCATAAGATTGGAGGTTGACATGTAGGTGGATGGCAAAGCAAAAAGGTACTGAGTGATGTTGCAAGTGTTGATACTCTGTTTTGTGTATCTATCTCCTAAAGAGAATTTTAACTACCAGCACACACATGACTATTCTCTCATCTCTGGAACTTGTTTCCCCTTATTTTTTAGAAAATTACATATGTTCCTAATCTGCTCATAAACCCTTCCTATCCTGCTCCCAGCAAAGAGAAGCTAGCTAGTGTGCTATCTTATTTATAAATACACAAGATGGAGTTCTTCATTAGAGCAAGATAAAACCTCAAGACATTTCTTTGATGGTCATTACCAGCAATTGTGCTTGGAGATGAGGAACAGGAGAGGTTGTAGAGCAAGAGGGAGAGATTTGCTGGGAGATGGTTCCCTGTGTTGTGCACAAATTATCTACAACCCAACCTGCACCAAGTCATAGCCTGTGCATCAACACTCTGAATTTAACCCCTTCACGGCACAGCCTATTTTGTTCAAATTTGAATCCATCCATGGGGCCAGAACCATTTCATTCTCACCAACATCAGACTACTCAGAATCTATATCAAACTGTACAGCTCTCAACAGAATCCTCGCGTGAATGCAAAATTTCATTTTACTTGCCACACACCAGAATTTTTTAGAATGAGTGACGACATTTCTTATTCGAAAAAATATAAGTAAATTTTGGTAAGATAGATTTGGATTAAACACTTTATCCATGATCACAAAATTCATAAAATCTAAAGTTTAGATACGGATCCATAAATTTTTCAAAGCGGGACAATATCTTTCTGAACGAGTCAAAAATGTTTTAAATTTTTTATCTATGTTCTTTAATTATTTGATTAAAAATTGTTATAATTCAATCCAAGTCGAATTCAGGATAAATAATGGACTCATTAATGAGTCATAACTTGAACCTAATTTGGTCTCAGGTTCACGCAGACGATTCCGACTTGGTCTCAGCTGACATGAAGCTTGTAGGAGCGAAGGACGGGTGCATGGGAAAGATGAAAAATGGGCGGAAAAGAGCATGTGACCGAAGGTGCCCGAGCTAGGGTAGGGTGGGCATTGATGGTTAGGGTTGAGGTTGGTTTAAGGTTCATGGAATATTTTGAAGATTTAAAATCTGTTAAAAGGGAAATTGTCTTTTTAAAAATAAATTTGTGAAAACATAGAGGTAGGGCGAAACCCACCAGTTCCCAACTTTTGGGAACTTGACTTGAAACTATTATATAATGTCATCTCTAACCCTATATCAAAATATCCGATATTTATTACTTAATAATTGAGTCTTCATATCCATTTCTCTTCAACCCAATCTCCAAAAATATATCTATTTGTCATATCAAATCCTACTTTTCATTATTTTAATAATAAATCACTAATCACTAAATTAGAGTTTGTAGTAATTTATAGGGTAGATTGGTTTATTATAAAAGGAATAAAAGAAAAACAATATCTAATTAATATATGATATATGATATATAAAATTTTATAATTTTTTTGAAAACAAATTTTATAATTAATTACATATATAAAAATATATTAATATTACTACTTGTTTAATACATTTTTTTTTTGAAGAAACTTGTTTAATGAAACAAATATATCAGATCCAGCCATTTATACTCATTTATATAAATATATTACTACTTATAAAAATATACCCATTTATATTCATTTTTCCCTTAAACAAAATTGTTTGGAGATTGCTACAGTAAATCTCCAAATTTAGAGAAGTCATGTAGCAAATATGCATTTTTGCATATGTATATGGATATTTGGATACCTGCGTTGGAGAAGAAAGTCTCCAAATATGCAAAATTTTACATATTTAGATATAGGGTTGAAGAAGCCCTAAGGGGCAGTTTAGTTCCCCAATTTTAACCGTCGGAACTGTTGATTCTCAATTTTAATTAGATAGTCAATTTATGTTCTGAATTAGACGATTTTGATCTTAATTTATAAACAAAAACTTTGAACTTGAAATTATTAAAACTTCTAATGAAAATTGAATGATAAAACTTAAATATTACAACTCAATCGAAATATAAAATTCGTAAATAAAATAATAATAATACAAAATAATTTTTTATATGCAACTAGTTTATGTTCTTGTTGGTTACCTAATGAATCTGAATTTTAGAAATTGTAATTAGAACCAAATCGAAATCAAATGGTTCTCTCAACTTAAGAAGAAAAATCGAATGATTTCTGTACGCTGGTTTTAATTCTAGTTCGATCCCGGTTCGATAGTCCACCCTTATAGAAACAGTTCATACTCCGAGATACTAAAGTAACATTTCTTTTATCTTTTTCAAGTATTTGAATGAATTATACTTGGATCATAGACTTAGATTAAATAATTGTTATGCTACAGATTGTATAAAATTTGAAGCATTAATTAAACTAAATGGAACATAATTGGTCATTTTGTTGTAAGCCAAATCCAAAGAATCTCAATATTTCAGTAAAGCCCCAAAAGACTCGCTCCACTTTTGGTTTGTTTTTTACGGCAATCCACAAGAGCCGTGTTTTTTTAGGCTTTTCACCATTGCCTTTTCTTATTGAATTGATGATCGTGTTTGTGGATTTGGATGTTACAGCTGGTTTTGATCGTTACTTTTCAGAGCACCTGCAAATCTCTTCTTCACTCTTGTTATTTTAAGGTAAGTGAAAAAGTTTGGGAAAAGTTGAAGCTTCCAATTTTCAAATAATATCACGAATCTTGAAATTGTTGTGCTAAAATGGGGTTGTTAATGAAGGTGGTCGCGGTCGGTGAAGCTCCGGCGATAAATTGGGCTGGAAGCGAGTGAGAATGAGCGACGACGAGCCCCCACCCGCCGCCAAGGGCTTCATGGTCCGGCGCGGGTCGCTGCGAGCCGACGAGAGCGGGTCGTTCGCGCGGCGTGGGTCTCTGCGAAGGGACGAGATCGGCGGGTCGATCTCTCGGCGCGGGTCGGGGCGGTTCCAGGGCCAGGGGTCGTTCCGGCGGGGGGACCTGGAGGACCCGACGGAGCCGGCGCGGACGGGGAGCTTCCGGCGGCACTCGTCCCCGTCGCTGGACATGGGGGAGATGTCGGCGAGGGAGGCGGCGGCGGCGCAGGAGGCGGCGGAGGCGGCGAAGAAGGAGGAGGAGGAGGAGGAGGGGGCGGAGGAGATAGAGCAGCGGCAGAGGCAGTCGCTCATGGACCTGCTCGACGAGTCAGGGAAGGGCTACAACGCCGCCGGCGGAGGGGGAGGAGGCGCCGGAGAGGAGGAGGAGGAGGACGACGACGACGACGGGGCGGAGGAGAAAACGTGCGGAGTGTGTATGGTGAAGCACAAGGGGGCGGCTATAATCCCCTGCGAACACACCTACTGTAGGCTGTGTTCCAGAGAGCTCGCTGTTCAGAAAGGAAACTGCCCACTCTGCAACGGCTACATCGTCGAGCTTCTACGCATATTCTAGTTATACAGATACATAACACATTGTATTGTGTCCTCCTTTAACTCTCTGCTTTCGCTCCCTCTAATTGGATACTAAAACATTAATTAATTCACAATATTTTTACATTTTCATTTCTGATATTTAAAATTCAATGTTCTTATTACCCTTGACTATATACTAAAAATCATGTCTTATTCTTATCTTCAAAAATTAATTATGTCATTTATCAACTTTAAAAATAATCAAAAATAATCTAATGAGAAGTATCATCAGCTTCGAAAAGGTCATGTCACGTTAACAATTTTAAAATGAATAATGACATTTTGTTACACCTATCTATGGTGAATTAACATTTTCATATCCTAAGTATAAAGTTTGACTTGTGTTTTGTGACATGAGGTGAACTCTGTTAACGGAAGTGATGAATTGACTAATTTGCCCCTACTTAAATAGACAGAAAGCAAGCTGATTTTGCTTGAGTCTCATTCAATGTTGTTTTCCTCTCATTCTCTCATTACACAAAGTAGTTGGGTATACGAAGAGACAAGGATGTGATGACACAAAGAGACGACGAGCTATTTCGGCGACGAAGACTCGTCGGAGATGGGGAAGAAGAGGTCGTCGTCAAGGTCACGAAAGCTAGTTCACAAGGTAATCAATCATTGGTTTTAGGGTTTTGAAAGCATTCAAGCATTTGATCAAATCTTTACTCCACTTGATTGTGTACTAGTTTTATGCCTGAAATTGAGCTGGATTACAATTTTTTTGTTGAAGAAATCATTTATTAGGGTTTTTTTGTAAATCTAGGGTTTTGGGCTATTTTATTTAGGGATATATTTGGGTTCTAATTTTGTGGACAGGGTAAGGAAAAATCAGTTGAAGGGGAGGATTGGAATGTGGCATCCTTATTCAGGCAAGCTGATCACGAATTGTCTGAGGTGTCCATGAAGGGGAAGAATGTTATGGTTTCAAACGATGTTAGTGAAGAAGAAGAGAACTCTGGGGATAGTGGAGAGGAAACTGGCCAGGAGGATGTTCGAGGGAAAATTGTTGTTGGGGACAACAGTAAAGATGATGAGCCGGATTTGTTTGAAGATATATATTTCGACCCTGACGGGGAAAGACTGGTGGATGGAAAACGTGCAGCAAGAAAAAAATAACCACAAATACAGGTTAATGGCATATATGATGTTGAATCTGATGACTGCCTGAAGTTGAACCTCATGACTTTCCTGAAGTTGAACCGGATGCAAGTGATGATGAGGAATACATTATTAGAAGAAGATGAGCTATATGGGAGATGGACTCTAATATGAAAAAGCCTATTTTGGGTTTGTATTCGACATTCCGAAGTCTGGAAGTATTCTGTAAGGTCTTCAAGAACTATGCACTGAAGCGTGGTTTTGATTACGACTTAAGGCGCAATGAGAGAACAAAACTTGGAGTTATGTGCTTGGGAGGGAATTGCATATTCTGGTGTTGGTGCAGTAAAGTTCGTGATAGGGAGATGGTCCAAATTCGTGTTTAGAGAAATGAACACTCGTGTGTACGTCCTGCACAGTTCAAGAAGATGAATTCAACTTTCATTGCAAAGAGGTATTGTATATTATTCAAAATTTGAATTCTCTATTTATTTTGGTGACATTTGTAGTTGTTGTATTGAAAATTGTATATGTTATTGCTTATACTTACTGCCTATATTCTTTGTCAATTCATATTTCTAGAGAAGATATGTATCTATCCTGACATGAAACCGCGTACGTTCGTGAAGAAAAAGTTTTTTGTGGACGTTCATAAGAGAAAGTTGTATCGAGTTTTGGCCAAGGCAAGAGAGTTGCTTGATGAGGCTATGGATAAACAATACGAGACACTCTACTCGTATTGTGACATGATCAGAAAGTCAAACCCGGGGAGCATGGCCAAAATTGACTTGGAACCTTATGAAGTGGAGGATGAAACTTATATCAGTACAACATTTCGAAGGTTGTATATACGGTATGAAGCACAAAGAAAATGCTTTCTAGATGCAGGCAGACCCTTTGTTGGAACTGACGGTTGTCAATTGAAAAGACGTTATGGAGGACATTTGTTAGCTGCAGTGGGATGGGACGTGAACGATGGTATGTTCCCATTGGCCTTCGATGTGGTGGAGCGAGAGAACATGTCATCTTGGAAGTGGTTTTTAAAATCTTTCTTCACTAACTATGGCCCCGGCCGGATTCGAGGTTGGATGTTTATGTCCGACAAACAAAAGGTTAGTGTCAATTTAATTAATTTAAATAGACACATGTACGAGAGCATCGGTCTTGTTAAGTTAATCTAATTAGTTTCTTTAGTAAATATAAATATTTTTCTTCAATTTTAATTAATTTAATATAGGCATTGGTTGAACTATTCAAAAATGATTTCGATGACATTGAGCATCGTTATTATGTTAGACACATGTACAAGAATATGTACACCAAGTACAAGAATCCATATTTGAAAGCAATGGTATGGTTAATGCTACTGCCTTTTCACGAGACAAGAAATGTAGAAGATAAGGGTGATTGATAAGGGTGCTTATTGGTGGTTAAAACAACGAGAGCCGGAACAGTGGTGCAAGGCATACTAAACAACCACAGCTCGAACAAGTATCCAGACCAAAACAGTTTGAAGGAGTGCTTCAACAATTGAGTGAAGGATGGAAGAGAGTTACTCATCTATGACTTGTGTGAGTTCATCATAATCAAGCTTATGGGGATGTTGGCAAAGATGCATGACATAGCTCAGAAAGAAAGAGGAGTGATCTGCGAAAAGATATGTAAGTTATTGGATAAAAACATAGCTGCTAGTAGCACATATAGAGCAATTTTTGCTGGCAATGGAGTGTATAAAGTGCGAGAGGGGAGGTTTTCCAATATTGTTCGGATGAATGAGAAGAAGTGTGAATTTTTGGAGTGACAACTCACAAGAATCCCATGCAAGCATGCAATTTCTGTCATTGGGTTCCTTAGAGGGAGTGCATAGGACTATGTCGACAAATTCTACTCGAGTCAGAGTCAGAGGAAGATGTATGCATCTTTCATAGAACTTGTCCCCATCCAAGACAAGTGGATTTTCAATCCCCAACTTCCGAAGCTTGATGTGCCTATAGTTCAAAATCCACCTGGGAGGCCTCGATTGAGAAGGAAGAAGAATACTGCAGAGAAACTCGAGAAGAAGTTCAAGGGAAATAAGTATACAACGCCTAAAACTAATGTAGCGATGACTTGTATAAAATGTAATAGGGTTGGTCATAACAAAAGGACATGCTCAAGTAAAGATCATGGTTAAACTTCAACCGAGAGAACTACTAGGAAAGAAGCTGTGGCGAAGGGAGTTAAATTTGGGTTTTATGCAAATGATAAACAATATGATGGAGTAATGGATAACAAGAGGTTGAAGTACGTCAATAAACACATACCAAAGGAGAAACCTGAGTGCACAACTGAAGAAATTGAACAAAAGAGGATAGCAGCCGAAGCGAGGAATGAGGCAGCTCAAACGAGGAAGAGACAGAAACCGTAAGAACAAAGCTCTGGATCTATTCAACACAATCCTGTGAGGCCACAGAAGCTCCCAGTGGCAAGGAGGCCATCTGGTGGGGTGGATGTTGTTCCTCAATCTGCCCAAGCATCAACTCTTCATCCTAGTCAATCATCGGTTCTTATAGGAGGGCATGGTCTTGCTCAATCAGCAATAAACATTTGCATAAACTTATATGAGTTAATGAAATGCCTGTGAATATGATTTTCAATTTTATGTTGAATATGCTAAAATGCTAAAATTGAATTTTCTGGAAAATGTGTTGGAACCTCAAAGGAACCTGCATACGAACATGTGAGGCCACAGAAACTCCCAGTGATAAGGAGGTCATCTGGTGGGGAGGATGTTGTTCCTCAATCTACCCAAGCATCAGCTCGTAATCCTAGTCAATCATCAACTCTTATAGGAGGGCATGGTCTAGCTTAGACAGCATTAAACAATCGCGGAAATCATGAAGTAAAGAATATGTTAAATATGTTGTAATTGTTATGAATTTGCTGAAATATGCTGAAATTGTTATGAATTTGCTGAAATATGCTAAATTTGTTGTTGATATTGTTATGAATTTGTTGAAATATGTTGAATTTGTTGCTGAAATTGTTATGAATTTATTGAAATATCTGAATTAAATATGTTGAATTTTGCATTGCATATGCTGAATTTAAAATGAATCCACACATGTTAAATTCATATATTTTAAATTCAAATGACTCTGCATATGCCTTTTAGATATGTGAAATTGAATATGTAGAATTAGGGCCATCAGATCTGTTAAAAAGTAGAATTTCGAAATTTGTCCTTATGGTGACTGTAAACAAATAGATTTGTCAAGCATGTTAACAACTAGGAATTATGTGATGATTTTTTGTGAATTATCTTGATTATTCTTCTAATTTTGTTGAGATGTTTAAGTGGCCGTTCACGCCTTTGCATTATAGACAACCTGGAGGAGAGAAGCAGTTAGGTAAGTCTCGTGTGGATGCATTTGGTTCAAGATTTGTTCAAGAATCAAGATTCAAGAAAGTTGTAAATCAAGGAAGGAAGACTGTTGTGAGAATGGGGAGGGTATCAACCACATCTACCATCAAAGAAGTGAATAACATCCAACCATCTGCCCATCCTCCAACTATTTCCTTTAATGTGCCTAATAGCATGAGCCAGACATGATTTGAGGCTAGTTTATGGTCCCAACAAAGTTCGCATGTGCATCTACTTTATTTTTGAATCTTGGACAAATTTTGGCTTCTATTAGCTTATTATTATGTGAATGAGGACAACTTCTGTCAAGTTGTGGACAAACCTCTGTATTTTGTATATGGATGCAGAATTTTAAATAATGTTGAACTTTGAAATTCTCAATTTCCCTTGATATTATCTTCTTGTCTGATTTTGGTGAATGAATTCTCTTGATATCAAATTGTATAGTATACAGTTTATGGTTTGCAAACCAAAACAATAAAGTCATGGCAAAACTGTTTTAGCTTCCATTTGATTTCCATATAACCTTTTATTTTGTACAAACTCACACCCAATTTTTCAGCTTCTATTTTTTACAAACTCACAATAACTGAAACTCAAATTCATTGTATTAACATATCCACAATGAACTCAAATTCACAATCAACTACAATTCACTAGAATCCACAATCAACTATAATCCACATAAGTCAAGTTCACATAAATCAAGTTCAAGAAAACTCACACACTAACTACATATTAATACATGTCAAATCAATACATAATTATACCAACTACAACCATAATCAAAATCTTCTCCGTCATCTTGTTCTTCTTCTTCAATTCATGTAATTCAGCGACCAATTTAGCAATAACTTCATCTTTGTCCTCTAATTCCACCTTTCATTGCCCAAGCTTTAAATTCAACCATAGAACCTCTTCCTCACTATTTTTTTGTTTTGCTTCCACTGACCTTATCCTTTCATATAAACCCGATAACAATCTCTTGCCAAATTGACATGTCTCTGGATCGATTCACTGGAAAAACTTGCATTTTGAGGTGTTCTGTAAAAATATTAGGGATTATCACTACTTAATCATTATATCAACCAATTTCCATTAATGACATTGCTTACACTAATGTACATATTACACTAATCTCTCTAATGACAGCCAATTTTCACAATTTGTAAACCCAATTTTACTACTTTCCCCAATTTTTAAACTTAATTTCACCAATTCCCTATTTTCTTAACCTACTAACTCTAAATTCCCCAACTTATGAACTTAACTTCGCCAATTTCCCCAATTTACCTAAACCCTTAACCTACTAGCCCTATTTTCCCCCAATTTCTTAACCCACTGACCCTACATTCCCCAATTTATGAACCTAATTTCACCAATGTACCCTAACCCGTAACCTACTTGCCCTAATTCCCCCAATTTCTTAACCTAATGGCCATAATTTTCATAATTTATCTACTATATAAATCAACTTCACTCAGAAACTTCAATATTTTTCCCAATCTAAGAGAAGAGAACGCCAAGTTCATACTTACCGAATCCTTTCCGCACCCCATGAATCGTCTCCCTGGATTTCGACTTGTCTTCGAGGTCTTCACTGGAGAATAGAATCCACATTCACACACCATCCCATCCGCCGGTGTTGTCATCTTCTCCAGCTCTCTGCCTCTCTGTCCTCGTCTTCGACGATGAATAACGCAACTCTCACACACCCCACCTCTTCATGCCTCATCTAATAACACTGAGGGTATTTTGGGTATTGTATAAAAGTTAATAGTCACGTGATAGCATGTGCATTCACTTCTCTATTAAAACTAACGGATTGCCAATTTTTGTCACAAAACACAAGTCAGGGTATTAAAAAAGAACTTTATACTTAGCGTATGAAAATGTCAATTCACCGTAGTTATGTGTAACAAACTGTCGTTAATCCCATTTTAAACTTTGAGTATCTAAAACAAAACATAATTGAGTATAGTTAGAGTACAATCATGGGCATATTTATCTCACTATACATAAAACATAAGTAGGTGTATGATAAGAAACAAGTATATAGAATATAACTAGGAGTAATTGTTGATCACTACCCTCTATTATACAACTTTTGCATATCACTACCTTCTACTTTTTTTAGTTACACGTCACTACTGTAAGGTTTCATTTAGTTGCACCTAGGGGTGGACACTTTTTACCCAAAACCGAAGAACCGAGAACCGTGGGTATCGGATCGGATTTGGGTCTGAAAATTAAGACCCGAATCAATTTGGTTTGGTTCCGGTTCTAAGAGTGCAAAACCGCTAATCAACCGGTTCAGAACCGAACTGATTTTGGGGGTTTTAATTAGTATTTTTTGTATTTCAATTTTATGTTTTAGCCTAAAAAGAGTTTAATTGTGTATAATTTTCACCATAAATTGAACAGTATATGAATATCACGTTAATTGAATCTAATTAGGAAAAACTATACAATTGTACCAGAGAACCGGACCCTTAATTTCACTATCAATCATTCAATTAGGTCTAATTGGGTAAAACCGAAAACCGAACCGTAGATACGCACCCAAAACCGGACCGATACCCACTTATTGGGTTCGGATTTGGGTCTCCAAAATAAAGAACCGATTGATTGGGTCCAGTCCGGTTCGGTCCGGTTCTGACCAGTTCGGTCCGGTTCTAGAACCGTGCCCAACCCTAGTTGCACCGTCCATCATAGAATTAAGTTTGATGTAAAATGTTCATAATACTCATGTATTAAAATAATCAAAAATTAAAAAGATATATCTTTTGAATTTTTTTAAAAAAATATTTTTTTATCAGATAAATAATAAAACACTTATTTCAAATAAATATTAAAAATAAAAAACACTTTTCACAACATTTATTATTTTTAATATATATTAAAAAACTAATATTCAAATCAGTTGTTTAGTATTTATTCCATAAAAAAATAAGTTAAACAGATGCATTTTTTTCCTTTTTTTCATTTTATAAATATAAGGATATTTTGGTCATTTAATAAAATTTGAAAGTGAAATATTTAAATGACTAAAATACCCTTGTATTTAAAAATGAAAAAAATCACTTGTTCAACTTATTTTTAAAAACAATTATGGAATAAATAATAAAAAACTTATTTGAATATTATTTTAAAAAATAAAAAGCATTGTTAAAAGTGATTTTTTTATTTTTTATATTTCTTTGAAAAAACCATTTTTTAAAAACATAATTTTGAAATGAGTGTTTTTATTTATTTATGTGATAAAAAATTTCAAAATTTTTTTTTTAATTTTTTTAATATAGGAGTATTATGAACATTTTATATCAAACTTAACTTTGTGATAGACGGTGCAACTAAATGAAATCTTATAGTCGTCACGTACAACTAAAAGAAGTAAATGGTCACGTACAACTAAAAGAAGTAGATGGTAGTGACGTGCAAAAGTTGCATTTTAGAGGGTTTTAATCAACAATTTTCCCATGTAACTATGAAACTCATGCTTCAAACATGATAAAGGTTTTCACAGATTAAGAAGAGAACATGGGAAAATTCTCTTCGAGACATGAACAATTCTCATCAATCACACTCTACAACCTAGAACATATGAACACAACCATCATCACATGATTCATGGATTCCACAAAAACCTTCTACAGATACAAAAGGCCCGACCCCAAGAACATTTTGAGGTAAAAAGGTTTGGGAACATTGCTGCTCAGCCTCTGGTCCGCATTATGGTGATGCTGCCCTTTCCTCCTTCGGTCCGGATTTTAGTTTTTCCAACAACCGGCTTCCCGGAGAATGCTGAGGTCGGGAACTCAACATTGAGTTCTTCATTGCTTTGCTTTGATTTTGACGGTGGCGGAGTGAGAATCCGCTGATTGATGTCCTTTAATGTAACATCTCCATGGACGCCACAAGGCTTGATGAAAGCGAACGGGTATGCGATCGCGGAAGCTAGCTTTGTAGGAGGCCTTATGTATGACTTCCTCCCTAGGTGTGCATAAAAGGTATCGGAAACCACAAAATTTTAGTTGTGTAACATGAGGTGTGAGGATTGGAATCAACACCATAATACTTATTACATAGGGATAATTACAAAAACTGAGTGTGTATAGCCCATTTTTGCAAGTAGTGTCTGTAGTATGTACCACGGTTATTGCAAAAACTTACACAAACTTGTATTTTTTGCACTGTACAAAAGAATTGAAAAGATACAAATACCCTTCAAATAAAAATAAAATAACATGTAAAACTAAAAAAATTAAATTAAATGTAGAAATCATAAAAGAATTACATGTGAAATTTTCAAAAAAAATATTTTTATTTTTAATTATAGGGGCAATCATGTCATTTTGGAAAAAGTGGAGGTCTCCTGACCTGCACCACTGCATGTGACCCATCTACCATGCAAAGTAGGATAGTTCATAGTAAGTTTTTGCATTATAAGTAGTACATGCTTACAAAAGTGAGATACTACTAATCAACCGTTTTTGCAATTATCCATGGCACATATGATACAAGGTCAGTATCAGTGACATACCTCTAATAACAATATTTTTAGGAATTCGGTTAGCAATCCGTTGAACATGATTTGCTTCATTCTCGGGAGGGCAGAACTCTAGAACAACAAACAAATGAATATTGAGACATAATGAAGAGAAGAGCACAAGAAAAGTAGAGTGAAACAAACGACAGGATGACAAGTAAAGAACAATGCTGCTTACCACTGATATCAATTTGAACATCCGATCCTTCAGAGCAATTCCTGATTTTTATGTAACAAACGCAATTAAATGTCGTGTTTGCAAAATAAAAAGAAAAAAATGAGCATACATATCATCAGGGCTGAAGGTTATCTCAGTGTCGTTAAAGCATTCAGCGAGCCATCCATCAGATGACTGATCCACGGCGTCATGACTTGAACCTGAGGCTGGGGCATCTTCTTGTACACATAACATAACGATCAGAACATCCAACGTGAAGATGAATGTGAGAACATAATTTTGTAAGAGACAGACCTGAAAACCCGGAAACCCACTGTGACACTTCAGGTAAAATCTCGGTAAATGAGTCCTTCCTCTCCTGAATATAGAGTACAGGATATAATGTGAGGTCCATAGCCATGAGTGACCCAACTCAAGTTTGAATACTAAAACCAATTCAAAAATAGGGACTAACAAGCAAATACTGGCAATCCTTGAAGAGCAGATTTGGAATCAGATACATACAACTAATTTGATATTTGCCAAGTCCACGGGATGCATGTACCACAAATGAGTCTCGGTGACGGATAAACGAAAATATGAAAACTACTTGTAATATAAAATGTAACATATTCAAAATGATGTCTAGGGTATCCCCAAAATCAGAACAGAAGACGTTAGAAGTATGGCAAGGCATGAATTATTAAAGCACTAACATTTGATTTTAGAAATATTGATGACATATCTTCACTACAAATGGTGAAACCCGTGCTGTTAAACTGTAACATTCGGCGCCTCTTGGCTTGAGAATATGTCTCTCTACGCTCATCCGATTCCTTGTTTCTCGTATCTGAAAAATCATCATTAGAAATAAAAATAACCCTCGAAATTGCCTTTTAATGAATATTTAGGACAAAAAAGTGTTAGTTACCATCATTGGTTACATGGTAAGCCAAATCCCCGCAAGCCCTGACCGGGGTTGTTGCTTCAGGAAACATGTAGGATAGATCTTCGTCATTCTGAGTTACTTCATTCCATAAGGAGTCGGACATGTCTGTTCAATTATCAGAAATCAGTAACTTCAACCAAATATCACGACTTCAGCTTAACTAAGAACTTACTGGTATTTGAATCCTTTTGGATGCTATAGTCACCTCCTTGCCAATCCCACGGTTCACTGCAATCAATCACTTAAATTCTTGAAAATGATTTCAAAATTGCACGAGTGAAACATGAATCAAGCTCAATAGAAAAACAAAGTTATGAAGACCATTAGAGAGACTAAAAACCTATTGTTGAAGGGTACGATCAATGCTGCATTCCATTTCTGAATGGTAAATCTAGATTGTATCAATTAACACATACCAAAAACTCAGTACACATAATCTACAAAGCCAACGCACCAAGACCAAAATGGAAAACCCTTAGCATTCCATTACCCTATGGGGGAGTTCCTAATATTTCTTTTTGCAAGAACCTTCGCTATCATCTTATACAGAAGAGTATGATCAATTTCCATACGGAAAAATCTAGATTGCGTCAATTATCACATACCAAAAACTTAATATGTATAACCGTCTACAAAGCCAAACACACACCAAGACCAAAATGGAAAACCAGCAGTACAATGACAACCAAACAGACCTAAAAATCAAATACAAGTAAGCTAGACATGAGCATTGGACCAAATCCAAAACAGTACTAAAAATAGAGGATCACCCTGCCATTAGGATCTAAAGAAGGAGAGAAAACAAGGGCAAATTATACTCTACATGCTAAGAAAATCCCATCATTCATTTAATTTTTCTAGAACACAACAAGCAAGGAATGAGAGCTCGAAAAGGGGAAAATAGAAAACAATGACCCACAAAATAGATCAGACCTAACATCCAGAACATCATCCTCAATCAATCACCATAAGCCATGAATCATGAAACACCAAACATCATTAAAAGCAAGATAATCTAAAATCACATGACAGACAAAAAAACTCAGAGCAAACCCATCTCGTAAAACTATCATTTCACCGCATAAAAAGCAAAACCTAACTCAGAGGAACAAAAAAATCCCAACATTGATTCCAGAAACACCCATCAGAGAACATGCATTTGTAGACGGAACAGTCAGTAATTAAGACCCAAAAATGAAGGATAAAACGTAGAAGAGGAGAGAGAATTTACTCGTTACAATGATACTCCATTGATGAAATCGTCGTCAGAAAATCACCTCTCCCACAGCCACTAGGTCTCGAAAATAGCCGTTACAGATGAGAAGGAAGGAAATCAGAAAAATACAATTATATAAGCTCAGCCCCACTATTATGACTGTGCTCTCTCTCTCTCTGCTAGAGATTTGTGCTCTGTATTGTATTGTATAGGGTCAATCAAAAGCGTTCTCTCTCTCTCACTGCCCTTTTATTTATCTTCAATTTTGTCTGGGACATTTATTGATTCGCAGAACACACTTTACTCTCCGGACCCGCATGCTTGCTTCGTTCCTTCTCGGTAAAAAAATTTGATTTTTATTTTAATGGCAACTGGAAATAATCAAAACCATTAAATCTTATGATTTTGCTACCAAATATCGTTGAACGCGCCGATTTGAGGGCGTGAGTCAACGGTCCAATTGGAGCGTGACCCCACTACGCTTCCTAGGCTAGACTGGCGCATTATTAGTTGGAAATGGCGCGTGTTTCTCGGCTCACTTTAGGCGGGTGAGATGTGTCGAGGTTTTAAAGAACACGTGGCTTTACGTGTTCGGTAAATCCGTTTAATTAGACGGGGCAGAACCGTAAAAGTAATGTTCGGTGTTATAATATCGGTATAGACTTTAGGGTTAATTAAACTTTACCAATACCATAGTTACAGATTTTACAATTTAATACTGTCATTATAAAGTTCAAATATAAAATCGCAGGGATAATATCACGTATGTATAGTTAAAGTTTTTTTTATTTTGCATATCACCTGAATAAAGAAAACTATCACAGTTACAAAATTCGTTACAAATTTTTGTGAAATAACAATTTTGTCCTTTATTTGAATAATTGATTTATGCATATATCATGGACATATTAGTCTTTTCGTAAAATTAATGTTGATTAGTTTGAATTGAGACAGGTTTTGTGCTCATAAGCAACCGGGCGGGGATTTCTAAGATTTTTGAAGTTCAATACAACACTCCTAACTAAGCAGGGTTTGATGTTTGTTGTTCAATCAGAATTACTTAATGACAAGACTTTTCAAAGCTAGGTATTTCCCCTCCCCCCGATTCTCTTTCTTGACGGCTCAGTTTGGAGGCAACTCGAGTTTTATCAGAAGAAGAATTTGGTCTTCTCATGATTGGTTCATGCATGTACTCATAGGACCATTGAAAACAAGAATTTCAATGTTCTCCACAAACTTTAGCTTCCTGGTCTGGACCCATACGTTTGGTCATCCCACACGACTCTTCCGTCGACCATGGTGGGTCAACTCATCGCGTGAGATAGAACCAGATGGATTGACCAGTTTTTAAACAATGCTTTTGAGGTAAGAGAACGCCAATTAATTAGGTCAATTCATATTGCTCTATATCCCAAGGAATAAGGGTGGTTTAGGTGTGTGGGTAATAATGGAGAGTTCTCAATAAAGAATATTTATAAGCACTTGGTCAAGGCGGGGGATTTTGGTCGGAGACATATAGATCATGTATGGGTAACTATTTGGAAAACGGAGGTTTCTCCAAAAATTACCTCTTTCATTTGGAGATGTGTTTCATCTTGCTTCCCGATGCATGATCATCTTCTAGCTAGAGGTGTTAACTGTTAGGTTTTAAGTGGTTAAATGCCTTCAAATTAAGTTTCACTTCTTTTTAGAATTCCACATGAAAGCACTGGAATTAATTTGTGGGTTTATATTGTTTTACTCTCCTTTATTGTTCGTGTGAGCCTTTTAGGGCTAACCTGAGGTTTAGGCCAAATTCACACCACACCGATGTCGTCGTCGTCTGGTTCGAGCCTATGCCTTGGCATGAGATTTGGTAGAGCACATGTGGAGCGAACAAGCCTAATTTTTGCGAAAAGAACAAAAGTTTTGATCTCTATATGGTCTTTAAATATAAAGTATTTTAAATTTGAATTTAAATCCGAGTCAAACCGAGAATCAAGAATCGGTTCAATACGCGCGTTTTCGCCCTATCCTATAAATAGCATAGGATTAGACATGTCACTCCACTGAAAAGTTCGAACTCTCATCCCCTACGAGTTCCTTGCGTTTTCTCTCGTTCATGAATTTCGTCTACTTAGTTCCAGATATATTGTGTGAGTGGCCGCGTATAAGAAGGACAACTGTGTTAATCTTGGAGTCGCCACCACGGTCATACCAAACAAATTATTTTTAAGTCAATAGTCATTATACTACGGAACTTCCTATTCTATCCTCCATTTTACTTGTTCTTGTCGATATCGACATCCAAGTACCAACATTAACACATCACCATTACGCCCGCTTTGCATTGTCGAGCATGAGTCGACTTCCCATTGCTTCTTGAGTGGCTCAAACCATAAATATTATCGATTTTATTTGTAACTAAATGGTATCATGGTATTTGAATTCAGATTGGAGTGGGTTCGGGCCCAATTTAATGGGCCAACCCGAAAGAGTGGCTGCGACTTCGACACCTGAAGCTCCAAAACGGTGCTCTCATGGCGGTCCCATCTCGTAGCGGGCAGTGAATTCGCTTTTTCTTTATCGATGGCATTTCGTCGGAAATCGATTTTCCTTCTCTTTGTACTGTTTTCTTTTGCGCTCGGATCGGCGGTCGGAGAAGAGGAGTTTAGGGAGGAGCTGCTGCTTAAGCCGTTGCCAGATCGGAAGGTTTTGGCCCATTTTCTGTTTCAGAGCCGATCTCCGTCCTCCTCCTCCAATGGCCGCCACCACCACCTCTTCCCCAAAGCCATCTCTCAGCTGGTATCATCTCTTTCCCCCTTTCATTCCTGACCAAATTAGTTAGTGTTGACGGGAAAAGGTCTATGATTGAAGACTGAGCTCATTTGGGTTTCTCTTTTCTCGTGGATTGTTCTGATAAAATGTAAAATTAGGATCTGGAACTTTTAATCATGGGAAATTTTGTGTCTTCTTGCTAGGTTTTATTCTTGTCTTGTGAGTTCAGGTTGATGGGTTTAGAGATTGGTTCAAGAGTGATTTGCATTTCCTGAACCCATTGTTCAAAAACCTAAATTGTAGCCAATGGGATTATATGTTATGTTAGAATTTAGTTTAAGCATATCCTTTTAAGGTTTTAACTTAAAGCTCTCATTAGACATGGAGAAGTTTAAGAGTCTGAAGCTTACTTATGGTACAAAGTTGACTTTATCTGGAAACACTCCTGCAAGTGTTTGTTGAAAGGAAATTTGTCTTTCCTTATCTTCCTACTAGAACTTGACCGAGCTTTGAAAGGGCTTAGATTTGGTAGGAGATATAACCAAATGGCAAAGAATTTGACTTGAAAGATTAATTTGCATTTATGATAATCCTCATTTTGGTTACTTATTCACGCCATTAAAATCATGCAACATGTAGCAGGCAACTCTTATATCTCTTTAATCTCAATATATATTAAAGAAATTGTCACGATACCATTCCACTTGGTTGTAAATTTACTTGAAACTGGAAAGCCCCATCCTTTCCAGTCTTTCCTCGTTCTGCCCAAATTATATGCTCCAACCGCCTTCAGTTTGTTGGTATTGATGATTTGTAAGGCTAGATACTCTCCACTTTCCCTTTTTGTTCTTTCTTATTTCTATGGTTTTGTTCTGTTATAAAGTTAAGAATTTAAGTGGTGGAGGGGGTTGGGGTCAGTTCTTCAAACTCTTATGTGATTTTGTAGGTTCTGTAAGTCCCATCCCTTCCCATAGAGTGTTGCCTTGTGGCCAAGAAAAGATAATTCCATCAGGGGAATTAAGTCATTTTGTGTTTTGTTTTAATATACTGGTTAACTTGATGTGGATTGTATTCTGTGGACAGGTTAGGAAATATCGGATTAAGGAAATGGAATTATCTTTCACACAAGGTCGCTGGGACTATGAACGCTGGGGTGGCTTTGATCCCATATCTAGCAGCAATGCAAAGCCTCCCGGAGTTGAACTGTGGGCTGTCTTTGATGTTCCACAAGATCGGGTTGATGTTTTATGGAAGAATTTGACCCACACTCTTTCAGGTCTTTTCTGTGCTTCAGTCAACTTTCTAGAGTCTTCCACGGCCTATTCTGCTCCTGCGTGGGCCTTTTCACCAGCTTCTGGCAGTCTGAGGTATGGAACTTTGCCACGTGAGGCTGTTTGCACTGAAAATTTAACTCCTTGGTTGAAGCTACTTCCTTGTCGAGACAAAGCCGGGCTATCTGCGTTACTTGACAGACCATCTATTTACAGAGGATTTTATCATTCCCAGCGTTTACACCTGACCTCAAATGAATTTGGGCCAGAGGTGGTGGGATCAGGCATTATACTCGAGCAGACACTTACTGTGGTTCTTCAGCCTTATAGTCAGAGAAATACTATAACTTATTCAGGAGAACTACAGGTACAACCTAGCTGGTCTATGAGTTCAATCTTTGGAAGGACAGTCAATGGAAAATGTGTCCTCGCCAAATCTAGTAGTGTTTACCTTCAACTTGAGAGTAGTCTTGTTACTGAATTGACGAAGATGCAGACAGATAATGACAATCATGCAGCTTATAATGTACCCTTAAAAGATTTATGGAGCAATCCTGCCTTCGAGCTATCTGTTAAACCAGATAGAGTATTTAAAGAAGTCAATAGCGCACAAAGAAAAGGTTCTTTCCTATATGAATTTCTAGTTGATAAGTACAGTAATTCAGAACCATTGGACTTGGGTCTTACATGGAAGTTACCTGTACTGTGGTTGAGTCCGCAAGCACCATTACGTGCTAGTAGGTTCTTAATGGGGAGTGGGAATGAAAGGGGTGCTATTGCCATCTCCTTAAAATCCACAGGTATAAGAGAGGGATTCTTGGGTGAGAATGTTAGTGATGACCAGTGCCAACTACAAGCTGTTATATTCCAAGTCGTGCCTTGGTATATTAAGGTATATTTTCACACAATTCGAGTGTTTGTTGATGAACAACCGCATGCAGTCACAGAGGTAATTGAGAAGATTCATGTTTCACCTTCCGAGGACAAGGTGTCTCCTGGGGTGATGGAGATGGTCCTGAAATTTCCATGCAGCATGAATTCTGCTGCTTTGACATTGGAGTTTGATAAGGTATGCCCTGCAGTTTTGATTAGACGCGAACAAATCATAAGGCAAGGATTATTTAATAAAATTGTGTTACTCCATTTTCCTTTATTTTGTTCTATAATTTCCTTCCCTAAAATGTAAAACATTAGCTCCTTGTTTTCTCGTTACTGTTAATTACATATCAAGTTAAATGGATGGAGTATTAGAAAAAGTGACTTAAATGATGATTTATGATTGCATAAATCAACTTTTTTTGGAACATTAAGCCAGTTCAAGCAAGACACTCATTATTGGACGGGTGAATTATAAATATTGGGGGTAATTTTTTTTGATAACTTCATGAGCTATCCACTGCCACAAGAAATATATTTTTTGGGATGTTTAGCTATGCATAAACATAATATGGAAAATAAAGTGACAAGAATGCTCGTTATTTTGTCATCTGCCTTCTCCCCTATTTATCTTTCACTCCCCGTATTTTTGTTGTTGTTGCTATTTATGAAATGTAACTTCACAAAAATTTATTATTGGATGGGTGAAACAATTTTAAGGAAGCTATTTTTTCTGAGCTATTAATTTACTTGCTTTTTTTACATAGGGCTTTCTGCATATCGATGAGTATCCTCCTGATGCTAATCAGGGGTTTGACATTCCATCAGCCGTAGTAAGCTTTCCTAATTTCCACGCAAGCTTGGATTTTCTCAAAGATGACCCTTCACACAAATCACCCATGCTTTCTAAATTCCAGGTAACAGACTTCTTATATCGCAAGTTAAATATGATTCGTCATGGATTTATTATATTCATCTGATCAATTGTTTCAATGAATGATGTAGTCGAAGAGTCCTGTTCTGTCTTACACAGAAGTCTTACTCGTGCCTTTGACAACTCCTGACTTTAGCATGCCTTACAATGTCATCACAATTACCTGCACGGTATTTGCGTTATATTTTGGATCGTTACTCAATGTACTAAGGAAGCGTGTTGGTGCAGATGAAAGACGCCTTAAAAAAGAAGGTAATCCAACATCTTGGTGTATGTTATAATTATATGACATTGGAATATGGCTTGAAAAAACCAGTGAACCACTAGTATTCACGATACTTGTTGTGGTCAAAATCGCATTAAACTATTATGAATGAAAAAACGAGTTTCTGAGAGTTAAATTTTCATATATGCTTAGAAACCCTGTTACTTCCCAAGCAATCATATTAATCTATTACCATTGAAATTAGTAAAAAAAATCCGCATATGCTGTTACTTTTACTTCTTAAGTACAAGATACCGCATTGTTTCTGAGAGTTAAATTTATGCATATGCTTTGAATTTGTGGTACTTCACAAACACATGATACTAGGAGTTATATGTTTGCACATGCTTAGAAACCGTGTTACTTCACAAGCAATAGTGTTAAATTAGTACCATTGAAATTAGCAACAACAAAAAAATCACATATGCTATTAATTTTACTTCAATCACATGATAAATAGTAAGTGTTCGCATATGCTTGTTACTTCACAAGCAATCATGTTAAACTATTTTTACCATTGAAATTAGTTAGAAAAATCACATATGCATAATTTTTACTTCTCAAGTACACATTTTGCTTGTGAATTAAAATTAATAGCATATAGCGGATTTGTTATGCATGTGTCTTCATAGAGGAATTGAACGGTAGATGCATTTATGCCTGGTAATATTTGTGCTCATTTTCCCTCCTCGCAGCTGCAAAGAAACCTGGCCGGCTTCATCAACTACTGTCGAAATTGTCTGCCAAGCTTAGAGGAAGAAAATGGGAACCACCACCATCGCTGCCAAAGTCATCCTCAACAACTTCATCGGCTATTCTTAAATTCATGTTCAAATTCACGCTTATTGTTGGCATCGCCATCGGTTGGCAATACTACTCTGGTTAAAAATTTCCTTGAGCCAAATAGGATCTTGTTGTTTTAGTGTACAATATGTGCAAAACAACACTAAGTTTAGGGAATGTGAGATAAGCTATTTTTGTACCACCAGATTGTATGAACAACTCCAGTTTGTATCCAATTTTGTATAGCTTCAATTAGATCAGCTACATTTCTTGGACTAGTTTCTAACCATTACGAGTTCAATGTTTGTGGCTTTATTTTTGCTTAGTTTTCTTATTATCCCCATCATTTACAATTTGCCATAATTTTTTTGTAGATAGTACTCTTTTGTTCATGTGTATTATGTATTATAATTTTCTTGGCATTTGATTATCCTTACAAATTGTTGTGCAACATTGTCATACAATTTTAATAAACTACTCTACTAACATAGGATCCCTTAATTTCTTTGGAATACAAAAATGTGTTAAGAAGTTGAAGTCAGAACTAAGATAAAATAGTCACTTCCGATGTCACTTATACAATTTAGAAGGGTAGATTGACACATGTTCTTTGTTCTAATACTGGAAATTTATTTTTGAAACATCCATCAGTTTTGGACGCAAAAATAACAATATAATCAGAGTGAACAAGTCACCGATATTCATTCATAAAAACCGAAATCATAATTCTTGCAGCAATGTCACATTGACATTACACAACAGGAGACATTACAGAATTTTCAATTTTCATTCTCACTATATATGTCATGTAATTTACACATTGGTCTCAGGAGACAGTCTTAATGAACAAGGAGATACAGAAAATTTCAAAGACAAAAACCTCATTTTATCTTCTTCCTGCAAGGAGCAGCTGCAATTACTTCGTCTTCTCTCATCCGCTTTACGCTCTCAATCGAGGAGCTACTGCACATAAATTGGGTGATACCTTTCCCTCGAAAGTCTGGGAAAGAACACGAAAGAAGCATATCAGTGACTAATGCGCCTATAACGAGCTGATAACAAGAGACAAGTAACACTTGTAACATAGATATTCATAGCCAATGAGGTGTTGTCCCAAGTCAGGCGTCTAATGTGAATAAGAGGTTCGAGTTTCTACGTTTAGATATATGAGTGGCATCGACTTCTTCGCTAGTTTTATTTGCAAGTATGAGAGGGTTTGAGGTGAGTACCTGAGTTGCTTTCATTTGTTTTGAGCTTCTTCGGTTGGTTGGCGTTCTCTAATCCTTGTTTTCTCTTTGAGCCAATGCCTTTCCAAATGGGTACTTGAGCACCATTTTCGCATCCTGAAACCACCACATATTCAAATCAGTAGCTACTCAGCATTTTCTGAACAAGTATAATCTTTTCGTCAAGTATAATCTATACAGAATGCTCTAAAAATTCCCGACTAGTCCCTTATTAATCCCGATTAGTCCCCAGAGACTCTATCCGCCTGACTAACGTCTACCGTTTTTTTTAACACTATCTACACATCCGAAGTGTTTGTGGAGATATAGCCAATAATCGTCAATGATTATCGCATATTGTATTCAAACAATTAATTTCAGAAATGCCATCTTTTGGGGCTATAACAACAACATATATATACACATATATACTTCAAAACTCAAATATCAGAATCTTAACCAGATCCAATATGTTAATATTGTCATCGACAAACATCAGAATCAGGGCATTTCTAAAAGAACCATACCCGAATGGCTTTCTCTGAACTTCTTATTTTGGAGGAAGCTGATAGTACCTTCAGGCTGCGGCTTTCTGTTCATACCAAGTTCAGTACTATGGTGAATCCCACAGGCACCATCTGCTGGGTCTGATGTTCCTGAAAATTCAAAGATTGTCAATGAAGACAAACTAACATTCATGATAAATTGTCAATAAACACAAAATTTAAAATCTGCACTAGCTTTCTTTTTCCTAAATAAATTTGTCACGCTAACAAAACCCACGTCTAATTGCCCAAAAGAATTAAACAACGAACTCAGAGAACATGAAGAACTGCAATTCACAGACATCCATTTCAATCAATGAATTTCCTCTCTTTTTCTCGGAATCCAAACATGGTTTGCAGACACAGAATACCCATCTCATCAAAAACTGCAATTGACAGACACCCAATCCAGTTTCCACCTTAAACAATCAATTTCTACGGGGGTTTTTCACGGAATCCAAACAGAATGACCAACCAGAGAAAACCCAAGTCCTAAAGTAAAGAAAAGAGAAGAAGCTCACTCTTAATCCCAACTTTGCAGAGCTTGCCATCAACAACAAGCGCGTTCCCATCATCTGTACCGGTGGAGAGACCCTTGTGGGAGAAGAAAGAGAGAAGCGACCTCCAGGTGACGGAAGCAGATACCAGATCGGCCCCTCTACTTATAAAGTGACCGTTGAGCTTCAATGTCGACGGGTCGACCCCGAAGGTTCGGGCTATGGAGCCCAGGTCCAGCTTCTCCTCGTCCCACGCCACGAACGGCACTACCTTGCCCAGAGAAGGGCAGTAAAGATACAGTTTGATCGTCGTCGCCGGAGACATGGCTCTCTTGTTCTTCTTCTGTTGCACGCTATGTGTTTGTGAAAAGTCCTCTGAGAGTTTTGGTTGTGGAGCTCTCAGGTCAGTACTGAGTAAGTAGCGTTTTTGGCTCCATAGTTCCAACGGTTTCTGGAACTCTCTCAGCTTTTTAGGTCTGTCGCTGGTACGACATGTCGTTTTGATGAAATCAATTACCTATTAGATATTTCCCTTTTGCTCGTCCAAAATACTCCAATTTGGCATTCAATTTACATATAATCTCATTTAAATATGATTGTCGTCCATGTCTTTCATATTTTTTGGGATAGATTTCATATGACCCTTTAACTATACGCGTGTCTCATATGCCTCCTCTTACTTACAAAATCAATTTGTGAGGTGCCTTAACTATCAAAATAAATCATACTTTACCTTTTTTTGTTGACTTTTTTCAAAATTCTGTTAAGTTTTTTGTGAGATGACGAAAATACCCTTGTATCTGAAAAATTAAAATAAATAAAAATGATTTTGACCTTTTTTTCTATTTTCTTTTACAAAAACAAAGAATAAAAAATATATTTTAGTATTAATTTTTTTATTTATAAAAATTAATAAAAATATTTTTACTACTAACAAAATTTTATTCTTTATTTTGTACAACGAGAAAATTAGAAAAAAAGTTCAAAATCATTTTTATTTACTTATTTTAATTTTTCAGATACAAGAGTATTTTCGTCATTTCACAAAAAACTTAACAGAATTTTGAAAAAAATCAACAAAAAAAGATAAAGTGAGATTTTTGGATAGTTAAGGCACCTCACAGATTGATTATGTAGTTAAAGGGGGGACATGTGTGACTCGGTTAAGGGGGGTCATGTGAAATTTACCCTATTTTTTTTTAAAAGTTCATGTCTTTTGTATATAACTAGACTGATAGTCATTCTCATATAACTAAAGATGATTTCTTTTTGTTAAAAAAAAATAAAGATGATTTCAATATGTTTGTTAAAAGTCTGCTGATAATATTTTAGATTCAATTTACTTCATTTTGTTTGCTTTCAAGTTCACAATATTAATTTTCAATGAGAAATACAAAAATACCTGTGTCTTCTAAAATTTCAAAATGATGTTACAAGAGCTTTTCCTTTTACTTCTTCTTCTCTCATCCTCAAATGTTCTTCTAATTTTCTCCCTTAGTCTGTTGAGTTTTAAGAAAACTATTAGTAACATAAGTCATATTCACATTCCCACTCCCATCTACAACCTCCTCACATCAACAGAGCTACTCAAAATAAACCGAAAACTGGATCAGAACTAGATCATAATTGGTTTGAACAAGTTTAAATCATTTTAGTTTTAATTTGATTTATACAAAACCACAGTTAACCGAATGAACCATGAATGCTTTAATACGCCATACATGGATTGATATCGGGTATTGATTTCCACAAATCGACGTTCATGAAGCATCCACGTGTAGCCTCCAACAAAATCAGTTTTGTTTAACCGAAAACTAGTTCGATTTGGTTTAGTTTTGAAGCTCAAATTCAATTCAAAACCGATTCAATTTTTAATAAAAAAGACGGTCAACCAAACGATTCGGTTAATTTTTGAGTTTGATGCCTTCCCGATTTGATTTCGATTCCAGCATTTAGTAACCGAAATAATCGGTTCGGTTTTTAGTTTGACGGTCCAATTTGGATTAATCGGGTTTGAGCACTCTAATCTCCACATTGAGCACTAAACATGTCCTCACATTTGATCTTAATCAAACAGTACTTATGAGATTCAACATCTTTTGACACCTTTGAGAAGTTAGGATTTAAGCTCACCGTTAGGATTTGAGAAGTTAGAATTTAAGTTAGGACAATTAAAGCCTATTCCGGCTCAATCTTGCTAAATTATAACAATTGAAAGTTGAACATCTATTACAGCAATTAAGCCTAATAAAACATAACATATTGGTATATTTCAGCTTATGAAGAGAGAAAAAGAGAGTCGACTTTGAATGAAGCAAAAGTATAACAAAGAGTATTTTGATTATTTCGTACTAAAAACCAACCATGTTAACTTGAAAGAAGCTAAAATGTAATGAAATGAGTCTAAAATATTATCAACTTACTTCTCACAAAAAAAAATAAAATTGGGTGTAATTATATGAGAGAAATATATAATCAACTTTATTTATACAAGGTTATCCCTAAAATAAATGTATGAAATTTCTTTTGTACTATTGAAACATTGGGTTTTTTAATATATTATATCACATTTTTCCTTAAACTACCCTTTAGCTTATCTCGCATTAAATACGATATTGAGCTCAAACCCTTGTTTCAGGCTTGGGAGTGAGCAAGGCTATAACTATTAATGGGTCTAGGGCTACGCATGAGTCTGAACTGGATTAAACCATACTGAACCAACCGATTCTTCATTTTAGAGACTTAAAATCAGACTCAATATGTGAGAACTGATATGGTTATGAGTCCGGTTCTCTGATTCTACCAAATTAGACTCGATTGAATAATTAGATGTGAGATTCAGTTCTACAATCTGGTTTCCTAGTTTTGCCTAATTAGACCCAATTAATGTGATTCATATATTGTTCAAATTATGGTCAAAATTATACACAAGTAAACCTTTTTTTAGGTAAAAACTTCAACTTACAAATACGAAAAGTACTAATTAAAACGTCATGAATCAGTTTGGCTCTGATCCGGTTAACTAGCAGTCATGTACTCTCAAAACCAAACCCGAACTGAATTGATTTGGTTATCAAATTTCAAATTAAAACCCTACCCAATACATACGGGTTTTTCGGGTCGGATTCGGTTTTTGGTAAGATGTACACACCCCTGACTGGGCCAAGCTAAGCTAGTTGAAACGGTGAGTTTAGATGAAGTATCGACCCGATCCGACCCGGATTCTGTCCAATCAGGAGCATACCGTATCGAATCCAAATGGTCACACGAGGGGTTCTGTGAACTGAGAGCTCAGACCCAATCTCGAATTCAAAATTCCTATCTATTCCCAAAATTCAATTTAGGGCTTTTGGTTTGCGATCATTGATTTATTCGGTTACTTTCCGTGATCAATCTCATTGTAGGTTTTGTGCCCTAATCGGGGATAGGGTTAGGGTTTAAGGGGCGTTGCAAGATGTATGCTGATCGAGTCGAGGCTGTGGGGAAGAGGTCCGTGAAGGAGCGCCTCTACGGCAACTCCGCTGACGACTCTAATCGACGCCTTCAAATCACCGGCAAGAGGTTTGTTCAAGCTCCTCAATTCCTGTCCTGCGCTTTTTTTGCAATTTTCGATGCACTAATTTTAATGGGTTCGTTTCTTTTTTGGGTTTATGATTTGGGGTGGATTGCATTTCTTGCTTCTATTTTTTCTAAGTTGAAATAGTTGATTTTTTCTTTCTGAGTTTTTGATGATCCATTTATCTTTGAGTTTTTTTGTTAAGGTTTTGGAGATTTCCTATTTTACCTATGGTAAATTTAGATTTAGATACATTTTCTGTTTGGCTATTGAGCACATGCAGCTCTGAGAAGTTTGTTTATATGATGTTTTGGCCGTGTTGTTTGAATCGTAGTATTTGGGTAGTTGTGAAAAAGTTAGCATATCAGAACCTAACACTGCCTTTGACCTGTTTTAATTGCTCCCACGAATTAATTGGGAAAGTCAGGGGAAGAATGCGACATTCCCAGACAATGCACATAGGTTTCTGCTTTTTTTCATGGAAATGTTAGAATAGAAAACTTATTGCAATTTGCTTCATAATTTAGTCATTTGGGTTTATATGCCTTTTTTGTGCCAAAATGAGGTGTTAGCTCTTGACCTTCCCCACACGCACCAATAGAGTTTCATGTGCTAATCCGCTAAGTGTTTAATGGTATAACTAATGCTTGCAAAGTATATTAATGGTAGGTCATGAATAATAACTTCCTAAATATGTAAGTGGACACTCATTTGGGAACATTTAAGCTAGGGATAGTAGGACGCTTGTTCTGGGACAGAGATACTAATTTACATTACTGTGTTGATGATGAACTAAAGATCCTTGTTATATTTTGTTGCAGACAGAGGCAAGATGACAAATGGGAACATGACCTTTATGATAACGATGCGCGCAAAATGTCATGTATGGATTGGCTGTGATGCAACTAGATCGTGTTTTTTTTCCCTTTTCTCTTTCTTTCTATTTTGGATGGTTTTGACTGTTTGCTAATGGACTGTGAAGATCAAAAGGTTGGTGCTCAAGATCTCCGTCTCAAGCTTCAAAGGAAGAGTTTCCAGCAAGCATCTCCTAGTGGAAGAGGGTCTACTTCAGGTGTACGAGATCTTCGCGAAAAATTATCGGGAACAATGAATCCACAACCTGTAAATATGGATCCACCAAAGCCAAAACCTGTTCAGCAAGCTGCTAAACCAGCCAGGAAAAGTGTTGCAGTTGACCCCCCTGCGCCAGAGACCAAAAAAGTTACAAATACTTCAAGGAAAAAAACTCAGCAGAAGGTAGTAATTCTATTTTCTTCTGTTGGAACTAGTGATTAATATTTATTTTTCTGTTTGTGTAAAATCACTTTCCATTCTGGATTCCATTAGATTGGACTTCAATTGCTACATATCATCAACTAGACTGTAGGGATGCTAATGCATGCCAGTTCACATTCATTTCTACATTTTTACCTGGTCATATGCAACAAGAAATACTATGAATCATGTTGTTCTTATGCTAACACATAAAGCTCTTACTGAAATGATTTGTTTTTCTCATGAGATGATGTGTCTCTTAACTCAAACCAAATCCCATAATTCTGTGGATACTTTTTATTTACTTGTGATTCTCCCCTAATTTTGTGCATCTTTTTGCAGACGGATACATCTGTTGATGATTTTCTTCACTCCTTGGGTCTGGAAAAATATTCCATTACATTTCAAGCAGAGGAAGTATGTTGTGCTTTGTGTTGAAAAATGCAAGTTTTGTGCATTATGATGTATAATTCACTTTCATTAATTTCCTATACTGCTTTGGCACCTCTTTCCATTTGTGTAGGTTGATATGACAGCTCTAGTACACATGACTGACGAGGACCTCAAAGCTCTAGGAATACCAATGGTAAATTTGACAAGATTTCACTAGGTTTGAGTAGTCAAAGGTTCCTCATTTTTTTTCTTATGGTAATATTGCCTTGTTCTCTGTATGATCAAAACTTTGAGAAACTTCCTAGATGCATTAGGATGAAGTACAAGTGAAAGTTTTGCTTGCCGATGACCAAAAAGTCTATATCTATGTTCCACCCACATGGATTTATCTTCTAGGATAAACTTGATGACTACGAGGATGGTCTCTTTCCCGTTTGACCTGGTCAAATATCTTCATGTTGATAATTGTTCTGTTAAATATTATAATGGTTATTTAATTTGGTTATGTCTACTTGTGGTTTTGTGTTATATTTGGTTATAATTTCAAACAATTTATAGTAAGTATAAGTTGATTATGTAGTGACTTTGATTAAATTGCTGGACTTAATAGTTCTGATGCCATTTGTGAAGACTATTAGTATGTATTTCTCTGTTTTAAAAATCTCAAATCAATCATGATTGCACTTTTTGGGTGCTTTACTAGTGCTTCAGTGACATGCATATAAGGGCTTATTCAACTTCCTCTCATTGCATGCCTCAACTTTCATATATTTTTATGAGCTTGTTGCTTTGTGATTTTCATTTCTCCTTTTATCTTTCTACTATAACGTCCCTGTGCAAGGTAGTGTAAAATTTTTCTCAACCAAAGCACGTAGTCGCTAAGAGTTATCTTTTTCCTTCTTATATTGTATTTGGTTAGTTTTTTGGCTACTCTTAGCTTTAAAAAAACACATGCTGTGGTTTCAGGGTCCGAGGAAGAAGATAATTCTAGCATTGGAGTCCAGAGTCTGATATTTTGGGAAGAGCCGTGTCTTTTGAGGGGTACTAGAGTTTACCTCCTTTTCAAATGGTCCTGGCAAATTAGCAGGCTCGTGTTTTAGCCGGTGTCAGCCTGTGTGTAACTTCATACTCTTCTATATTTTTTTACCGTGTTCTGGTGGTGTATTACTGAAATTGGTTTCAATATAATGTGAAATTGTTGTTTGGTGAGATGGGTTTTGTTTAATGTGTTGCACTGCTGTGATGTTTGAAATTTGGAATTGTACTCTAGTTTTGAAGTTGGTGATGTGCACAAAACAGGTATTGGTATTGAAGTGCATTATTGTTTGGTGTTTAGGGTTTTTGATTAATGTGCATTGCTGTGATGTTGAAGATTTAGATTTGTGCCCAAGTTTTGAAGTTTCTTCCACTTTCTAAATGTTTGCCATGATTTGTACATTCATGGGCATAAAAGAGGTATTGAAGCCTATTGTAGGATAAGATTGATATTTTGGCAGTAACGTCTGTTCAATTTTATATTTTAGTAGGTAATATGATAGGGAGGGTGGGGTGGGAGTCTAGGTACAACAGATGCTTACATGCGCCCAAACATAGTTTTCCGACAAGAAATATCATCGTGGCAGTGTCAAGTCATAGTTCTGCATGATTATTAGCGGACAAATATAGTGACATGACTATATAAGTCTAAATAGTGTATGTAATAATTATGTCTATTCAAGCAGATGGTCCGAACATGAAGCATTCTCGGACTCCCTTGTCTATGATAGGTGGTGGTGCGTTGAGTAAATGACTCCAAGAAAGATACGGAGAAGCTTCTGTCTCTTCAATTTATGTTTTTCCCTTTGGTAAATGACATCGTAGTCAAATACTTTGCAACTTGTTTCTTCTAAGAGATCCATTTATGGTAGATTCACCTCTGGGTCTCCTATTTCATATCTTTCTTGGAACAAATGTTGCAATGACTTTTTCTGTGCACGTTTTATCGAACGGTAAAATAGTTGGCTCACATGCATATTGAGTTTTGATAGGTTTTACTTGAGTTTGATTCGGTGATTATTATTAAACGAGCGCAATCTTGACAAAATATGTTTAATTATAACTAGTGCATGTCAAATGTTTAACGACGAAAACTCCATTGACTTGTTAGAAAATCTTCTTGTTTACTCTTTTGGAGTTAACCTTTCAATAATTTATATCTTAGTTACGTTAGATCTAATGTGAGAAGGTTATAATATTTTGTAACCCTTTAATTATTTGGATTATTTTGTATTAAAATCCTTGCAACATAAATTTTCTTTTGAAAATTACATTAATCATATTCACTCATAAAATCCTTCATACCTATTTTGTGGGATCAAACCCTCAACTTCACTACAAATAAAGTGGTGTTCAACCGCTTCTTCCCATGATAATTGCATACACCAGTTTTGCACTTTAACTCCACCCCAATAGTAAAACACATGTTTTAAAATCTAGGGATAATTCCAGAAGGCACCCCCTAAAATTGCTGAAATCTCACATAATACCCCCTAAAACCAATTGTCTCACTACCACTCCCCTAACTTATGTATTTGTCTCACTTTTGTTTTCACTGTTTACTTCCGTTTGTTTTATACCATGTGCATGTCACGTGTGGTTGAGAAATTTAATTAATACCTAAACTACCCATCCACTTTGAGTTAGATAATTATAGATGAATAGGAGGAGGAGAGCTCCTGTAAATGGCTTCCATTCCAAGAACCACAACAGTCATCTACTAAGAATCGTCACGAGCACGAGCACAACAAGCCAACTTGGTCATGATTCTTGATATTTGGTTATTTTGGGTCTCGATCTTCACCCTGTTTCTCTTTCTGGGTATTCTTTGTTTCTCGTTTTTGGATTCGAATATCAAATCGTTCGAGGGTTTGGAGACCCGCAATGCGTTTCTAGAGATTTGGGTTTGGTTCTTATCTGTTTGTGTGTTTTGGACGATTTATTGTTGGTGTGTTTATTTGGGGGTTTTCGATTTTTGATGAGGTGAAGCAGAGAGAGAGAGCGGGGAATTGAATATGGTGGGCACGACAAATAACGGAAGGTCCCGACAGATATTTTCAGTGTTGAACGGTGGGTAGAGGCAAGATCTTGCCCAAAGTAGTGCTCCTCCAAGAATTGGTGGATTGGAGTGTGGTACTGTTGATTTCACAAGGGAGGAGGTTAAAGCCTTGGTGAATGAAAAATTGAAAATGAAGAACAAGTTCAATCTTAAGGTTAGTTCATTAGTTAAATTGAAATTTGTTTTTTTTTATTAATTGGGTGCCTTGTGTTCTTAGTTATGGAGCTTGTAAGTAGGTATTTGTTTTCAGATTCAATTTCACTGGCTTGGAATCAACAGAGTTGAAATGTGCATAAACGAGTATGTTAATTTAAATGGATTTCTAGGAGGTTTAGAATGATATTTTTTGAACTGTTTTGATTTGTTTGATGTAGAGGCATTTTTGAGAAACAAGAAAGAGGAGTAAAATGTTGTTATTTACAGCTGAGGAAGAACTATTCACCTCTGCAAGAGAGACAGGTAAAGAAGAAGCAGAGGAGTCCCCAATGCCTCCTCTTATCCTCTGCCCTCCTCATCTCTGTCACTGTGTCCTTTTTGTACCCTACCTTAACAGCTGAAATTGGAGGTTTAGGAAATTCAGGTTTGGAGTTGAAAATTAGCTAATTAGCTAGTTTGTGATGTTGGGAAGTTCTTGTTTTTTTTCTGTTAAATAGAGGGCATTACATTCCTTTTTTTTTGTAAGAAACTTGATTTTTTCCATGAATAGAAAGCTTGATTTTTTTCCATCAAAGAGTGAGAAAATAATATATGTTGACATATACTGTAAATAGAGGGCATTACATTCCTGTTTTTTTGTAAGAAACTTGATTTTTTCCATGAATAGAAAGCTTGATTTTTTCCATCAAAGAGTGAGAAAATAATATATGTTGACATATACTGTAAATAGTACAAAGTTGTTTGCTTTTTGTTTGAATTAATAAAGCCCAAATGGGCAGAACCATGACCCAAAAAGAAGATTCAAAGCAGTGTGGGTTGCTTCACTTCACATAGTTGAACGCTTTTCACTTATGCATATATTATCAGGTTAAGACTCAAAACCTATTCTTGGTGGGTAATTTAAATTTACACGGTAAATCCTTGTTGAGGTGATAATAGGAGGAAACTAGTGTTGGAAGGCAACAACTGCTTTATAGCAGTATTTTTGCAAGGAAAATAAGATTTAAGAGCAGTGGAGAGGAAGAGAGTTCTGCATATAAAGTCTTTTTATGCGTATATGTAATTGTACTGCATAATGCAATCACATGCTCTCTTTCTCACCCCATGTACATTTTTATGAATTTTCTTAAAATTTTTGCATGACTTGTCTGCAAATAAGTGAATCCATAACCTGCTTACATAAAAAAATAGTCACAACATCTCATAAAGTGTATTGAACATCTCTTAAACACTCAGAAATTAAAAACATACATGAGTGTTTAAAAGAAATAAGTTTTCATTGAAAACCAGTAATACAAAAGCATAAACAAGTTGAAACAATCCACATCTCATAAAAACCAGAAATTCCAAGCAACCATAAAAAACAGAAGTTACAAAATGCACATGCCAAGTCCAACTTGCAAGCTAGAGTCCAAAATAGTTGCAACTTTGAAAAACAAAAGGGGACCAAAAGTTGATTCATTGTCCCCTCATCCTTCAATCCCATCAATCAGTTGGGCATTAAATATTAAAAGGCAACAAAGTAAAGATAACATATTCAAGGCTGAGAGCTGGAGTTGTTTGGTGGAGTCTTCAATGGCTTTGGGGGTAGTTGAGAGGTGGATAAGGTTGCAGAACCAAATCTCATAGTTGCTCCATATTCTTGCCTACGATTTCCTCCAGAAAATGGTGGTGTTGTTGATGCTGCTGGTGAAGATGACAAAGTGCTACTGGTGGAGCCTATTCGAAGTCCTGGAGTTGGGACAAATATCCCCTCTTGACTGTTGAGGTAAGTGTTGTTCTCTCACTACTAAATTTTTGAGGAATTGTTAGTGTGAAGAACAAAATATATAACAAAATAGCAAAAATAGAAGACTAATAAATTCATATAATATGTTAAGCATAAGAAGAAAATATAACGAAAATTAGGCATAACAAGCAAAATATAAATCATCTAAGAATTAGCAAGAATAAAAAACTAAATAAACATTTATAGATTAAGAAAAAATTTATGTCAGTGTTGCTGATTTCTTTTATAATTTAAGTTTAAATTAACTTTAGCTTCTTAGTTCTTACTAACTTAAAAATCAGATTGCACAATGAGTAAGAGTGTGAATAAACAAACTGAAAAAAAAAAAAAATGTGCAAACCTGTCGGTTCTTTCCAAACCAAGCTCTATCTGAGCTAATCCTTGTTGTGGCCTCACCACTTGAAGCTTTTCTCTCTTCTTTGTTGCTGCAAGCTTCTCATGTGCAGCTTGTTTTTAGCTAGCATCTCAGCTTCGGTACACGGTGCCTTTCTTTTAGCGTTTAGCTTTCTCTCACGAGATTCCATCCGAGAGTTCATGAGATCTGTGACCTCGGATTCTGTGGTATAATGACCAGATTTCTTGCCTTTCATTTTTCCTTTCGAAGACTCGCCTGAATTTTTCTTGGCTGATTTCCCTTTAGCTCCCTTACTGTTTGACGAATGACCATGGTCCTTGGGAGTACATGACCTGGAGTTGTGCCCTTGTTGATAACATTCACTACAAAAATATTTCCCTTCCTCCCTTCTCATCGTCCCTAGTAAAGCATCCTTCTCTGCTACGTGTTTCTTTCTCCTCGTCTTTGGTCTTCCAGGAGGTTTGATGACTCTAGGGGGCAGAATTTTAGGGAACCTCGTCTTGGGCCACTCATCCATGGTAGGAACCACTTCCATATACTCATAATATATCGAGTTGTAAGTCTCAACAGAGTAGTAACTATGAACGTAATCCTCAGGCAACTCATCCATGTACTCAATTGCCCGAATTGCATGTTTACAGGGAATTCCATTTAACTGCCAATCTAAACATGTACATGTTTTGTCATTTATCCTAACTATACGCCCAGATCTACCCGAAGTAACATGGAATACCCCATTCCCCGCATTTCTTGCGACCCAACTCCTACCCTCACTCTTATTTTTTTCTATTTGTGCCTGAATGCCTCTACACAACTTACCACCATAATTGTCATATGCCCCAACCCTATCAACAAACATATCTGTCAACTTCCCCCTAATAAACTCACAAAGATCATATATATGCATACCTCTACCATCATTTATCCAAGAGTTAAAACATTCAGACAAACTATTTGTTTGAATGTCAGACCTAGCTCTAGGGGTAAAGAAAGCCTTACACCATGCCTTTTTGTCTCTAGCATGAACCCAATTGTAAGCATTTGGATTGTAGACCTTCAGCTCCTCCATTTTCTCATCGAATTTATGCTCTGATGTCACCTTCGAGATGTTGTACAACATCTTCTTCAAAGTTGGATCTTTGAATGACAGATAAAAGTTCTCCCACATGTGGCGCATACAATATCTGTGCTCGACTTCAAGTATCCAATGCTTGAACAACTCCACCAAACCCTTAAATCAACAAAAATCATATAATTATAAAAATTGAATTTTTCTAAAGAATGTCAGCAACATAATCTAAAACTATGAATTCCATAAATTTTTTAAAACTAAAATTACCAACAAACTGAAATTTTCTAAATAGTTTTTGAAAATTTCAGCAAACTTATAATTACCAAATTTCAGAAATCATATAATTAAAAAACTGAAATTTTATAAAGAAATTCATATTATTTCAGTAAACTTATAATTAAAAAAAATCAGAAATCATATAACATGGTTACCTTCTGCTTGTCCGACATAAAGACCCAATCCCTCTGCTCATCTGTACCGTAATCTTGAAAGAATGCTTCAAGAAACCATTTCCACGATTCTTTGTTCTCTTGCTCTACGACGGCGAATGCCAACGGAAACATTCCGTCGTCGGCATCCCACCCAACAGCAGCTAAGAGTTGGCCTCCATATCTCCCTCGGAGATGACATCCATCAATCCCCACGATTGGACGACAACCGAGGAGGTACCCTTTCTTTTGCACACCGTACCGTATGTACAAACGGCGAACCTTCCTTCATACTTATCCGTAATTGAGTTTTTATACTGCACTACGTCCAGCTTCGTCTTGCTCCCAATATTTGTTTCCTCGATCTGTACACAATACGTGTGCAATAGTTCGTACTGCTTTTCCACATCACTAGTTAGCATTTCTCTCGCCTTCCACAGAGTCCTATACAATGAAGATCTCCCGATTCTAACGTCCAACTTATCGGTAATGATATTTTGAAGTGACTTAATCTTCATCGTCGGGTTAGCGCGTATGTCGGCAAGGAATCTGTATTGTAAGGAAAATTGTTAAACCTCTTCAAAATTCAAGTTTTATATTCGAAGATGTAAAATTTATAATGTAATTATATACCTTTGTGCAAGAAAATTGGATGTCATTCTCTTGTTACGCGCCGGACGGTCACATGTGTGTTCTGGTCTCCACTTTTTTATCTCCATGTTAGGGCCACCTCCTATTTTACTGCACCAGCACCAAAACTTGCAGCCCTTTGTCGTGCACATATATGCAACCCTCAATCTCTCATTTCTCGCAGGCTGGTAACTAAACTTCGTGGTGGTAGCATAGTGTTTGAAGACAGTCCGGAACACACTAGCATCTTCAAATGTTGAATATTTGTCAAGCACTGGTGCTGTCATGTCAGACTCCTCTGTCCACATAACACCATTCCACGGTCGCTCTCGCTGAACCCGTGGTGCCCTCGGCAGAACAGGTTCTGCACTTTGTCGAACCGGTTCTACCCTATTTTCCTTCACTCCGACCAGTTCTGTTTCATCAAAATCTTCCTCTTCGGGTGCTTCCTCCACGAACACTCGGTGTCCATTTTTATCAAACCGAACTGAGTTGAACCACTTCTTAGCCTCGTCCACTGTTTCCTTTTCTTCTTCAGATGTCTCTATCTCGGTTGAATTTTCACAATCTTCAGCCTCATAATAATCAGAATCGTCAGAGTCATCTTCTTCGATTTCATCTTCAACGACCTCTTCTTGAACAACCTCTTCCTCCACGGACTCTTCTTGAACACCCACTTCCTCAACTACCTTTTCCCTCCTCTGTCCAACACCATCTTCCTTATCACTGGAAATTACCTCTGCCCGAGTACCTACAGATAGAATTTCTTCCATGCTATAATTGGCTTGAAGAAGGCTTTCCACGACTTGTGGGGTCATATAATCACACGTAGGTGTATAAACATATTCTCTGTTCCCTCCATTTTCTTCCTGTGAATTTCAGACAACACAATTTTTTTTTAAAATAACTCATAAAATTAATCTAATAACCCCTAAAAGAATTAAGCATTGTCCACCCATATTCAGGTACTCTCAATTCAATCCTTATTAACTGAATCTACAGCAAAGCAACAAAAACACACTACATTATCAACATATGTACTATCTAAAAGTAAAACTATGACCACCTTAACAACATAATTTAAAAAAAAATACAAACGGGTACTCACATCAGGAAAAGAAACTGTGTAGCACTTGCAACATCAATATAATAATCAATAGTCTGAATGTTAAAGTTATGAATTATTAAGTGCCAAAGAGGTAATGCAAAACTAGCAGAAACATACTTGGGAATTAAGCACAAGACTTAGTCAAAATAGAAGAAACAGAATCAGCAAAATCAGCAAACTCGATCCAAAATCAAAGACATACCACAAGTCAAAATAAACATATGAACAAGACTTAGTTCTATTCATGAATCAAAGACATACAAAAACCCTAAAAAATTTATAAACATTAATTTCCCAAACCACGAACCCTAGTTTTCAATCCTAAATTAAAAGCATGAATCTTACATCCTCCATCTTCGATCTTCTTTGATTCTTCGATCCTCAAGCCCACAATCGTTGCTCCTTCTTCAGTTGCCTGCTTCGTCTTCAATCGCCTTTGAGAGCTCCACCTTTCGCTCTTCTTTTTGGTCTCAGACTTTGAAAGTGTTACTCAGTCGTCTGAGATGCTTCAACTTAATCAATCAAACCAGGGGCAAAACAGATATTTTGTATGGAGTTAACGGTGATTTCGACGGAACCAAACGGTGAAAACATAAGTGAGACAAATACATAAATTAGGGGGGTGGTGGTGAGACAATTGATTTTAAGGGGTATTATGTGAGATTTCGGCAATTTTAGGGGGTGCCTTTTGGAATTATCCCTAAAATCTATTAACCCTTAATCAATAATCAAATTTTCAAATAAGCGTCATCCCTTTAAATAAAAGTTGAAACTTCTAAATGAACGTTCTAAACTAAAGATTTTTCTCATTCAAATTTTATGTTGAATTATGTACTTTCCAGCCCCAAAGAGAGCAAGCGACTTATAATTCAATTCATTTGTCTCAACATCATATATACGTTAGTTATGAAGAGTTATGCTCGAAGAGATAGACTCTAGTTTAAGTGGGTTAATGTGCTTTTCACATATTTATTGTAACTCAGGTGGACTGATGGGTTGTTTCAACGTAACGCATGCAAATATGATCTTTGGAATCTAAAGGCTTTGTCTGTCATGTTTTGACTTTGACTACCATAAAACCATTTGCATTGATAAGAAGATTACGGGTCTAAAGAGCAATAAGGTCGTCGGAGAAAAGGTTATGCACCTTCTTCTCAAATTTTTCGGAGAGCTTCGAGGAGGGGCAAATTGTAATAGAATGATAGTTAGGTAAGCTGTAACAACAATTCTATAACCAACCACATTTAAATATAAGAGATAATTCTACTTACCTATCACTCATTTTTACTTACAACTATGTTAGTGTAAAGTTTAAATGACCAAAATACCATTCATTTCAATTCCATACAAAGTCATTGACTTTTCATCTTTTTCTCTTTTCTTCCTTTTATCCCTAGCCTTCCTCATCTCCATGGTATTTATTCTATATTTACAAAATACAAATTGCAATAATCAAACCCCATCATAAGAAAAAAAAACCCAAGTATCAATAATTGATCAATAATAATTTTGGTGATAGGCATTGTCTGGATCTCTGACCACAATTAATTTCATTTAATTTTGCGGGTCACATATAAATTTCATTGTCTTGATATTCTCTAAATCACAATGGTGGCACCTGACTGTTTTTAAATTTCCTTGCTGTTACATATCCCCTAAAACCCATTTGCTTGTTTTGAATATTTTTTCTCCAGTTTCAATTCTGGACGACCAACTCATCAATTTCTTCCAATGACAATAGTAACACCCTTCTCTGGACTGCCTAATTGGCCAAACATCTACACATGACCTGCTGGAGAGCAAGGAAGATCATACCCAACAATACATGCTTCGTTCTTGCTAGACTACCACAAACATAATTGCTTAATCATGTTCAGTGCACAATATGTTCTAATCTTTAACAGAAATCACACAAATAGAGAGAGTGAATCTTAAAAAAAAGATTATGGTAGCAACATAATTTTTAAAAGAACTATATGTACTAATGTGACAGTTAAATATAGTAAAATTGAATTAGCCTTAAATGTAATATAGGTAAAACTAAATACACTTATTTAACACTCATCCCTATAAATATCATGATCATGTATTATTTTAAACACAAGAGTTAAGAGAAAGGGAATTGTAGGAGACCAGTGACAAATTTAAGGGAAGATGGGTCAAAATAAAGTCAATAATGGTGTCACTCACAAGTCACAACAAACAGTTGGGTTGGGTGCCAAAACACCAATTATTTGTTTATTCACTGAACACAACATAAAGGTCTGCACTGCACAGGTGGAATGTGAATGATCAATAAGTGTTTGTGTTTCCACAGAAAAGCACAAAAGATAGTACAATTCACTAATAAACAAGCCAAACAGACCTTTAAATACAGCACCTCACTCCATCACGCCGTTAAAACTAACGGCAGCCTGCCAATATTTACTCTTCAATATTCAATTATTTTTCAAAGAATTAGAATTTCTCTGAATCTACAAAATTTGCAAATGGTGACTTGGTTGTGTAGTTGAGAGGGACCTCAGAAACTGAGGTTTTACTGATGGAAGAGGAAAGAGAATGGTCAAATACAACCGGTGGCGCCGGTCAACGGTTGAGAAGCCTCTATATTTCCTCTTCCTTCTCCACCCTTCTCTCTCTAAGCTCCACAGCTCTCTGTGTCTCTTGTTGGGTTCTGTGGATGAAGCTTGGTTTTCTTGAAATCTGAACCAGAAAAGCATAAAGTTTGGATTTTTCTGGAGAACTGTGACTTGCCACTTGAGGGTCTCCTTCAGAAATTATCGGAGAGTGAGCTAGCATGGCGGTGAGCTTACTCTTCTCCACTTATTAATTCAGTGTTCCATGTGATTTTTCTTCTGTTATTGCTTCAAATTTGAAAGTGCGTGTTTGGTTGTCATGAAATATTGAAATTGTGTCATTTTCCTGTTATTGTTTAATTGGGTCCAAGCAAAATGATGAAATGGAGAAAGATCTGACTATACTTTCACATTACAACTTTTCCCATAAATTGAAGTTGTGATGTTTGAGCTGAGTGTTTTTTTCTTCTTTTCTGGTGGACTGTGTTGCATGTTTTAATGCTTATATGTTTCTTACAAGACAATGCTTAGATTTTGTATAATCCTCTGGATGATGCATTTGTATAATAAGATTGGGTTTTATGATGGTGGGTATAAAATTGTGGCCTCTGTCAATGGATCTATCTGTTTCAACCTTTAAACTGTTTATGAAGTTTGGATTATTAGTGTCTGGTTTTCTTCCTTTTAATCTTGATTTTGGACTTGTATTTGATGATAAAGAATGAAAGAATCAGATCCTCAAAGTGTGATGTATGGTGAATCATTGAAATTTGAATCTCATGAGGAAATGCTACATTAACTTGCCATTTTAAGGTTCTCGTGATGAGTTTTCGGGAATCTTGTGGTGGAATTTTGATTGTCTTCCAGCATCTTACAATCGAAGCAAAATATATAAACTCTATGCTGCAACTGTTATCTAATTTCTTCATGGGATTTAGAATACTGTAGTCTTTTATTGTGAATTTAAGACTGCTTAGAACGGGGTCTAGACTATAGAGGATAAGAGTTTTGATGCCAAATATGGGTTTGTTCTTTGTATGAAGTGGAATAGTAGGCCAAATTTCCAGGAAAGAAGCCTACGGTAGGTCATTGAGCCAATGATAGCATATATGTTTAGCTATATGTCACTGTTGGTTAACACAAAGTCGGTTATGTATTTATAAGATGATATTTGGTTCTGTGGCGCATAATGCATGGTGGTCCTGAAATAATACCATAATGCTGTATTTTCCCCCTAAGTTTTTGTACGTGTTTTATCATTCAAAAATTTGTAATGCCTAATTGCCCATACTTTTAATAAAAGAGGTATATAGTTGTCAGAATGTTTGAACAATAATGCTTCTTTTCATACCTTATTGTATGGATGAGTTCCTTCCACTTATTGAAATCAAATAATGCTTCGGAGAATGCGTTAAGACTTCATTACTCGTTACATTATGTAACCAAGTGCATTTCATATGTATTTGCCTGTTTTTTTATCAGACAATGGATCTCGTATGTGATAGTACTCGTCTTGACCAATTTGGGCAGCCCTAATTGTTTACCTGCTTAAGTTTTGTATCTACATGCTTTTTGGAAACTTTAGATTACCTTATTCAATGTGAGTAGAAGAGCGTAGTTTATTGATGTACATGCTCTAGTATTTGTTATATAGCTCTAAGGGTCCTTGTTTGCTGTTTGATGCTATGCAGGGATGCTCATGCATCTGTCTAGCCTTTTCATGATATGTACTATACACGTAGGAGCTGATGAAGCCTAAGGTTTCATTGTTAAAATTAGTACCAGCCTTTTGCTACTAGGATCAATGTTTTCTGTTCCTATTTCTTGCTTGAGTGTGTTTGGAAAAGTTAAATATAAGAAGCTCTTTCTATTTTGGCAGCAACGTTCGCATGTACCGAAGTTTGGCAACTGGGAAAACGAACAGGATGTTCCATACACGGCTTACTTTGATAAAGCAAGGAAGGGTCGAACCGGTACAAAGATGATAAACCCAAACGACCCAGAAGAGAACCAAGATGGTGATGATGACGATTCATCTAATGCTCGAGCTCCTCCTCCCAAAGTCAAACCGGAGCCAGAGGAGGTAGTAAACAGGGAGGGACCGGAAAGGACCAAGGAAGAGGGCGTGGTCAGGCAATTTGCTGAATCTCCTGCTCGCAACGACAATGTGGGCCGCAGAGCTTCTGGCGATCAACGTTATGCAGGTCGTGGAACGAGTTCTGCTGATGCGCCTAGGAGGCCCGCAGGACGAAGTGTTGGGTCTGAGCAGAGCGTAGAGAAGTCACCACTTCACCCCCACGCAAGGGTCTATGGAAGAGGCACCGGTACTTCTCCCTCCTCTGAGGGGAAGGGCTCGTATGAAACTAGCCATGGTACTCCGGGGAGATCACGGATGAGACCAACCACTCGGGGAGATGAATCCGTAAGCTCTTTTCTGATGTTCAGTTTCATGCATAGCATATAAAACATGTGTCATTGCACTAAAAATAAATGACATGCTTGATTCATAATAGCTTACCAACTCAGAAAGTTAGTAACACTTATTTTGGAATTGAGAGAGTATTGTTTTTTAAACTTAACTTATCCTTTCAAAAAGCCGATTCTGTTCATTGGGAGACTTGCCCTTTTGTTGTTAGAAGATCTATGACTTTCCTAATTGCGTCATGATCTTGTGCAATTCAGACAAAACATATCTCACTTCTTTGTGTACATTTCTTTGCTATCCCGTCATTATAATGTGTTCTTTGTGTGGGTTCAGCCTGAAAAAAGTGCGGCTGTTCCAAAATTCGGGGAATGGGACGAGAACAACCCTGCATCAGCAGATGGCTACACCCACATCTTCAACAAAGTTCGGGAGGAAAGGCAAAATGGCGGTGGGAAGGTACCGGACATGACTGAAGCCTCTTACAACAATCCCCGAAAACCGGCTCCTAACAGTGGCTCCAAGGTTTGTTCTCTGTCATCAACCTCCACAACTCACCTCATCACTTTGGACTTTATAAGGTTGTCTGGTTTTTGTACTTTTGTTTACGTACTATGTTGTTGCTTCTGTGTATTTTCCAGATATGCTGCTTCCCATGGGGCAGGAAATGAGTTGCTTGAATCTGAGTATTGCAAGGTTTATTGTAAATACTGTGGAGGGGCTCTCTCGACATCAAGAGTTGACTTCTTCAGAGTGCATCCTTTTTATCATCTGTTTGTATGATTTTTGTGATACTGAAAGAACACAAATGTGTATCTATCTATCTGTTTGTAATTGTATGATTCATGTCAATGAATCAACCAGCATATCAGGAATGGTATGTAGTTCTTCATGAAAGTTAACAATAGAATTTTGAGGGACTGGAACGAGAAGGCTTGAGCTTTTCCTTGCTTGGATGAGAATTGCAGGTACTGATTGACAACATAAGTTCCAGTACCAAACCTTGTTTTCCAATTGGTCAACTACTTGAACTTTGAGTTCCAGACTCCAGTGCTACTTTTTTCTTTCATTTTTGTTGGCCTCTCAACAAACAAATGTTGGGTCAAGTGGTAATTGTTGTCTTGAGCCAAATTTTGATACATTGCCCGTAAAAATTGTGATTACATGTTATCACAGTTAACTATATAAAAAAGTCATATTACACTATCAACAACGTAAATTACACATCCATTTTAATGGAAAATCACACAACAATAGTTCAATTTTGAACCAAATAACATTTAATTCGACTGAACCAATTTTTATTAAATTTTGAGTACATTTTTGACATATTTTTGTCTGACAAAGATTGATGAATTAAAATGGACCACTTAATCAATTTAAATTGGTTCTTAATTTAGTTTAATCTTTTTTATAAGTTTCACGACGAGGTATATGTCCACGCCTCATTCCCAAAATATTGAAAAATACTTTTTAATCAAAACAATATACTTTAAATATATATTTAATGAAAAATATTAGTTTTATTCCTATCTATCATCCACATAATTATCACAAACCTTAAAACTTGATTTACAAATACCCCAATTATTTTTTTGTTATACTTAACTTAAATCTAATGGAATTGTGAGATAGAATATCTAAAATCCCCTTGTCATATGTTTTTTTTATTAAATATGAAATGACATATTTACACAATTAAATAACATATTTCATTTCTGACTTAATAGTAAATATGTTTTTTAAAATAAAAAAATTAAAATTTGACTTATTTTCTGGCGATGTCCATTTACTGGTAAGAACCAGCGCCAGTGCCATTGTCAAAGGCTCTGGTGGGTGAGTTCCACCCGAGATCGGTGGCGACTCCGGTGAATGAGTCCCTAAACCCTAACCTCTGTCTGGTTTTCGACGACAATTTCGGGCGAGCATTTTACGATGACGATTGGCCAAGGCCCATAACCCACAACTTCTGATTTGCCGCCGTAGAGGTCAATTTACCAATTTAGAAACTGTTATTCTTCCACGAACTCTGATATGCTTCAATTTTGACCTAGATACGTTGATTTTGACCAACATCTGCGTCAATTTCTCCGGTCCACCACCACTTCCGTTAACCATCTCGTTGCCGCCGGACGTTAACGTCACTTCTCCGCCCATCATCGTCCAACTCTTCATCGTCCAGGGAGCTTTTCGGAGAACTAGAGAGAAGAGGGTTATGAGTTTGAATATGAAGGTTGTAAACAACATATTTTCCCTTAAGTCAAAAGTTATTTGATTATAGTATACGTGTCATTTCATATTCACTGATAAAATACATAAAGAAAATAAATAGACTTTTGGATATTTTACATCACAATTCGGACAATTTAGTTAAATGTAACAAAAAAAGTTGGGGTAGCTGTAAATTAAGTTTTAAGTTTTTTTATAGTGACGTGAACATGAAATTTCATGAATGATAGTTGGGTATAACAACATATCATTTTATTAAAATAAAATTTTCTAAAATTGGGTAGAGAAAATCTCCTTGGAGATGAAAAAACCAAAGAATAAACATGGATGGAAAATGAGGACGGGGATGAGGTATAGTGAATCAGCTCTGTTACCATCCCTAACTGTTAAAGATTGATTATGAAAAGATTCAATTTCGATTATGTCAATAACCCACACGAAATAAATTGGTTCTAACTAATTTAGTGTTTACTCGGTTAAGTTTGATTTGATAGTCCCTCTTCCAATTGCTTTAAACAATGTCATATGATATTACTTACTGTAAAAAGGAAAGTCATAAAGAATAATGACACTTTGTTACACTTAATTATCACGAAATGACACTTTCATACCCCAATTAATTCTCTTTTTTTTTAGTACATGACAATTTTTTTTGTGACAAATTACCTTTAAAATGCCATTGATTTAAGAAACCAAAATCAAATTGAAACTAGAATTTGGTTAAGAAACCAGAATTAAACCGGTTCAAATTCAATTGAACCGGTTCTTCTTCTTCTTCAACGCTGAGTGTGTCGGCGCCGGAGCTCCAGTCTACCTCACATCCGTTCTTGAATACCTTGCCGGAGCTCCGGTCTCTTGCTGTATTACCAGCCAACTCAAGAACTTGCCATTAAAACCCGCCAAAACATCAATTTTGAAACTAGAATCATATATAAACCCAAAAATTGAAACTTTTTACATGAGTTCTGAAAAATTAGCAGCAAAATCAAGGACCTCGAGTCAAACAAAGTAGATAATCAATTTAAACCCTAGAATCAAGGAAATCCCCAAAATGAAAAAAAAATTCACACGTTTTTGAAAAATTACAGACAACTTCAGAGCCCTACAATCAAACCTAAAATGTAAATTCTATAATAGCGAACAAACTCAAATATTAAATATTTTATATGGGATTTCGAAAATTCCAAACCAAAATTCATCAAAACAGCTCAAATTCCCAGAATTTCTTTGATCGTTACTTAAAGTAAACTCTAGGTTCAAATTTCATATTATGGTCCACAAAAATTGATGGGATTTTTGAAATTCCGAACACAAAAACCCCTCAAACTCTAAAACTCGACATAATTTTCAACAAATTGAAAACCCTGGCTTTAGGAAGATCTCGAAAATCAGATTCCAAACCACAAATACAAAATTGAAAAATTGAGTCGGTCAGAAAGAGGGGATCGGAAAAGATACTTCACCGGCGAGATATTCAAGAATGGCGCCGAGGTAGACCGGAGCTCTGACGCCGACACACTCGGCGTTGAAGAAGAAGAAGAATCGGTTTAATTAAATTTAATTTTGATTTTAAACTAAATTGAACCAATTTGATTTTAGTTTTTTAACCCAAAGATATTTTTGGACATTTTAACCATTTTAAAAGTAAATTGTTAATACACTAAAAAATATAGTTGAGATATGAAAATCTCATTTCGAAATAATTAAGTGCAATAAAATGTCTTACGTCTAAATCCTTGCGGTTCTTACACATCGTGTGTTTAAGCATAGCATAGGCGCGACGATTGTCGGTCAAATCGGACCGGCTTAGTTCAAACCGTTTGGCAACAGCAACACGTCTCCGTGAGGACGGGTCAACCCAGGTAGGTGGCTCTCTCTCTCTCTATATATGCGTTTTGTTGTTTTTTCCGTCGTTTTAGGCACGATAACATACGTCATCAATGATTTCAATCCAGAATTTTTCAAAATAAAAACACGCGCCCCCTCCCTATATCCCACGCGCCTCTCTCATCTGTTCTCACAGTCCCTCGTTGCCATTATAATCTGCTTCACTGTTTGGGCGTCGAAGACAGGGAAGGCTTGACTCGTCAACACAACTCTCCATTGCACTCTCTCTCTCTCTCTCTCACGGAACTGTTTCTGAACTCTACCGATTCCGAGTCAGGGTTTTGGTTCGGATTCCGATCACCGTCGTTGCTGCTGTTTCGATCGGTTTCTGCTAGTTGGTGTCAGGTTTGTGCTTCCTTTGAACTCTTTTGTGTTTTTGATCTGGCTGTGAAGCTTGATTATGGCCGGTTGTGTTCTTGATCGTGTTCGTGTTGTTTCTTTTCATTTTTTCTCCTTAATTAAGGATACTGATAAGTTGGGTAAAAATCGAATTGTTTAGGTAGGGAATTTCATGATTTATGTGTTTAGCTGTGGAGTTCTAAAATTTGTGTTCAGGTTGAACTTGGTTGGTTAGAACTTTGGAATGGATTGAACTTAGTTGCCTTTTGGTTTATGGCTTATTTGACGAAAAGGAGAGAAGGAATAACTATGAATCATATTATAGTGAAACGGTTGTTATCCTTATCAGAAGATGGGCATAAATCTAGTGAACAAAAAGTGATTCTTAATGGATATTTTTAATGGGAATTTATTTGGGGACAGAGTTTGCTATAGAAGTTGAGATTGTGTTTTGTGTCTGTATCTCCTGTCCTGATAGGGTATTTTTGGTTTGTAGAGGATGAGTACTCGGGGAGCAAGGGAGCCTTCTCTTAGAGGGTATCGGCGGAGGAAGAATGTGCATAACTTAGACCTTAACAATGCACCGCCACCACAAAGTGAAGGTCTACGTCAGGTGGGGACTTCAAACCATGGTGGCAACGAGGATGTGCAAGGTACTCGGCATGACCAGCCATTACCACCACCTACAATTGATGTCGATGCCATTGAAGATGAGGTTGTTGAATCATCCGCCAGTGCGTTTGCAGAAGTATGCTTATACTCGATATGTGATTCTGTTTTCTATCTATCTTTCTCTTTTCTTGTTTATTTAATTAGTATAGTACCTGATTGTTTTTCATTTAATGCTAGGCCAGAAGCAAATCCCGGAGAAACCATGGGAGGACAGAAGTTGTAGATGTAGATTTAGGTACTTCAACACCTACATTTTTCTCCTGCTGCTCGTTTGCTTCTTTATCATCTGTATACAATTTTCATACTTTCATGACACTTATAGTTGTGCCCTCTCGTTTGTGTATTTAATTGTCGTGTATGATGTGGCTTTTGTGCACGTTGATCTTCTTTTCCAGTATCGACATATTGGCAAGGACAGCATTTTACTGCACCGCTACAGTAATATATATGCTCAATATATTATTTTGTGTGTGTTTCGGAGGAGGCATGATCTAGTTTAGCGATATAGTAGTGGTTTATTTATTAGCACTACCACCAACACGGAGACTGGAACCAGCAACCTCATGCTTATTATATGAGGTCTCAGCACACGGGGACTGGAACCATCAACCTAATGCTTATTATATGAGGTCTCTGCACTTCACCCACAACCTTTGGTTAGTGACAGGGGTTGTTACTTGCTATTCCAACCTTATCTTTTCTTATGTGATAATAATTGGTGTGATCAAAGAGAATAGGATAGGACTACTCGCAGTTGGGCATTTTCTGAAATGGAGACTGAAATATTTTTGCCTGCATCTTTCCTTTTGAAACATAAACAGATTTAGGAAGTTAGAATTTAAGTGAAAACATTTACCTTTCAATTGGTGAGAAGGAAAGAAATAATCTGGCATAAGCTTGCTGATATCTTGAATGGATCACAAACTCTTAAGATATTAGGTTGACATGAGATCAACCCTCCTCCCAGTAAGTATCAGCCAGTTATATAAGGATATCTCCATTTCACAATTCTTCATTTTGCAAGTCTGATTATCCTTGTCGATGTTTGTCTCCCGGGTTGGGACAAATACACTTATACTTCAGTATTATAATTGTCTAAGTTATTTGGTATATGAATGTAGCTCATGGCTTCTTCTCCCCCCCCTGTATGATTTCAGAGGACAGGACAACTACGATTGCACAAATTTTCAGGCACAAACGCAGAAGAGTTCCGGTAAACCAAAGAGTTCCATTTAACCAAATAATTATCATTTGTGAACTTTACATATATGTGGAAAGCTATGCTATAGTAATTTTAAGTTTCTGTGTTTATATTTGCATTGTTCTGATCTCATTAGTCATTACATTAGTCTTGGACTGTGCAGCCCCTCTTTCTGTATATTTTTGGATGAGCAAAATTGTCGCGTTCTTATCTGCAGTCCATCAGTTGAAATTTATTTATAATTTGATGTTAAACTTGTATACTTACTTTTCCTTGTGCTATGCTTTATTATTTTAGTTATTCAAATCATATTTGCTAGTAATTTCTCTTGGGTTAAAGAGATTGTAGATGGTGCTTCAAACTTCTCACCTGATGATAATATACATTTGTACATAGTGATTTGAGTTAGGTTGTTTTGAAGCATTTAATCTAGAATCCACGCGTCATATAATTTGGTCATTGTGTTGGACTGAAATATACTTGTTTATAGAGCGACCAAAAGTTGCCATGGTCAACCTCTTTTATACAGCCTAACACATATCTCCATTGGGGATTGGAGTGCTTGCCATCTTTTTTTCTAGTTTGTCGTGTTTAGTATATTTTTTTGTGAACACGCCAATAGAGTTTCATGAGATGTTATAGATACGATACACACCTATACTAGATCACAACCAAAACTCGTAGGTCCCTGTAGTTAAATCAGTCTCTGATACCATGGCAATAATATAAGAAATGATGTTGATGTGTTAGATCACTACTAATATCGTATTTATACGTACAATTATCAAATGTCAAATACATTGGAAAGGTCACAACTATTGGCTAATCTATTCACTAAATACAGACATGTTCACTACGACGCTGCAAAACACATCTCTTTGCCAATGGCCACAACCGTTGGTGATGTCGTACATCTCAGTATATGTTCTTGTTTATATGGAGGAATGTGTTTCTTGTTTAGTGCTTGAAGTTTTTGTTTTCCTTGTCTTTTGGGACCTGATCTATGTCATAGATGATATAAATACGTGAGGAATTTTTGTTTTCATTGCTGTTCAAATCCATGTCTGTAAATGAGATATTGACTTCGGTAATAACTTTGCAGAAGGAAAATGTTACAACGACACACAGTGTGCCAGAGTCACTTCCGCCACCGCCACCACCAAAGGAGCCTGCATTCAGTTGTCCAATATGTATGGGCTCATTAGTTGAGGAGATGTCAACAAAGTGCGGTCATATCTTTTGTAAGACATGTATCAAGGCTGCCATAACCGCACAGGGAAAATGCCCTACTTGTAGGAAAAAAGTCACTGCCAGAGAGCTCATTAGGGTCTTTCTTCCAGCAACCAGGTGAAAAAGTTCGTGCTTAACACTCATGTAAGTTTTCTTGAGCTCGATTAAGTACATTGGCGCAAACATGGCAAGAGACCTATCAATTGCTTCACAAATTCACTAGCTGATAAAGGCATATCGTTTCTATATAATTTGGCTGCAGATTTGAAAGGGTTTTCACGTTAAAGCAGAAGAATATACAGCGAAGGTTTCGTTATTGTTATTTTTTCCCATTGGGGGAGAAGACGATAATTAGGGCCTCAGAATCGGACATGGTGAACTTGTAGCATTGTTTCCTTTTTCACAAGGACTTTTAGTTGTGAATAAGATGATGCTTGTTCCTGTATTTAAGCTTGTGATTGCATGTGTTCTGGAGTGGTTACCATGTTTGATAATTGCTTGTTCCTATATTTAAGCTTGTGTTTGCATCTGTTCTGGAATGATTGCCATGTTTGATAATTCACAGGGATGATCTCACGTACTGACTTGACACATTTCTCATGCAATAACAGTTGTCTCCTTTTTGTTACTGGTGCACTAAATATTTTTTCACACAACTACACTTTCTGCGTATTTGAAGTTAACACCTTCAGTTTTCATTGTTAAATGACTAAAATATCTTTAGCTATTATTCGAAATTTCAAAATCTTACAATTTGAGAATTTTTCAGTTAGGGTCTTAAATTTATCAAAAGATAATCTTATTTAACTATAGTTAAGTTGACAGTTTTATTAATTAATTACGGCTAATGCTTTTCTCTTTGAGGGGTGCATTGGGTTTCATTTTTGTTTTTAATTAATTTTAAATGTAAAATGATTAAAATATCTTTAATAGACATTTAAAATTTCATGTAACCCCTTTTTTTCCTTCCTCTCTCTCCACCATGAAAACTTGGCACAAAAAGTCAAATAAAGCTCTGTTTGGCCATTCCTCTTAAGTTGATATTTAAATGGATAATTCCAGATGACTACACTTGTACATGTCACATTATCACTTGACTACACGTCTATACCTACAAATTTTCGTGTCATGGTGAATACCTAAGAATTTCATTTTTGTTACTATTACTCATTCCGTCACCCTTCACTATTCGTTTAATTTTCAAAAAAATACCTGGTATTTTTTTTGAAAATTAAATGAATAGTGAAGGGTATTTGCGTCATTTTATTCAATTAAAAAATAATTTATTTATCTCTAAAGGGTATTTTAGTCATTTCATACGTTAAAATTGTTAAGAACTAACGAAAATAGATAGAATGAGTAACGATGACAAAAATGAAATTCTTGAGTATTCACCCTGACACGAAATACTGTAGGTGTAGTTATGTGATAATGTGACATATCCATATGTAATTGAATTTATAGTGACCCCTAATATAGAGAAAACAATAGTTGTTAAATTGATTTATAGTTATTTATAAAACATGCATGACTAAGAATCATATAATTTATTTAAATACTAGGAATAAAGACACTTTGATATGGTTATATTCACAATTGATGATATAACCATAAACACTGTCACTGTCATTCTTTATTATTTATAAAAAATGGGCTGATGTGAGGATGACATCACCGCAAACAAGCCATACCCTTCGTTCCCTCCGACCAGCACTCCATTGCAAACGTAGTGTCGACATGTGATATGTTGCTATTGACGATCTCGCCGCTCCCTCCAACGATGTTATATTGTCGAATCACCTCAAATTGTTTACGGTCTCCAAATCCCCAAATCGAACCAATGAACCACATTGTCGAACGCAGACGAAGGCTGAGTTTGAGGAAGAGGGAGGGTGGAGCGGTCATGAAATCGGTAATCTTGTTTTCAGACGTCTCAATTTCAATCCGCTCAAATGAAGCAACCTTAGAATCAAAAGTTGATCAAAGGGATAATCTAATTTAACTACAGTTAAGTTGGCAGCTTTCTCAACTAATTACAAGTAATATTTTTTGCTTTAAAAGGTGTGCTTAGTTTCGTTTTTTCAGTTAATTTAAAACGTGAAATGACTAAAATACACTTAATAGACATTTAAATTTTCAAATTGTGCCCTTTGACCACTCCCCCCCCCCCCCCCCCCCCCCCCCCCTAGATTAGACGGAAGCGAGTTACGATCTCACTAAGAAGCAAAGCTGGATCTCTCTTTTCAGCTCCCTCTTAAGATAGGATGATCATACACTCTTTTTTTTATGTTTTTTTTAATGCAAGATGAATTTGTTTTATTAATACACAACTAACCCGGCATCTAGCCAGACAGCTGAAGATACAGATGGTGGGACAGACCCCTCACCATAATCCCAGTTACTGCTAGTTAAAGCAAATTTGGCCAATTCATGAGCCACTTTGTTACATGAGCGACGAGCAAATTGTAAGAAGAAATTGGACCTTGTACTCGAGAGGATGCGCCTGCAGTCACTAATGATGCCTCCAATCATATTCCTCCCTTTATATGTTTGTCGGATCTGATCCACCACTCTCAAGCAATCCGACTCAAATCTAACCTTGGTCCACTTCCTTTCTTTTGCCCACGATAACGCTTCTCTAATACTTACGACCTCTACCTCTTCGGCATGGAGATGACCCGAAAAGCGTTTGCACAGCGCTCCCACTACTCTGCTGCCTGAATCTCTACATACAAGCCCTATGCTCCAAAACCCTCTTTCTTTATCCAACTCCCCGTCAATATTGACTTTTAGCTCTCCTGGGTCCGGAGGTATCCAAGCTCTCGGCGAATTTACCACAAGTTGCTCTGCTCCTGAAGCCCCTCCCAAGGGTTTTGATGTAGTCCAGGTTCTCCGGAGTCCCTTCGCAATTGCAGCCACTCTTGCTGGATGGAAATCCATCTGATTCCATACATATTGATTTCTTGCTCCCCATATCGCCCACATAGTAATAGCCCACAAGCTTGCTTCGTCTTTCCCTTCTACCCAGGTGGTCCAGTCGCTAATTCTTGGCTCTGACCCCATCTTTCCTTTTATTTTTTGTAAGAGTCAGTCCTCCCAGACGGGTGCCACGGCTCTACATTTGAAGAATAGGTGATCAGTCGTCTCTTCCGGCTCTCCACAAAATGGGCACTGGGTGATTACATGTAATCCCTTCTCTGCCAGTCTTGCCCTGGTGGGTAGGAAGTTTGAGATAGCCCTCCAAATAAATATTTTGACTTTTGGTGGAGCTTGCAGCTTACACACCTCTCTCCAACCTGTTGCTTGTGCTGGTGGAGTCCAGATATCTCCTTGACGACATAGGGCTCGGTATGCGCTTCTAACCGTGTATTCTCCTGTTGCATCCTCTCCCCAGTACCAGTGATCCCTGGTTTCATACCAGCTTGAAATGATGGAGAAAATTATATTCCCTGTTTCCTGATTGAAAAGTGCTCTCACCTTCCCTTCATCCCACGATCTGCACTCTGTTCCCTGTTTCCTGATTTAAATACCATACACACTCTTTCTATTTTATTTATAAATTATTTCATTAAAAATAACACTAATGCCAAAATTTTCTCTCATATTTTTTAGGGAAAATTCCACTTAGCACCTCTTAAGTTTGGCCGAGTTTCACTTAACTCCCCTTAACTTCAAAATCAACTTGTGAAGTCCCTTAAGTTTGAAAAAGTTTCACTTTACCCTTTTCTGTTAACTTTTTTTAAAATTCTGTTAACTTTTTTGCAAAATACGAAAATACCCTTTTATTGAAAAATTATAATAAATTAATAAAAATGATTTTTGAACTTTTTTATATAATGTTTTCATTGTATAAAATAAAGAATAAAATTATGTTAGTAGTAAAAATAATTTTTAAAAAATTTTTCTTATAAAAGTTTTTTAAATTTTTTAAAAATGATTTGTAAACATCGTTTTTTTATTTTTAAATTTTTTACGAAATATTTTTTTATAAAAAATTAATACTAAAATATTTTTTTTATTCTTTGTTTTTGTAAAAAAAATAAGAAAACAAAAAGTTCAAAATCATTTTTATTTATTATTTATAATTTTTTTAATGAAAGGGTATTTTCGTCATTTCACAAAAAGTTAACAGAATTTTCAAAAAAGTTAACTGAAAATGGGTAAAGTGAGACTTTTGAAAACTTAGGGGACTCCACAAGTAGATTTTGAACTTAAGAGGGGTTAAGTGAAACTCGGCCAAACTTAGGAGTGGCTAAGTGGAATTTTCCCTATTTTCTAAACAAAACTTTGAACTTTGCACTTGAACCTCACCAACTGATGCGGTGCGGTCAAGGAAGCCAGTATGCAGAAGCTGGAACACCCGGAGTTATCGCAAAAGTGTCAGATTTGGACAAAAACTAGTGTTTTTCGGGCAGAAATGACAATTGGAGATAGGGCAGGGAAATTCTGGCGATTGGCTCGCTACAGATTTGGTTGGTTGATCACTTGGTACTGGGAGGGAACCGAAGTTCTCTGGCGTTGATGTGCTGATTTATGTAAGCATAAAGCTTCAGTACGTCCTCGGCGTGTCCCATTAAGCTCAAAACTGGGAGAGATCAAGGGTTCTCTAATATCGATGGGCTGATCCTGGTAAGCACAAAGAGCTTGAAGAACTTGGATTATTAAAGATTCGCGACTCTCATATTGATTGCATGGTTGATCATAAAAGCTAATTTAATGCGGTTTGCAGTTAGATCAAGGGTTTCTCTATCCGTATGAAATGGATGCTGTGACTTTGCATGATGCTAACTGGTTCGAGTCGATTAGTCTCCGGGATTATCATGAAGCCATGTTTACAGCATTTTGTAGTGGGATCTCGGGGTTCCCTATCCGTATGAGGTGTAAGTCATAACTCTACACAATGCTATACGGGTCGAGTTGAACATCTTTGCAGTTATCATTAACAATAGGAGTTGCATACTGTTCACTTACAGAACATGTTTTATTATTTATTTTGATCGTCGCTCTTATAATTATGTGACTCATGAATTAATCATTTACGCTTTAACTAGTCAGGTCTGTTTAGCTGCCTCATTTTTGGGCGGGAAAAGCTTCCTTTAAATTCGAAGTGATTCCATCTGATGTTATGTTGGGTGTGGGAATTAGGGTTTTCAGTTGATTATGGTTGATTGAGACAGTAACCATGCTTTTGACTTTAACTTAGACCTTAACAATGTACCGGCGCCACAAAGTGAAGGTCAGGTGAGGACTTCAAACCATGAGGATGTGCAAGCTACTCGGCATCAACAACCATTGCAACCACCTACGATTGCCATTGACGATGATGTTGTTGAATCATCTGCCAATGCCTTTGTAGAAGTATGCTTATACTGTGCTTCTGTTTTCGTTTAATGCTGGGCCAGAAGGCGATCCCGGAGAAACCGTGGGAGAAGAGAAGTTGTAGCCGTAGATGTACATTTAGCTACTTGAACACCTACATTTTTCTCATGCTGCTCGTTTATTTCTATATCTTCTGTATATTGTTTTCATGCTTTCATGACATGTATAGTTAGGCTGTCCACAACAGAGTGCCTCCGTAGGAATCTCCATGTCAGCTTTTGAGCTGCCACATCATCAAATCCACTCTCTGCAGGCACTCACTTTTTAGAGGCCACAACATAGTGCCTTCTGTTTATATTATTTAATTTAATTAATACTATTTTTATATAATTAAATATTTCAACATTATTATTCATTTATAATTATAAAAAACAAACTACTTTATTATAACACGAATATGAAAATATTCTTTCGGTTCGGTTGAAAATTCCTCGAGCTCCCGCAACACGACCTCTTCGTATTTCGGTTCTCCTTTCGTGTGCAAATATGAGAACATGAGAGGTATATATAGAGACAATAAATATTAAATATACTCCATGAATATTTTTATTATTATTTATTATTTATATAATTTTTTTATTGATAAACATATTGTATATTTATCAAAAATGGAAATATATATAGATACAATAAATATTTATTATATTTTAATTAATTATAAAATTAGTTATAAAATTATACAATTAATTATATTAATTATAAATTTTGTATTTTTCTTCAAAAAAATAAATATTAATCATATTTTATTATATATTAATAAACATATTATGTATTTGGTAATATATATTTATAATTTAAAAAAAATGCATATTACCTATTGAATACATTATTATATATTAAATTAGGGAGTCTCTCATTTCTCTCTCCTATCCTCTCTACCCACTCCTTCTCTTTCCATCCCTCCCTCCACATCACCCACTTTTGAAGAGACTCTCCATTGTAGCTGCCACATGGCAGCATTGAGAGTCTCCACTCTTTACCCACTCTCTTGTTGTGGACAGCCTTATGCCTTCTTGTTTGTCTATTTAGGATGTGGCTTTTGTGCACGTTGATCTTGTTTTCGAGCCTAATGGATCACAAACTCGTAAGATAATAGGTTGACCTGAGATCGACCCTCCTCCCAGTAGGTATCAACCAGTTATATTATAAGGGTATCTCCATTTCACAATTCTTCATTTGTACATTGGTTCATTTGGCAAGTCTGATTATCCTTGTCGTGTCGTTGTTTATCTCCCGGGTTGGGACAAATACACTTATACTTCAGTATTATAATTGCCCAAGTTACAGGGCCGGCTCAATCATTGTTGAGGCCTAAAGCAAAATTTATAAACAAAGAAATATGGCGTATATTTTTATACCTAATCTTTGATTTTTGGGCCTTTTATGAAAATAAATGGGCTTAAATTATTAAGAGAATTTGACATATTTTTAGTGGGCCTAAAGCTTTTGCTTTAGTTGCAGCCCCCTAGAGCCGGCCCTGCCAAGTTATCTGGTATATGAAACTTTTCACCTGATAATAAGATACATTTGTAAATAGGCAGGGTAATGTGAGATTTTTTAAAGGCATTACATCTAGAATTCACCTGTAGTGTAATTTGGTCATTGCGTTGGACATAAATACATGTGATTCTAGATACACCAAAAGTTGACATGATCAACCTCTCCTTATGTATCCTAGATTGGGGTTGAATTGATTGCCATCTTTTGTTCTAGTATGTCGTGTTTATTTTGTTGTAAACAGGCCAACGTAATTTCATGAGATGTTATAGATACCGTACACAACTATAACTGTTTCTTGTTGAGTGCTTGGAGTTTTTATTTCCTTGTCGTTTGGGACCGATATAAATATGCGTGTAAATGATATACCGATTTCAGTAATATCTCTGCAGAGGGAAAACGTCACAGCGACACACTCTGTGCCTCCGCCGCCACCAAAGGAGCCTACATTCAGCTGTCCGATATGTATGTGGCCGTTAGTTCAGGAGATGGCAACAAACATATCTTCTCTCTGCAAGAGGTGTATCAAGGCTGCGATAACTGCAAATGGAAAATGCCCTTTTTGTAGGAAAAAAGTCACTGCCCGGGAGCTCATCAGGGTCTTTCTTCCTGCAACCAAGTGAAAAAGTTCATGCTTCACTGAGCAACTGCGTGTTTGTGTGAGCTTCAACTTGAACATCTGTCAGATACTAAATCTTGCATTTAGATCTAATGACAGTGCAAGTATCACATTTTCTTCTGGAACTCAACTCTTTGGAAACTGTAAAAAAGTTTGAGTTCAAACTATATTACACAAATTATATCCTAAGACAAATTTCAAGTGATGAATTTTTCAAATTACTCTTGTAATTGGAAGGTTTGGGAAAATACTGCACCCATCAACATGGTTTTGTACATGTCAATGGTACAATCACCCATAAGTCATGACAAAAGCTTTATGAATTAAACATGAAGTCATTGATTCCAATTCTTATATTGGCGATATTCATATTCAAATAATTGCTTATAAAAAACTATGAGAAGCTTTCAAACACATACATAATTCATCAACATGCTTCTATAGATAGACCTGTGGTGAAAGCACATATACATATTGAGCTCTTACGAGTTTGAGATATTAATGCCCTTAGAGTACATGAAATGTAGCAATCTAGCTCCTATTAACATCCCCATAGAAGAAAACAAAAGCTCACCAACCCACAGTTAACAAGAAAATGTAGAGGGAACTGTCATTTTTATCTAGCCACCTTTTTTCTCCACTTGGTTCGTCCCCTGTTGATCTCAAGCCCGTCGCCAGACAATCTCAATAGGTGCAAAAACTGAAGGCGGTCTCGGTTCTTATCTGTTGCAGCTGCATACCCGTTTCCTCCCTGAAAATCTTGCTCGGAGCCAGTGAGGGAATCCACTATGTCATCCCGTTGGCATTCCCTCCTGTAGTCTAGGGTGATGGTATGTAGTTCGTGAGTGTCGATGATTTCTTGGGGCATGCTCTGCCACACGTGAAATGGCTAATCCTTCAGATTACTAAACAAAATAGGCGAAAGCAGCCTTCTTAACAAAAAAATAAATGAATAGAACAACCTTGGAACAGTATTCAGTTTCGTGTAAAATATGGAGTTCAGTCCGAATACATGCATTGCTCAAATTTTGGAACACTTTTATCAGAAATCAAGCAGAAAATCTAAAATGCCCTTAACTTGGGTTAAACCAGAGGTTAATCCTTAACCTAATCCCCACACCACACCTGCTCACTAGGATTTGAATACTGGATCTCATAAGAGGCAGAGCTCAGCTTGACCAACTAGATACAACCTTGAAACTGAGTATGACTAATTACAGTAACCAGTTTAGTGTAAAATATGAAGTTTAGTCTGAATATATGAATTGATTGATTTTTAACACTTTATATCGACAATAATCTCTAACCTAACCCCCACTCCACACCTGCTCCCAAACATGTGACCCACTGGGATTCGAACACTGGATATCGTGAACAACGCTCGTCTTGACTAACTAGGACTAATTACAGTAATCAGTTTCATGTAAAATATTTATAGTCTGTATATATACATTGATCTATGTTTGGAACACTTTCCTAGTACAAATAGTTATTAAAATAAAATTAGGAACATACGACCATTCCTACTCCTAGTAGCAAACTTCATTTTCGAGAGACAAATTTGAAACACTAATCATAACCCTCAGTGTTTCGCGAGCAAGAACCACAATCAACTTTTATAACGGAAAAAGGGAGAAAGAAGGCTAATGCGAAAAACCAGGAGTGTTTATACTAACCTCAAGAACCCATCCAATATAGGCAACGTTGTTAACATGTTGGTTCATGTCCAGATCGGCTCTTCTAGGCTGAAAAATGAAGATGCACACATTCTAAGAATTTGGAAGAATGTCCAAGAAATTACATGAACTAAATGATCTTACCATAAGTCCCAGCCTAAAATACTGAGCAGGATCGTGCAGCTTTGCTATTTTCCTTAAACTGCTATTGTTCTCCTCCGGAAATGCTAATCTATAATGGCCATAGCACCACATTATAAAAAAAAAGTTAAGGATATGCATCTCAAGGTGAATAAGCTGGAGATTTCAAAATAAATTCATTTGAAAATATAAACCTAAGGAAATACTTAAACACCAAAAGACTCACAGTTTAATACGTCAAGTTCCCTTGACTTTATATATTTGTGCTCGAGTTTATAGAATGTGCACTTAATTATATACTGGAAATTTTTAATGTGTATGGATATATTACATTCTACTGTGCCTCAAATTCACAGATGTTTTGAGTTAGTGGTCGCTTTCAGCTTTTTGGTCCTATGACAAACAAGGCTGGATATATAATAGAAATGAGTCAAGGCATCATTAAAGGTATATCATTCAACCTTTAAAATCATAGCTAGCACTTCAAGACGTAAGGATTATGAAATTATGGCTCCACAACCCAACAAGCATATTAAAAGTATACAGCTGATAGAGCAAGGTTGAGCACACCACATTAAGTATATTTAAAAAAGAATTGAATATGTAAACAATTACCTCGGTTCTCGTGGACAGAAAACCAGTTACTCATCCTGAACATCGTCGCTAACTTTCTGAAACCGCCTAGTATATCGGTTCATCATTACCCATTTGCTGATATTGAATGGTGAAGATGGTCAGCTATGAAAACATACCTTAATTCAGAAAATCAAAAGCAAATGGAACCAAATCATGCAGTTGATATGAAACACACAGCGTAAGTACAAATACACTTTAACTATTCTCAAGAGGCCTTCAGCAAGATTTACGGTTCCAACATGCAGGGACCAATACTGCTATAAACTACAAATCAATAACTAACCTCCAATACCAATCTCTACCTTGACTCAAAACGGAAAGAATGGAAGAAACCATATGGGGCATGGATCCAAGCATGCATAACAAAATCACTGTATTGTAACTTACAATGGGATGCAAGCTCCAGCTAATGACAAGATGTACATCACAAAAGAACTATACTGAACGAACACCACACTGGTGTCTCCAAAGAACAACATAAGTACAATGATCACTGGAAAACGCGAGACCTGTAGCTTAAGCCATTCTGAAAGTATGCACTAAGAATATTCATGCAAGATGGCAGCAATGATATAAAATCCAGTTAAATGATTAATCAAGGCATTTGGAAGCAATATATTTTAGTTCAGACTAATATGAGGCTCTGTGTGTGCATGTGCTCTTTTTTGGGATATTTAGATGCAAGGAATTTAAGAGAAAGTAAGAAGTAAAATGCACCTTGTAGCTCTCCCAATAACTTCACCAGTACCGTAGTCCTTGAGAATCCAATCACGTCTAGTTCCAATTCTTCCTTCACTTTGGCACCATGTCTCTATTTCAACAACGTCACTCCTGTTTCAGTAGCCCTTGACTTAAAAGAGGATAAATACTATGAAAGCAAAAGTTCAACTGATCGCCGGAAACATACATACCAAGCAGGATATCTGTATATTTCAATGTGCATGCGAGCAGTTACCCATATGAGATGCAATTTCCTCATGGTGAGGGTTGTTGCAAACCCGTCTGTTGAAAACCCAACGCTCTGAGCATGGTTACATCCAACTTCCTACAGTAAATTTCAGCATAATGTTGGAACACAAGAAGAATGGAAAGAGAAAATGGTTATCAAATATCCAATAAGCATAGCATTTCAAATATATGTCTTGATCCTGATAGGGAAATCAATTACTGATCCACAGTTGCATTGAAATCTAGACAGAAGCACATATCCAATCGAATCGAATCCCCATTTCAGTTCATGAGTGACCAGAAGAGCACATGAAAACAAATAAGCAGCAATTCACTACCTATTCTATTCATAGCTCAGTGACAGCAAAAAGAGCAGCTATGGTCAACGTGATACAAAAGTTCAATCTACCAAGAGACCCACATCCCAAAATTCTCCTGATTCAGTACCAAAAGTCTCAAATCATGAGTAGGGTTGAAATTGAAATTGACCTGGAGTAAATTGGCAATGGTCTCCACAGTGGCGGTCTTGTTAATTCCGACCTCGTAACACCTCACAATAAACATCTCCTTATAAGACAGGCCGTCGGCGGTCAAACTCCCCAACCTGAGACTCCGGTCCGAAACGACCGGAGCCGGCGAGCAGCAAAAAACAGCATTCCGGCGCCGGCGGGGATCGAGACCAAAAACAGATCTGCATTGAGCTAGGACATTGCACGAAAGCTTCAACATTTGATCGAGTACCCACCAATCTGTAAGCTATACGTATAGAAACAGTATGAGTGGCTGCTATGGTGGGTCCGGCGGGTGATCTGAAAAGGGTCAACGCCACATTACATGATTGGGTCTGATTCGATCTCAATCTCAATTTTGTTTCCAGAGACATTCGGAGAGGAAGACACAGAGCTCGCAGACAAAACCCACACTCGGACGTATCGTACGTGCGTGCACGTTTCTTGTCACGTGCTACTACTCTCTTTCGCATGTGTAAACCTCATCAGTTACACTCGAGTTTTAAAAAAAAATTTCAATGCCTAACTTTAAAAATTTGACACTCCAATTGTTAATTTTTTTAATAACCAAAACACTCTCGAGATATAATATACCAAAGGTATAATTGGTTTCTAATTGTGAAATGACCATTTTATTCTTAGTTAAATACAAAATTCAACTTACGTTCTAAGAGTATATATGCCTTTTTATATTCGAAACTAAAATTTTTAATCAAACCTTCAATCTATTCAATCTCACATTAACTTTATAACATAATTTGCCACAAATTCATAAAACCATAAATTTATAGATTTGCATCCGGTACAAAATTACGTGGATAATATATTCAACAAAGTTTAAGAGTTGCAAGTTTGGGGTTGGAGATCGCCGATTGAACCAATTGGCAATTTATGGGCACAAAGAGGGAGGGAAAATCGGGCACAAAGAGAGATGTCATAGCTCCCAAACTCGGGAGTCCCGGGACCCATATTCTAGCACGTCATTTGAAGAGTTGAGTTTCGTGAAATCCCACACGTTTATGTGTTCTTTCCTACATCGAGCTCGCGAAATTGACTGGTGGTCATCGGCCCGTGGCCTCCGCTAACGATTTGTGGCCGCTCGATATCGCGTCTTCTAGGTTCTTTCTGACGAGTTCCTTGTCCTGGTTATTCGGCAGATCTTGCGTCGCATCGAGTCCTCGTCGAACGATCCAGTTCAGTCGGACCGGGTCGGAGAAGCACACCTACAGGGGCGAAGCGACGTCGACGTCGTGGCTGGTGGAAGGCGCGGGGGTTTGAACCGCCACCGCCAGACGTTTGAACGAAGTGGTTGAGAGATGGAGAGTCAGAGCATCTCCAACCCTATTCTCATCTTTCCATTACTTATTACTCAATCATTAGCAAAAAGTAAGTCTCTATCTCTATTCATTTTCAACCCAATCTCTAAAAACATCTCTATTTGTCACATAAAAACTACTTTAAATTATTTTAATGATAAAATAATTTTATAAATTTTACTTTTATTCAATTTTGTTACTATAATTACTAATAAATTATTACATAAAAAAATTTAATAAAAACATATTTTGCAACAAAAAATACATAATTCAAACCTTCCGCCTAATTGTAAAAAAGTAAAATTAATATCTAACATAATTAATAATGGGTAGCCTCCTACCTTACTAATTTTCTTTTATTAATGTTAATAGTAAAAGTATTACCTAGTTTTTAGAATTTTTATGTTCAAATTAAAATTAAAATTTTAAAAATTAAGTCTAATATTTATGACTATTCATAAAATATATTAAAATGAAATTAATATAATTCTAATTAAAACATATTAAAATAAAATAACTCTAAAGTTAATCAAATAAAAATGAAAATGAAATTGAAAATAAGTAATTTTCATTTTAATAACCCAAACCTAATATCAGCAGCTCAAAACAAATAAAATAATAAACAAATTCAAATGTGTAATTAATGATTTGAAACCCTAAAATCCTAATCTCTCCTCACAACACGCCTCTTTTCTCTCTATTCACGCGTCACAGCTCCTCCTCCGTTCTATTCCTCCGCTTTTCAATCTGCAATTTTGCGCCGACATCATCTCGCCGGGCTCCTTTTGCGCCGATAGTTCTCACTTCCTTCCGACCTCCATCTAAAATAATAAATCCGGCTTCTCACTGTAGCATATTGCCAAATTTGAGAATGGAGATGGCAACCCCTTGGAGGAGAAAGTTGCTAACAACGTTGAAGATACTCTCAGAGATGAGAGAGGCGAGAGAGAGTGAGGTTACATATAGAGTAATGTTGAATAGAGGGCTAAAATGGGAAATTCATAAGGTACTTTTTATTTTTTAATTATTTCAATCGTTTCATTCAAAAATATAGATCTGTTCTTTAATCGTTAGTTCACTTGAAAATTATCTCAATAGTTACATAATATTGGAATTTAACGAACTACATCAATTATATCTAACACAATTTCACTTAATTGTAACGAATAAATTTTTGGGATTCTGAGAAATTTTTATTTCAAACTTACATGAATGATCTTCAAATAAAGTTTGAGTGAGTATATTAATCTGTAATTATCACTTGTTATGTAGATGTGTAGCTCAACTAACTACTACCATCTTTAAAGTTAAATTAATGTTTACGGTAACTTATTTATAAGCTCTATCTTTAATATTTTAATGATAAAATAGTTAAATATATAAATTCAAAAGAGTGTTTCTTCCTGTCAAAATTATAACACCAATAAAATAGTATATGATATATTTTGTAATTGTATTAGAGATGCTCTAAGTTCTTATAGAACATTTAAACTTAAATATTTGAATGAATTTTTTGGATTGTTCGATGTGAGTTATTTGATGAGATTTTATATAATTATTGTAAATACTTCTGTAAGTTCACAATTAAATGAACCTAGTCAAATTCAGCAAAACTTTTTTTTATTACACATCGTGTTTAATATTTTTAATTCATTCAAAACCTACTGATATTTGAGCAAAACGAAATTATACAGTCAAATCAAATTTTGACGATTTCAAACTTGATTTTATGATATTTTTATAGTAAATATATACAGGGGTGAATGTTGAAAATTTTGTAAGGAGGGCAAAAGATTATACTAATTTTTTTTAATGATTTGTGCAACAAATCTTAAACTATCCATCTCACCAAAGGTGCCCAACTCTCCTCAAGCCGGAATGAGTTCGAATTTAAATTTTATAATTATAAAATAATTACTAAATGCATATAACAAAAATTAATTCGTACTTGATTATTTATTTAGATATACAAATAAAGTCGGCTGGCGAGTTTCACAAATTCTAATAAATAGAGCATGAGTTTTATCATCAAACGACTCAATATTGCGCTCAAACTCGGCTCGAGATAGATTAGAACTAGCACATATCGAGTTGTTAGTATATGAAGAGGTCAAACAACTCATTAAAAGCTCGACTTATTTATTCAGACGTTAATTTATGTATAATAATTTACTATGACAAAAAATAAATATTATTTTATTATTATATTTTTTTTGGAAATTATTAACATTTACGTCTCAAAGATATTATAATAATTTGAATTGAATATTTTAGTTGATTAAAATGAATATTGTCAACCACTGAGCTAAGCAGCTGTTTGCAAAACATTGGACAGCTGTTATATATTATGGTTAAGGGGGCAAATGTAATTTCAGAACTACTTTTTTTGAATTTTCAAGCCAACGGGGTGCCGGCTGCCCTTCATCGCCCCTGAATATACGTAGAGCAAATTGAATAGATTTTAATATATTTTTTTCAATATCTTAAATATATAATTAAATGAAATGACAATAAATCAAAAGATTAAATTAATAAATACTATCTTATTTATGATCGAACACTATTTTTCATGGTTGAAAATGACTTTCGAGCTTCAGTCCGTCATATAAAACATAACACAAATTTTAATTTAGTGAAAACAACCTTCGATTATAAAAGTACATGTTAGTCAAATCGAAGACATGGGACGCAAGGGAGTTCGCCGAAGCTTCGCCGGCAATGGAGGCGGCTGCAGCGGAGCCCTCATCACCTTAACGATGATAAGGTTTTCTTGGTCCGGTTCATTTTGATTTGGATTGGTTTTATTGGTTCAAATTGAATTGGACGGATTTGACCCGGTCAATATGGTCCTGATCGGCTGAGCCAAAATAGATTCAGACTAGCCTCAATTGATGGTTCAATAAAAAAACTCGGGTTGTTAGGTTTTCCCAATTTTGTAGACTTTCTCGGTGTATTTATTTTCCACCCTCTTGGGCTTGCATTGTACTCCATTTTATGTCAATTTAATCTTCTTGCCGATCAAAAAAGAAATTTTCCATTCGTCAAACGCGTTTGTAGTTAAGTGAAAATGACTATTTTTGAAGAGAAGAATCTGCCATTTTTTTTATAAATACATACGTCTTATGTTTTAATTTTAGTGGGTATTCCATAGTTTGGGGTAAGAAATCGTATAATGCGAGATATCCATGCCACACATTTTTTATATTTGAAAATATATAATTTTATATATATTTAATAAAAATTATATCATTAAATAAAATAATTATGATGCAAATTTAATTTTTTATTAATATTTTGGGTTAGGACGAGGCGGAAAAACCTCGCTTCGTTGCCTTTTTAATGGCAGTAAGGATGGCAAAAATCACTTAACTTGACGGGAGTTTGAAATTCCGATTTGTCATATGATGGAAATACAACAATCTTTAAATTTGACGGCATCTGATATTTCTTATTAGACATGCTATAAAATGAGATCACTGAACTTGTCTAAGTGAGATTTTCTAAATAAAATAACATAACTAAGAGATTGTAGACAAAATTAAAACTCCGTTGAGTTTGGTGTCTAGATAGAGGGTGTTTACGGCATGATAGAGCCGTAGATTCGATTCACCTAACTATTAGTGGAAGTCTCGAAACTTAAAATATACTTGTGATCATAGGAAGATCTAAAAGTCCAACTTATGCAAGATTTTCATGAAATGGGATCACCTGTCACATACAAATATACCTACAGATGCACAGAGGCCATACCAACCTGATAAAGGCACACACAAAGGCTCAACAAGCAAGAAGGAACTGCAATAACCAGAATGAACTTTCTCACTCATCTTATAGACTGCACTTCATAGTCACAACAAATTACAGTATATGTAAATGAAACTCAAATGGGCATCAATAGCAAGAACAAGGAAGAAACTGTACTTGAATTTCTGTTGTTCCCATGCCTTTCTCGTGTTGCTCCATTAAAAAAATCCATCTTGGAGATGTATGAACTGAGCTTACTTGAATTTCAGTTGTTTTGATGCCTTTCATGTCTTGCTCCGTCAAAAATTCCATCTCGGAGATGTATGAACTGAGCTCTGTCGAGGCCTGCTTGGAGGAGGTTGATCCATGTTATTTCTCTTCTTCATGATGGATGAGACTGTTGGGCTGTAGTAGTCGTTGCTCCGTTGTGAGGTTGCTCCACCCTGTGAGTGAATCTTTCTTCCGTGGATGAAGCTCCTTTGCTTTTCCAGTGAAGCCCTGCGTGCCACCGGGTTCCTCTGGACGCTGCTTCCCCATCTGTTGTAGTTGACACAGCTCTGGCTCCTTCCCACTTGATGGTGGAGCTTACCTTCCCTGGGGCTCGTGTAGTTTCGACTCTCAGCTGTTTCTGCTGAGTACATTGTCTCTCCCTCGCTGCTGTATCCGTTATGCATCTCTGAGACGTCTACTGGGGAGGAACTGGACTGGCATTCGCTTTGCACGCCGTTTACAGAAGCTGTTGAAGCAACCTCAGCATATTCAGGGCTGGTTGATCCTGTATCGTCCTGAAGTTGATCTTCTCTTGGCAGATTCTTCGGAGGGGGAAGCTGTCTGGCTGGTTCTGCTGGAGCAACGGGTTTGGAGACCAATGGGGGAAAATTGATATCCAAAAGCTGGACTTGGGTACTTTCTTTCTTTCGGATAGGAACTGAAGTTAGCTTCGGTGACTCGTAGATTTCTGGGGTGGGAATTCCCTGCACATGAGTAGGATTTGGATCGGTATGTTGAATTTCTTCTGCAGCAGTATAGCTTGGTCCTGGGAGGTCTCGGGTTTTTGAAACTATATTGGATGAAGATGGTGTTGTTCCCTCGTTACCTTCTTCTGCTGACTTGAAAACCTGGCGCAATGTGAAGGAAGCGCAGGAATGGTCACTCTTCTGGCCCGCGGACATCAGTCTGATGATCGGTAACTTGGGTTTGTTCAGTTCGTCGAGACTGCCTTCCCAGTGCTGGTTCAACCAGTCGCAGATGATCGGAATGGGGATGCCAAATTGCATCGGGAAGTCCTTCTTCCAGGACGAGGAGGAAGAGGATGGCGTTGAAGAGGATCTGGTATTTGGCGATGTGGCAAGTTTCATAGGATCACAGATCATGAATGCGAGATTGCCTTGCATATCGAATCCAGCAGACCCGGGGCTCCATATTATTCCATCAGTTGAGAGTTTGATGAGATTATCTGTGGCGATCACAACTTTTCCCTCGCTAACTGTCAGCTCGTTTTTCTCTGCATGGCCTAAGAGGAACACGCCACAGCCCAACTCTAGATTTGGCTTCGAGCAGGTCTTCAAGTAGTGAGGATGGCCCTGGGAATTTGAATCTCCATCGACTGTGTCTAAGCCAACTATTGTAAGATCTAGAACGGAGCTGGTGATGAAAAACCTAAAATCATAAATACAAGAAAATCTATGATATATTTCTTAACGATATGCAAACACTATGAAGCAAAATCAACATTCTTTCATATTTTCAAGCAACATATTCTAGTTGTGCTCGAGCCTTTCCATCGAATAAACAAAAATAACTAGTTGATGTTAAAAGGTCGAAAGAAGGGCTGATGGGGGAGCAGGCTATAACAAGTGGCTTGTAGCTGAAAAGTATGATACTACGACACAATGTAGGGGAACAGTCGACTGGTGTGGTACATATCTTCTTCATGATGGTGGTGTTGGGTTCATCATTTAATTTTATGACCAAAATATTCAAATAGTTCAAATAAAATAAATAAGGACACATTATCAACACAAATTCATATAGTAACAAAAGTTGCAGGGCGCATTTCATCACAATCAACACAAGATCAAGCCTAAAATCCACAGTTACCCAATAAGGAAATAGAAATGGGTGTGGGTGACACATGTGAACAATTCAGTAAGCCCTAGACCTGTGCACAAAAAGGAATTGATGATGGAGCTAGCTGTAATGGAAGGAAGTAACCAGAGATTGTAATTTCTAAGTTTATCTACAACCTTAGTTTCTACTCCTCCCACTGATTTTGTTTATAGTACACAGATGTCATGCACACACACATACAAAACAGATTATCTTTTTAAGGTAAGAAAACGCTCTAAAGAAGCATGCATTCAAGAAATATCTGACAAAACAGTAAGCCTTCAAGAATCTCCTGCTTCATTTATAAGGTTACCCTTTTAAGAGTATGTAAACTGAAGCTTCACTACCATATGCTTCAACACCTATTATGAGCATTTAACATCCTCTACGAAAGACAAATTTTCTCTTAATTGTCATCCATCATTTTTTGTCTGCATTACAGTTTCGAGATTATATGCACGTGGATTACAATTTCATTAGCAACCAACGTTCCCGTTTGATGAGAGCTTAACACGAAAATTTGCAATGAATGCTCAGAAGAACTTTGTTTGACATACATATTCCAAGCACCCTTTCATTTGGAAACCTCGTTTATGGATTAGTGGGTTATGAACCATCCATATACTGATTTTGGAAGGAGGATGCAGATTGCAGAGTTGTGATTGATATATGGACAAGATGACAGGAGCATTCAGGAAATTCTTAATTTCAACAGCAACAGAGTAGTGAATAGGGTAACAAATAATATGCATGACTCACAAAAATGCATTCAGTCAATTAAAGATCGATTGCAGAACTTCAAGCGCCATAATTAGTTACGTATATCCTCAAAATCCAGTTTTCCACATGGAAAAATATGGCAGAAAGTTAAAATTTTATTTTCCAAATCAAGTTAACCACAATTAGCAAGAAACTTATCAACTTCCCATGAACATATTATGCATGACCCACAAAAATGCATGTGGCAGGAAATATTCTTCTTGGTTTGGATCAATAAAAGATTGAATTTAAAACTTATAGCACCATAACCAGTTCTATATATACCTAAAATCTAGTTTTCTATCCAACCCAAAGCAAAAATTTCTGCCATATGAAAAAATGTCGCAGAAAGTTGAATACTTTTTTTCCAAATCAAAGTTAACATCAATGATCAACATGAAGTGTGTCGACTTCGTATTCGTAACACAGAGATTGAAACTCGACAGTGGCTTGTACCATGCAGATCAATAGTCTGTGCAAGTACACTTGCATCAGATCCAACACCAACTCAAGTGCAAAGACATTGCATTCTTTGATCTTTCAATGCCCACAAAATTGATATCCACACTACCTGTTCCTCTTCCAATTCAGTTGTCATGTAATTAAGAAAAATTTTAAAATAAACAAAACCATTATATGGGTCTCACAGAAAAAGAAAAGGAAACACAGTCCTGAGCTGAATCTAACACAAGGCATCAGTTGAAAACAAAGCAACACACAGAAACAAATCTGAAACACTAGTTTTTGATTTGATCTCAAGATAAATATGTAACCTGTGAGGGACGAGAGTGGCAGCGACGTCGTTTAGCAAGTGGATCTCGGAGGCCTCGGCGACGGGCACCGAGGGGAGATTGGCGTGGGTGGTGAGGAGGAGGTTCCGGTGGATGAGGAAGGCGGTGCCGGTTCCGGCGCCGGAGATTGTAGCCATGGCCGGGCCTTTGGTGGAGAAAATGGCGGCTTTGATCCTCTCCGACTTGCCGACGCCCTTACAGAAGCACCACGACTCGCTCAAAACCCCCATTGCTGCGCTGCTTCGAGGGTTATGGTGAATGGAAAATTGGGAGAGGAGAGAGAAAGGAGGATGCGAGTAAAGAGATGGTTTTTGAGCTGTAATTTTCAGGAATAAAAAAACAAGCAAATGTTCTCTACTCTTCTCTTCTGTGTTTCTCGGAGGGAGATAGAGAGAGAGAGACGGGTTTTTATAAGCAGAAAAGTTTGCTCAGAGTTATAAATTGGGAATTGCTTGCTCCTTGTCTGAACACCATTAATTGGGACATTCAAAATATTTAGTTTATATAATAATTAATTAATTTAAAGTGATGCACTCAAAAAATATATTGTGCAAGAACAAATATATACTTAACTATACACATTTTTAACTTAATTACATTTATTTAATTAAGATTTAAGGTCAGGGATAATGTCACTTTATTACACATAACTATAGTGAAATGACACTATCATACCTTTACTTATTTTTCTCTCTTTTTCAGTACCCTAACAATTACTTTGTAACGACCTACCTGTAAAATGCCTAAAATACCTAAATTACCACTGATTTAAGAAATCATAAATTGAATTAGTTCAATTTTGTTTATCTCTAGTTCAATTTGGTTTATATTTAAGATGTAATTACAATTATGCCCTCAAACCTAAAATTAAATTTGAACCATTTTAAATTTGGTTTGATAAATCAAATTGGACCAATTCTATTTTGATTTCCTAAACCAGTGGTATTTTAGTCATTTTAGCATATGTTGTCACAAAAAAATTATTATGGTACTATAAAAGAGAGGAAAATAATTAGGGTATAAAAGTGACATTTTGCTATAGTTAAGTGTAACAAAATGTCATTACCCCTTAAGGTTACTTAGAGTTTGATACACTCAAATTTCATAATTCCCACATATTAATTTCTTAAATAGAAAACGAAATTTAAAAATGGAAAGACAAAAATGTCTTAAGTTAAAAATCTAACTTCCAGAACGAAAAATTAATTTTAAAATCTAAAATTATATTGTTTGAAAATTATATTTTTAGTCAAAGAGCATTTTATTTTTGAACTTAACATTTTTCATATGAAAATTTTAATGGTGTTCGAGAAAAAGTTGAGTATATCTAAATTACCAAAATTTCATCTACATGTTGTTAAGTTGAAAATATGTATAGTTGGTTACTTTCTATGTAACGGCTGGCATAACACTTAGATACATCTTATGTGCAAACGAGGGTGACTTATACTATAGGGGTGTAAACGAGCCGAATCGATCCTCTAATTGGCAGGGCTCAACTCAACTCGTTAAATAGTGTCTGGTTCGGGCTCGAACGAGCTTATTCAACTTCGCTCGGGCTCACCTCGAAAGAATACAGAGACCCTCGAGTTCGGCTCGGCTCAAGCTCGATTCACCTAACATTCAATAAAAATTAAGAGTAGTATTAAATAAAATATATAATTCTTATTAAATGATCAAGCTCATGATCGGCTCGCTTCACCTCATTTAATTTGATTTAAAATATTTATTAGAATGTAAAAATGGATTATTTAAGTATATAATAAATTAAATATAAAACGAGTCGACTCGTGAGCTTATCGAGCCTTAAAAGGCCAGGCTCGAGCTCGGCTCGTTCAGTGAACGAGCATGAATTTGAGCTCGACTTCAGCTCGAATTCGATTATAACGAGCATGAACAAAATATTTAACAGATCGAGTTTGTTAAAAGCTCAACTCGTTTACAGTCTTAACTGATACTTCGTCAGCAAGGATTCGATCGACCCTAGTTCTTCTCAAGCTGAACAACAATGTGTAATCACAGAAACAGGATAAAGTGCAATAGTTTGTATACCTTTCTTACACCTACCAATGTCCCTTCCCCTCCATCAACAGAGCCAATCCTCAAGCCTGCACAAACTCCGGCGGAAATCCAACCCACATTTCTGTAGCCTCCATCAACACCGTCGACCTTCTCAAATAAATCAAACCCACTGTCAAACTCTTCGACCTAACCCTCCTCACTCCAACCACCATAACCGAACCCTCCCTTTCATAAACTCAGTACATTACATTTTAACTACTTTACACATGGTCGGTGGCTTGAACCTTCGTAACAGTGGTGATCAATAGAGCAAATTAATAATTAACCTAAATCATGATTACGTTACATTTTCTTACCCTGATGAAAAAACATTGTCACGTTCATTACATTATTAATTTTTAAATAATTTCATTTGTCATACAGTGAATTACACCTAAATTTATCATAGATTCCCTCTAGAACTTGGTTGCACATTCATCACTCTCCAAAATGATCAGATCTACTATACTTATAAGCTGAAAATGGCAAAGAAATGTTACTTGAAGCCAGTACCTCAGTGGCATAGGTTAAAGAACTCAAGGACAGGTCAATTCTACCGGACAAGAAAACACAAGTAAAAGATGGAAACAAAATGTATCATGAGAAACATTAGTTTCCATGAAAGATAATGACAATGAGAGCTTAGAAACATGTCACATGGGCAAGGGACCAACACACTTCATGCAAGCTTGATATTGATATTTGACCATCTATATATATATATATGAAATAATAAGCTGAACTAGCTTGGCACATGCAAGGAGAGAGAAGATCTTTTATGATTTTGTTTTTCTTCTCTTCGTCTTCATATTATAAGTTGAGTTGTGCTCAATGACATTGAATTGTTAATTAGGAAGAGACCAAAAACTAATGAAATTGGCACTCATGTTACTTGAACATCCCATGAGACATCACCAAATCCAGCTTTATTTTCTTGAGATCATTATAGACTATTAGATTTAAATTTAATGTTACGCCTGTCAAGGTTTTTATATCGCGGACTTTCTTTTATCGTGCCATCAACTTCTTTGATCTTATGCACAATTTTATAAATTTCCGCAGACTTGAATTTTTATAATAAATATTTATATATTAGTTGTCTCTACGATGTCTTTTAAAGTTTAACGAGAATAAGATTTTGGATAACACTCTTGTATATATTTCTGGTCTATTGTAATATTGGTTAAGTAAAAGTTTTGTGAATTCGGAAAATTGTAAATTCTTAAGAAAATGAAGATAACAAATGATTTTCAGTTTTAATATTTTATTGAATAGAAGACTGGTTGATTCAAGAAAATTAAAACCTAGACCGACAGGTATTGAAGAACCATTCTTGATCACGTTGGGCCAGTTTTGGCCCATTTAAAGATGGCCCAAGTTTGTCGTTGAGTAAGCCCAATAAAAGGTATTTACTCATCAGAGTCAGAGATCCCCAAATAGAAATGTACGATATACCAGAATTACCCTCACCCGTTTCAGTAAATCACAGTCTTCGGTTTGCTATAAAGCAATGTTCGTCTGATGAGTTTTTTCATCCTTCCTTCTTCATCGCCGCCGATCTCCGATCCTCCGTCGCCGTCGCCGTCCTCCGAGCTTCTGCACTCACACTGTAAGCTTTGTTCTACACAAATTTGTACGATTTTTCTAGAATCTATTTTCTTTTCTGTACACAGTCTACTTCAGTTTGAAAAACCCTAAATCTGGTAAAAATGAGGGTTTTGTGATCTGTATTCCATATGATGCTGGGACATTGCGCAAGGGCTTTGAGTTCTGCAATGGTTTCGTTGTGATTCCATTGGGACTATGAAAAATTGTTCAATCATATATTCCCTTCTGATGGTACCTACTGATTAAACGAAACTTGGCTCTCGGTTTCTGTTTTTTGGTGTTTTAATCTGTTTTGAAGCTCATAGATGTCTCTAGAGTGTGACTTTTGCAATTTGGAATGTTATGTTCTTGTATGTGTTAGTTGATTTGCTATGGAAATGGAGGTATTAACAATTGAACTCCCATTGTTCTTGATTTTGTTTGTGTATCTTCAGATCCGGTAGTTTTTTCTCTGATGGTTCTATTTGCGTGTATGCTTTGATTTGTAAAGTTCACTGCTTTATTAGTTTAGATGGAGCATATGGTTGAATCCATTTTAAAAGGCCAAATGATGTTTGGGTATTGCGCAAGGGCTTTGAGTCCCACTTTGCTACTGTATCACATTGGGACAGTGAAAGAAATTTCATTATAAACCCTTTCTGATGTCCATTTGTACTTGAGAAAACTGATTTGTGCTGTTCCATGAATTGGTGACATGTGCTGAAATTTGGCAGACACTTTTGATCTTTGGGAGTCTTTACTGGCTATAAACCTAAAATATTATTGGGTTTCAAATTTCAGGAGCTGAGTAGAAGAGTAGAGTTTTGATTTACATTTTTTGGGATGGTACATACGTTACTCACAGAATAAAAAATTAAGTTTGTTTGAGGACACAACTTTTGGTGTATTTTTTTCTCAGGCCAAACAAAATTCTACTCTTATTGTGACTGAAAAACAATATTTTCTAATGAAATCAGTTGAATTGTTATAGATGAAGATGGATTGTGTCTGCCCTGTCAAGAGAGAATCAGATGATTTGTGCAATGGATATTGTCAGATTGAAATGTTGCTTTTGGAGGCTTTTTTGGGCTACATTAGTCTCTAATGGCTGAAAAGAGGCCTAGAGAAACAAATAGCTAAACATTCCCAAAAGAAGTAGTTTGTACTTTGTTTATTGATTGTGGTGGCGTTTTTTGGGCTACATTGATCTCAAATGGTTGAATAGATGCCTAGAGAAACAAATAGCTAAACATTCACAAAACATGGAATCTTTTGTACTTTGTAGTAAGTTAAAGTTTATATACCATGCGGTTTGTATGTATTTATGAAAGTCATAGATGAATGAATGGATTGTTTGGAATGATAAGCAATAAAGTATGAAAGTAGTTCTGGTGTTGCAAGTATAGAAAGAAATAATTTCTTCTTGCCAAAAAATGTGGCACTATAAATATCTGTATATGCACCCACACCACCCACCCACCTAAGAGTCTAGAGATGTCACCAACTCACGGTTTAATCAATTTTGGATCTTTAATACCGTAATGTTGTTTATCTGAACTCAGGAGCACAACTTTGCTGCAAATCCAATGAAGCACATTCAGAAAATTGCGGCAATGCTTATTGCCATCTCCACTGTCTGGATTGCCCTTTTGCAGTCATCTTTGGTTCCATCGAGCTTTACTTTCGTGGTTGGTTTCTTATTATGTCATTAACATGCTTGTTGTTGTCAATTCTCTTACATGGTGACCTATTACCATTTTGTTTCAGCTACCCATCTATTGCATTGTATCTTTAGGATGCTATGGTCTCTTGATGGTCGGGGTTGGTCTAATGAAGTTTCCAACTTGCCCTCAAGAGGCTATTCTGTTGCAGCAGGTATCATTATGATTCATCATGCTTATTGCTGGTATGTGTATAAGCTTTAGGTACTTTCATTAGGCAGTGATGACTGTTGGTTGTGCAGGACATTGTGGAGGCCAAGGGATTCTTGAGGCTGAGAGGGGTTGATGTAGGATCCAATTGATGTAGGGATTGAAGTCAGCGCAACATTAGGCATTTACGGGAGGAAATTATTTTCTCCGGGATACATACATGTAATGTGTTACTGGTAATGGTTAAGCAATTTGGGGGCTTGTGATGTACATTCTTAGTAAATCCTTAACAAATGTGCTTGATAGTAGTTGAAGTCATTTGATTCCATTGTCTACTTGTAGTAAAAAGACAAGCACATATTGCTTGTCCATCCAAGAATAGTTTATCACCCTTGTGAGTATTACGCGTGGGTTAAGAACTAGGTCTAGATTCTCAGATAGTTCTTTTTAAGGTTTCGCAAGGTCTGAAATGGGAAATTGTCTATTATCCTCATTTCCTTTTTACGTTTTATAATTGTCATGGTTTAAAGTAGGGGAGAGCATGTGGCGGATTGAGGATCCCGACTAGAATTCTCGAATAATCCCTGTAGGTAGCAAGAACTTGACCCTGTTCGAAATAAATTGGTCTGGTTCAACCTGGTCTTCACCCTGACTGGATTATTGGATTGACCGACCCAACACAGCATATTGAACATATTTGAACTCTTAATCATGTGAGATTTGAACTCTTTGCAAGGAAAAATTACAATCTTAAATCAGCATATTTAGACTCCTCAAATTGAAATTAATCAAATTATATACAAACATAAATAAATCATAAGCAATATATTTAAACTCTAAATGAATAAGAACATACGGAATCTTGGTTAGGAGAGGTACTAGTAATTTGAAAACTGTTTCAGAACCCTTCACGGTCATTTCTTTCAACATGCAGTTTGTCTAGGAGTTACGAGTTGGATCTCATGAGCCACGAATTATTGAATTCAGTGTGCGTCTATGTTAATTTAGCTTAGCTATCCACTAGTATTTGGTGGGTGAGGCTTTAAACTGTCGGTTTTCAAATATATTGTATTATCTAATTTGGGACTTGTTGTAAAAAGTTTGAAAATGTTAAAATATATAACTCAGTTTTTTACATTAAATACAGTCACATATAACTACACTCAATTTTGAAATATCTACATGTCAATAAACATGTATGAATAGGGTTGAAGAACTGAAATTCTTCACAAAACAATTTGAATAGGGTTTACTAAATGTTGAATATTGTTTGATATGGAGGATTTTTGAAATCTCTGAGTAGAAATTGTTGAGACTTCTGGCTTGAGTCTCAGGTAAATGGTGATAAGATGATGTTGCAAGCATTGGTGTTGATCAAGAATGAAAAAATTTAGGCTTGTGGAGGAAATATATGGAGCGAAGGAAAAGAGAAAGTTAATTTAAAAAAGAGAGAAATATTGACATTCAAATGACATTTTGGTTATTTTACAAATATAACAAATTGAAATTACTTAAATTATATTATAGATAGTACAAAAATACTTGAGGGAATTGCAAAGTCATTTCCTCATTTTGGTGCAGTGATTTACAAATGAATATTATGTATTTCATACATCATTTTTACAAGAAGACAGAATGGTAAAATACTACACAAATGAATAAAGATGTGTAACTCCTATTAGAGTGAGTAGGACGGATCACGGAACCCGCCCGTTGCCATTTCTAACCGGATCATCTTCCCAGCCCCGCAGCATAAAAACGGAATACGGTAAACAGAAACGGGATAGAGCCAAACAGACCGGCACATAACGTACACATTCTCCTCCTTCAAGGCGAGGACTTGGAGTAGTATATGCCTTATCATTATTGAGTGATATAGATAATATTTCTTGTATACCATATATGCGGTGCTGTTGTGGTTTTCATTTTTAATACTAGTGTAGTATTGACATTATCTTCATGTCCCATCTTAATTTGGCACTAGCACCATAGTTCCTTATCTGTTTTAGAATTTTATCAAACCCTATTCCTCAGCTTCAAATAAGATTTCATTATAATTAGTCTGTTGCCATATATATTTCTTTTTGTCTAGTTGCAATCATTCATGAAATCATGCATCTGTAATAATTGGTATAATTGCAAGAACTCGTGGTGTATTGTTTAACTTTTGCATGGAGTATCCATGTACTACGTTTATAGTAAAAGTACTCCGTCAACTATATCATCTTTTCACACTATCAAAAAGAAATTTCCATTTTTCTTGTTCAAAATGATGGTTTTACCCTCAAAACTAAAAATCAATTAACCAAAAAAGGATAGTAATCATCTACTAATCTTTTTTTCATGTACTGAAATGTTGGATAGGCCACCTGATACAATCTCTTGGCATCATCACTATGTACTTATTTATTGAAGTAAACTTAAATTCATGGTTCAGAAGACATGAGTTCCTTCCTACCCTGTCATATATTAAAGAATCTTGGGAACTTCTTTGTTTATATATGTGGATCACTCGGCACTGAAAAAGACGTCCGTATGATTTGCAGGCATCAAAGTCAGGTGAGGAGATACCTCACATCTGAAGAGTGGCCCGGTCTAGAATCTAAGGAGAAGCCATGACACGACCTGCTTATTCTGCTGAAGAAATACCCAGAGCATTTTGTCATAAACACAAGATCTAAGGCTCGAGTAACCCTAGAATTCGTCTCTCTAGTATCTTTGATTTCATGAAACCGTGAAGAAACATCTCAGGATCTTTATATTTCGTTATATTGCTGTGAATTCTGGTTAAGCTCTGAAGTAGCCATTGAGACTCAAGATGTGTGCTAATGACTCAAGGCATATAATAGAATATTTGGGCGAAAGTAGAATGTTGGGTATATAAGTGAAACTTTGACAATCACACTCATATATATGAAACAATAATAATAATAATAATAATAATAATTTAGTAAAATGAGATTCCTTACACTCAGCAACTCTAAATTAACACCATAACAATTAACAACCACAAATTCAGTGCAATTCACATGAAAATGAAATTTAAAAAACAATTATTCAATTAAACATATCCTCGTCTCATCCAATGTCCTCGTTTCCTCTTGCCTTGATTTTTAATTTATGTTTTCCAAAAAAAATTGTCGTGGTCAAATTTGGATACCTTTTTGGCCAAATCTTTATGGGTGCACATCAAAATTTTCCATTTTTTCAGAAATTATTTTTCATTTTCATCAAAATCTTCTATCTATAGATATTTTTCTTTCTTTCATTTCTCCGTCACGAGCTAGATCTGCAGCATCCTGGACCTGCCGCACTATCGATTTTGAAGTCGATTCCCCCAAATACAAAGAAGGTAGAGCCAGATTTTGAAGAAAAGAAAGGAACGGGGAAAATGGGTTTACTTGGGTATTGTTTTGGGAAGGAGAAAGTGACGATCGTAAATCGATTTTGTCTAGAGGCAGACCATAGATGAGGGTTATATCAGTCAGTTTTATAAAATATTAACAGTGAAATAAGTGTACAAAAATTGTAAATAAGTGAGCTGAAAATAAAATTTTCATAATATGTGCAGTAATTATCTCTATAAAGAATGACATATTATGATTTCGACTAGTCAATTGATTATAAATATTATGATTTCGACTAGTCAATTGATTATAAATTTGTTTTTTATTTGAAAATATTGATTATCTCACTATACTAATTTAGTCAAAATAATCAAAATCATTTTGATTTAATTCTCAATCAAGCTTAAAATGTGAACGGGCACTGTTATGAAACAAGATAACAATATTTTGACTCCTACCTTAGAAAGGACACTCAAGTTGTTTAGCCAATTGATCAAACAAACATTAATAATTTTGTCATAACAATTAATGTTAGAGATATGATAAAGTTATGGAAATTAAAGATAAAAGTACTTTTAGTATTTCATAGAAAATGTATAAAAATTGTTGGTCATATAAGAAGAAATTGTAACGTGTGAGCTTTTGGGGGGACAATAAATTATTGCTCTTTCATTAAATGAAATAAATTTAGGGAAAATAAAAATAATGTGTTGATAAAGGCTCAATATCTCAAATTTAACAGATGAAATATATAAATTCATAAATTCACCCTAAACTTGCTTTATTACCATCTTATAGAAAAACAATATTACAAACTTAAGAATGACCTAGTATATCCGATCTGGAAGTAGGGACGGGGTTACTAAACTTATATCAGTACCATCATATATAGAGAGAAGTAAAATATTACAAACATAACAAAGAATCAGTATCCTCGATCCGATAATAAGAGACATGAGTTACTAAATGTCGGGTTACCATCACTATAATAATAAAGAAAATTGCACTTTACCGCCTAGTAACTCTAGCCCATATATCATTCTGGCATAGATTTTATGCAAAAATAACTTTTTTTTTGAGTAATTCTAAAAACATAATTTTGACATGAGAATGACATTGAACTCCAACCCATATATTATGCTATGTGCAATTTTAATAATATAATTAAATATTATTTTATTATATTATTATAATTATTTTATTTGGTTAGATAAATGTGACCATTGAATATTAAATAAGAATAAAATAAATATATTCTAGAGAGACAAATGATATATGGTATATTTTCATATAGTACTTAACATGAAAATATAACGTATATCATAATAGTAATGTTAGATTATATTATTTATGTTTCCTTTCTCACATATATTAGGGTTTCCTATTCTATTCCTATTGCCTCTATAAATAGAGGTCTCTTGTAATTTACAATACACACGTCAATAATAAATCTCTCTCTTATTTCTATCATGGTATCAGAGGCATAATCGATCATTGGTCAAGTCTCTATGAATTTATCGCTTTGCCCACTCGTCGATGATTCGTTATTCTGACGAGTGGGCGAGGCAATTCTATCTCAATCTCTAGCCTCTCGCTTCCGCAAACAATCAACTCGACAATTTCACAATCAATCTCGCAATCTCTAAACCAATCTCGCATTCTCGCACCACCGTACACACATCAACAACTCGACATCTCCTCTACCAAGTTCAAACACCGTCTCTACTCTTTTTTTTGTCTTTTCCCTATTATGTTAATTTCTTTCTCAAACCAATCGATTCTTCTTTTACTCTTTACCTTATTAATTTTCCTCGCACAATCTCGTTTCTTCTTAATAAATTGATCTTGATTCCACCACCTCGATCCCGTAACTCAATCAATCTCAATCTCTCAATCCCTACTCTTTCTCCACCCTCTTGCTCGAATCAACCCACACTTGATCAAGCATCAAGCATTTGGCAATCATCGGGCAGCTGCTATCTCGCCATCAGCCATCAGGCAATCATCGGGCAGCTGCCATCTCGCCATCAGCCAGCAGGCATCAGGCATCATTGGGCATCAGGCATCAGGCATCATCTATATGCCATCAGCCGTTGTCATCTCGCCATCAGCCAACAGGCATCAGACATCATCAAGCATCAGGCATCATCTATATGCCATCAGCCGTTGTCATCTCGCCATCAGCCAACAGGCATCAGACATCATCAAGCATCAAGCATCAGACATCAGACATCAAACATCGGCGTGCATCCTCCATCCTCAATCCTCGCCACATCATCCTCGGCAGCCGCAACCCTCGCCGCTCAATATTATCTAGCTTCAAACTCAATTCTTATTTCACCGCATTGAGTTTGAGGGTGGCTGTTAGATTATATTAGGTTTCTTATATTTAGTTTCCTATATTTATGTTTCCTTTCTCACATATATTAGAGTTTCCTATTCTATTCCTATTGTCTCTATAAATAGAGGTCTCTTGTAATTCACAATACACACATCAATAATAAATCTCTCTCTTATTTCTATCAAGTAATAACATTAGCATTGTGTTAGAGTAAAATATGACAAATAATGCATTGAAGAGACATATATAACATTTAGTTAGAGATAGTCTTAACCATATTTGATTTGCAATTTATTAACATCACCTAAATTTATATCAATTTATCATATCAATCAAACTTTATTCGTAAATTAATATGAAAAGTTTAAATTATCTTTATATAATATTGATATTAATATCTTGAGGTATAAATGTTAATATTTCTTTAAAAATATAAATAAAAAGACAAGATACATATATATTTTTTGTTTTAGTACATAATTGTATATGAACTATTGATAGGGAAAAACGAGCAGAGTTTATAATGAATAGCTCAAGATCTTGCTTCTTTCAACATTCGAATTGTGCTCGTTGTAATCTTACTCGAGTTAAGTTTGAACTTAAAGTTGTCAAGTTCGAACCTAACCTATCGCAATTTGTTAGGTTCGTGAATTGACTTGCTTCACATTTACATATACACAGGTGTTAAACTCAAAAAAAATATCAAGCTTGAATTATTTTTACATTTTAATATACATATAACGAAAAGTAATCGATTTTAATATACATTATTTTTACATTTTATTTTTGAAGTACATATAACAAAAATTAATTCAACTTTCATTATTTATTTTTGACTTGAGTCTCGATAACATTTGTTTCAACAAAATTAATCTCATTTTCACTCGTTATCATAGTTAATTAATATTTTAAAATAAATTAACTATCTTTAATGTATTATTCATTAAATTAAATCATATATATCTCTTTGTTCTTTCTGAAGGTATATATATCTCTTAGTTAATATTTTTGTAATAAAGATACTAATATTTAATAGTTATAAAAATAAAAACAAAAGTAAAAGTAAAAGTAAAATCTTGAACTTTATTAATAACGTTTCTTGTTTTTTCTTCTTCTTATAATTTGAATAAAAATATTAACATTTGCATCTAAAATGTTTTTTTTTGAAGAATGCATCTAAAATGTTTGTAAGGAGGATGTGTGTTCAAATATGTGAAAAGGGTAGGTGAGATTTTATGGGTAGATAGATGGTGATAGAATTTTCAAAAAAATATGGGTGTTAGTAGTAAATTGTAATTTCCCCCAAATAATGTCTTTCATTTCAAAAATATCTATCATGTTCATGAGTAATGAAAAGTGAATTAGTTTTGCTGGATTTATACAAGACATTCAGTGATTATAGCATGAATTGCCAGATCAGTACTAAATTAACAATAATAAAGCCGTGGGGACTAAAATGAATATATTGCATAAATAGAGTTGTAACAGCATGTGTGGAGATTATAACGAGAGACGTCGTACTTATTACTACATGCACACTGTGTCTCTCTCACTTCACCCACAACCCTTAATTCACGTGTGTTTCTTCGCGGATCCGAATCTTACATCTAAAGACTAAACTCTTTATTCAGTTACAGAAGATGCAACAAGATCCATCATGAGAGAATGAGACCTGCCCAAATGGGGGCCTGCCTGACTGAAAATTTATCAGCTCTCTTCCTTGCCATAAAAATCCAAGGTTTCAAGAGACTGACATGTCTATATCCACGTCTTCAGCGCCTTTCCCGCTCCCCCAGTCACCCGTCTTCACCGGAGATGGCTCGGGTCTCATGTGCGCTCCTGGTCCTATCCTTCTTCTGTGCTCTACAAATGTCGTTGTCAAGGCAAAAAAGTTCAGTATTTATTAATACAGTATAGAATCTGTGAAAACAACAATATCTTACTTTTATTAGTAATGGCATGACGGGTCATTGCCAAGAAGTCTTCCCACTTGAATTTTCGTAGTTCTTGTTTGTCATGTTCCGAGAGCTCAAAGTTTGGTTCTCTACCGCACATGAAAGCCGCTCTACAATCACACAAGATAAAAACGAAAAAAAACGGGTAAATCGTCTCACCCACAAGTCTATTTTCTGAAGGAAACGGTTTGGACCGGTATTTTCACATTTTTAAGGCTAGTTATTTCAGAAATCCCGAGAAAAATGACTATTTACTGAAGGAAATGGTTTGGAGCAGTACTTTCACATTTCTAATGTGAGTCATGATAGAAACACGAATACGGTTAGTTCAAAAATCCAAAGAAAAATGAGCAATGGGAAGCAATTACACACATGAATCACGATACAATCAGCAGACGAATATCTTGTGAAATCCTGGTAACACTATTTTCAACCTGACGGGGATCCTATAAATAACAGCTACCAATACGGGCAGATTGGAAATGAGGCGCTTACCTGTCATACAGACGAGCCGCCTCTTCCTGTGAACTAACGGTTCCCAAGTGAATTTGCTTCTTGTCAACTTTGATAGCTGCTTGCCATTTCATGTTTTTGAAATAAACGCCCCTCATTAGACACGGTTCTTGGTTCTGAGAATTCTTTCTCCTATGTTTCTTTCTGCGTTTGACAGGTAGCCCTGCAGAACCAAAAACATTTGTAGGTGTTGAAGATCAAAATAGTGGAAATGAACCCAATGTGGTAGTGACACGAAACATTACTAAAAGCAATACTTACCAAACTACAGATCTGTACATTTTTATTTCCTTACCTTGACCTTGTTTAAGGTTGTTTCAACTATGAAGTCTAATTCAATGTATTCAATAATTACACCATGATACTGTATTTACTTCTGTTACTCCATACATTTTTAGTAAGCATTGGCATTTAATCTGACATGATAAATGAAACATTGCTATGCCAGCCAATACCTCCTACCAACTAAACTTTCTATTAATAGTAGTGGTTTATGCTTTAATGAGGGAGTTGGGTAAATAAAATTCTGTCTTAAGACCCTCTGAACATGTCATCATGACATGAACAATATAGAGTACGTTCACATAAATACTATCATCTTATTTTCAATTCCAATTCAATCACTATCAATGAATATTGATGAAAGCTTCTGTTTTATAGAACACAAAGCACTTACTTAAGGAAAATGAACCCAACTAGAAAATATAGCAATAATGATTCTATCCACAATTGACCGATCCATACTACAAATTACAGAAAGTACTGTTAAAACTATGAAACATAAATGTAGAAGAATTGAGACATTTTGCAGATTCCATTGTCTGCACAAGAAAATGTTTTTACTGTCTACGATTTGTTGGTGAATGATGATCTAATATTTCACAAATGTGAAATATGAAATGGTATTGGTTATATGGTTAAAGTGTTTTAGAATTTTAAGGAACTGCCACATCTATAATTTCCAAACCTTTTATATGACACCATCCAAACTTTATTGGTCATCATAACTCTACCTTGCACAGGACTGTAATTGAGTGAATTTATAGGATGGGACTTCCTCATCTCCCCTAGGTTAAGATTATATATTCATAATTACGTCCATCGACAAACCTGGAAATGGCTCTTCAAGCAGCTCTTTGGATGAGCTAGAGCCTGTTCCGTGCTCAACTTTCATGGTGTTTTCCTGCGGACATAACATTCACAATTTAATGCAAGTTTAGGCAAAAATGTACACATTTAACAAACACACACATATCAGTTTATAATATATTTGCTTTCTACGTAGCGGCACAAGGCGCAAATTTTCATATGCTTATGGAATTGACAACTTATGACATCCTTTTTCTGTCAAGCAAATCCATGTCATCAAAGCAAACTATCAAGTGGTGAATGGATGTCCTAGGATGCCAAAAATTATGCTGCAGTGCACGTATCGAACATGGTTTCCTTCCGAGTGACGATGCAGAGAAACAATCTTACCAGCAAAATAGCACCCACGGTGACGAATAATTAAAAACATTATCCAGTCATCTAATACAGGGAATGTTGGTGATATAAGGTCGAAAAAAATATTACTCCACAAACCTCTTCACCATAGGTCCCCTTCCAAAAGGACCACAGTATGCAATCCTGACTACAAACTTTAATTACGTGGTATTTGTGTGTTGCGAGTTCATATATGTTTGAGATGAACAGGGTACTTATCAAGAAAAAACCCATTATAAATATGCATACGCTCCTCGTTACTGTGATATCAGAAACTATTTCCACATAAAGTGAATATAGTTATGCCGGTCTACAAGTGTGAACAGTAGTAGATGGGTGCGGAAGTAAATATGCAGAGGGTCTTAACAGTTAAAACCTACAGAAGCTATCCTTGAACAATAAACGAAATCCAAAAAGTGCGAGAAACAAAGTTCAACTCATATCAGCTATCAGGTGAGACTAACACATTCATCTGAAACATGTGATATTAGTTAGTAGATTTCATAATCCATTTTACCTCCAGCTGACTGACATCATCTGATGGACGAGGTTGCACACTGCCGGGTCCTGCATTCTGGGTAGGATTTTCTTGAGCTGTTCCCTCTCCCCAACTAAGAAGTGGACGTTGACAATGCCCTGCAAGAATAACTCCACTTAAGCACAATGCAGAAGCTAGTGTACTGAATTCAGGTCGCCCAATCCATACTTTAAGACTCAACCATGAGAAGGTAAAGAATAATGCCTTTTCAATATGGTAGCTGATAGACCCAACGTATCTAAAGCTAAAATGTCTAAAAAGAGTTAAATATCTCGCACAAAGTAAATCATTATTGATGTTTACCATGGGAAAGTCCCAAGAGCCTCCTTCTTCGTAAGCTCACCATGACTATTGCAGTCTTCCCGTCAATGCACAGTAGTTCACTTGATGTCTTTAATCATTTATTCCCTAGCTTCATTGTCAGAAAGATAATCAATTAACAAAGATTCATGTAAGAGTGATCTTTAAGCATTTAGAGTATAACCATTCGAGCTACTATCGAACAGAAACAAGATCATATTGTCTGAATATTCATACAATGAGAACAACGTGGGAAATAGAAACACGATGCATGTACTATATAGCATCAGAATCATAATCAGTTTAACAGTATATCATTCATCAAGACCAAAAGATGTTGGAAGATAAAATTACTTATACAGAGATCCTAAACTTATGCCTGTCATCAAAGTGTACATCCTGATTTCAACTCAACGAGTAGGAGATGACCAGTAGACAATTGCTATTTAGGGGCATTAACCAGTTGCCACATTGAAGAACCTAAGGAGCAAAACATCTGAAAACAGTGTTGCGAGAATAAATAGTATAACTCATACACCCCACCCTCAAAAAGCTTTTGCCAAACCCAATAGTGTATTAGATGTTCAATCAAAACAAACATTACACTGCCGATAAACCCACATGGAATCGAACCATAAAGACTAAACCAACCTCCCAAAATCTGATATAGTCACGGCTGTAGCTGACCAAAAGAATCCAAGAACTCGTGTTCTGTTACAGAAGTGTTCATTGAGGCCAAAGACCAAACAGGTTGTGGATATGGGGACAAGGTGACAACCCCAAATAGATTCCCAACTTTATAGGAAATCACAAAAAACAATACCAAATTGAGGTCAGAATTCCCCAATTCGAAGTAACCAACAAACAAAAATCCCAATCTCTCTCTCGAGAAAAGAAGAAACAGTAGGTCAACTCCACCAACCTACCACCTTTCTGCCATGGAGGCCAAAACGATGACCAAAACAACCCCAATACGCACTCGCACAACACAATCAAGCAAAACCCACAAACCCAACAAGCCACAGCAACCCTCCCCTTCCTCAAGAAACCCGTCACCAGCCACAGAACCCGAAACAGACCCATGACCAAAACACGAAAAGACGCGAGCTTTGCAGTGAAAGAGCTCGGACCCATCATAGAGACAATCGAGGAGGAGAGGTTGGTACCTGAGAATCGATGAGGTGGTGGCTGACAGAGCGAGGAGAGGCTATTCGGTGAAATCTGGAAAAGAGAGGAAATTGGGAAGGTGACGAGTGGTGTTGGCGAGACAGAGGAGCTATTTTGGGGTCACGTTGAGCATATACAACAACGTTGTGTGTCTTATGTAGTCTTTGATTCTGGGCGGTGGTCGGAGAGTGGTGGCGGAGGTGGCGGTAACGGCTAGAGAGAGAGAGAGAGAGAGTTGAATAAGAACGTATAGCTTCTCTGTACTTTAGCTGAGGGGTTTGTTTTAAATTACCTATATTGCCCTTTAGAATCTTGCCAAATTATAACTTGACTAGGTCTCGCCAACATACTCCTCATTTACGAAATTACCCTTCATCTTGTGCCTTTTTGTGGACACACATGTTTTAACATCAAGGGATAATGACACCCTAAGGCCTAGATAATTTTGACAGGGAAAGAAAGATTTGGACGATCTAGAAGGTTAGGAATGAAGCGATATGGAGAAATCAGTCGGTGTCCCCGACAGTTATGTTGACAGAAGGTGTGGCACGAAGAAAGGAATGAGAGCAAAGTCCTAAGAGGTTGTCCCGTAAAGCTCCTGACCATAGATGGAGTGCGCCAGAGGGAGGAAGGCTTAAGCAAAACATTGATGGCGACGGTAGATCTCTCTAGAGGAGTTTACGGGATAGGCATGATCCTGAGAGATAGCAGGGGGAGGTTCTTGCGGTCGAATGATGTTCTTGCAGAGGCTATACAAATCCGGCCATTGTCAAAACCATTGCAGTAAGGGAGGCAATCTCGTGGGCGGCCAATAAACAGTGGACGAATGTCCGGATCGAAAATGACTGCCATAGTTTGATGTTAGCTATTTAGGGGGTCGACAAAATCCCGAGCGTTTGGGGCTCGATTTTCCAAGATTGCCGACACCTCTTATCAGGGAGTTCCTCTTTCATCTCTGCGTTTGTAAGGCGTAATGCCAATGGAGTGGAGTGGCCCATATGTTGGCCAGAAGCTCTCTCAGTCGTGTTGATTGGATCATGGGTGAGAGATCTGTCCCACCCAAATTTTTGGAGGACGTTTTAGCGGACTATCCTTAATATATCCTTGGTTTGGTTTTAAAAAAACTATAGCGAAATGACACTTTTATACCCAACTAATTTTCTCTCTTTTTTAGTATCCTGACAATTTTTTTGTGATAACCAATGCTAAAATGACTAAAATACCTCTAGTTTAAGAAATCAAAATAGAACTGGTCCAGTTTGATTTATCAAACTAGATTTGAAATTGTTCAAATTTAATTTTAGACTTTGGGGCATAATTGCAATTGCATCTTAAATATAAATCAAATTGAACCAGAGATAAACAAAATTGAACCAATTCAATTTATGATTTCTTAAAACAAATGGTAGTTTAGATATTTTATGCATTTTAGAGATAGGTTGTCACACAAAAATGTCATGGTACTAAAAATTAGATAAAAGTAGTTAGGGTATGAAAGTGACATTTCACTATTGTTAAGTGTAATAAATTGTCATTATCTCTAATATCAATTTATATTATAATTCATCTCTATTGATCTACGTGCTGTTTCATTCTATATATTTTTTTTCCAATTTGACATTATATGACTGTTTTAATAAATATTTCACGTGTCAATTTTGAGGTGTCAGGTGAATCCAACTTTAACTTTATTTTTAAATTTAAATTTATTAAGCCGATCTTCTGCACAAGTTTGTTTCGTAAATTTTCTATTTAGTTATCAGTTTAATTTAGAGATTAATATATATACATATAATATTTTAAATTTGTATTCTACTTTAAATTAACATTATTAATAATTTTAACAATGTCAAATACGATAAAAAGAGTTTATACATCAAATTAAATATAATATTTATAATATTATTACTAAAAACATGTTCTTCTCTTGTCCATCAGCACAGCACGTCCTTTAAAATTGAAAGTTGGTCAGAAGTACAGGTTTAGTGGTTGGGGAAGAAGGAAAAGGGTATACATGTAATTTGAAATGTAATCTATAATTGGAAAGGGTATACATGTAAATAGAGTTGAATATGAGGACGAAAAGGGAAGGGGCGATTAATTAATAATATAGAGAGAGTGAGAGGGTTGGTTGGTGGCAAGAGAGGCACCGACGATGCGGTGATTGGATTGGATGGGCTCTTCTCTATTCTCTATGGATAACGTCCGTCCCATGGTCTTGGAAATGTCATTATTATACCCCAACTCAAACATCATCACATGTATAAACCAAACCAGCTGAGTTTATATTTTTCTATAAAAATATTCAATCGTTTTAATGAATTTTATTTTTTTGTGATAATTTTACGTTATTACAGTTAAATTAACGTCTTCCTTACATAATTACATTTGACTATGAATGGGACCGTACGGCTCTAGAAAGTTGCTAGCAAGCCTTTCTTGGTGAAACAAGTGTGTTTCATAGTTAGAATTTATGCGACATGGTTTGAAATTTTAGGTAAGAATATGTCATTTCGAGTAAAAAAAAAGAAAAAGTGTCAAGAAACAAAAGGGGAGGCAATATGCGGAATTAACCTACCGAGTCTCACTCAGCAAAATACCTATGCACGATAGATGAAACCTATCACAAAATGAGAGATCATGTTGTCGAACCCAGCTCGACATGTCTAATTAGCAATTCATTCCCACTCGGCACCTTGACCTTATGTTGACTGATTTTATAGAAGATATAAGTCTTTCACCCGAAGTCGAACTGGAGCGAAACTTGCACCAACTTAAAGAAAACTCAAGAAGCTACAAGACTGAAGGAGGAAGTTTAAGTTTTTTCATCTAGAAGTCTAGAATTGCATGTTTTCAGTGCATGAAGTGGTTGCTTGTATTCATGTTTCCAGCACCGTCAATCGATATTGCACGAGCCAGAAATTTGTCGTTTGAAGTTTAAATTGGATGAAACTTGAGCCAAATGAAAGATAACTCAATGTAATACAATAATGAAGAATAAAGATTTTCCATTAAAAGCCAGGTTGTCAAGTCAAATTGTCGAGTCCCACTCGGCAAGTGGATTTGGCAAATTATCTTTGGGCAGAACATAACTAATGTAAAAGTTAAGAAGGAAGGTGTTGAGTCACATTTTTTAGTCCCACTTGGTAGATAGACTTGGCCCTTTAACTCACGATCATCGCCCCTTTTTCAATCCTGACGACCGAACTTGCGAGCGACATATCTCCCTCGTCCGGGATTAAAGTCAAGTAAAGTCTTGTTCTAAATTGAAGACGATAGAGAGATTAAAACGTTGATGAATTCTTATTGGAGGTCAAGATTCAGAAATTTTAGATGTGAAACATGGTTGACCTGCATAATTTGGACAAAACACGTTTTGAATTGAATTTTTGTTTTTTCCCTTGATTAGTGAATTGTTAAAAAAAGACACATGATGAGAACACATTAGGAGAGAAAGAAGAGAGCAAGGAGATCTATTGGGCACGAGAGGCGATCAGTTTCGGAGATGGAGTCACCTGGATCACGGTTCTTGGGTTTTTGGTTCTAGTTTCAACTTTAGTTTTATTGATTAGGATTATTGAATTGATATATTAACTGATTTTTGTTGGTACTTAAATTTTATACATTATAGTTTTATTTTAAATTATGTTGCTCATTGGTTAACTACATTTGAGTTAAATTCAAGTTTGTATGATTGATTTGGGTATGAGATTTTTGAACAAGAAGATGAATGAGATGATTTTGATCTATAATGGGTTTAATGCTTTGAAAATGATCATAAATAGCTAAATATCTCGATCGTGATAGGATGAACGGGAATTGCAGTTTAGGATTCAATGTTTAATTAACATTTAACTGGTTATGGTAGTGAATTAAGGCTCTAAGTGGTTGGGCCTTTATTGACTAGGCCCAAACATGTAATCACATGACCCAAGTGTCCACGCGGCTAAAACCACTACTACTTGTGGGATCGGTAACTCCGAGACACAATAATTTGTATTACTTGACGACCGGTGCACTGGTTGTGCATCGAGAGTGGGTGAATCTTTCTCGTCTAGGTTTACTCTCATCAGTACATGATAGTGAAAGATAAAAATAGAGGGAGAGAGTTGAGAATTTCAGCTTGCATGTTCTAGCCTTTATTTTATTAGGGTGCCCGACAAGGTTTTAGCGTTCAAACAGAATTGTGTACCATGAATTTGAATTATAATGAGAGGAGAATCATCTATTTATAGGCTTTTACATGAGTTTATTTACTAATATAAATTTAAGAAAGAAAAATAAAATAAAATACCCTAATTACATTCTTGATATGAAAATCAAATAATTAGAGTCCACGTGGAAAATGGACAGAGGAGAAACGCATCGGGCGGCAAAGTATGGCGCGGTGACTTGGGCATCAAGGCAACAAGGGCTGGTTGCGGATGGGCCCTTGCGGGCAGGCTTGGGTCGTTAGTGGTCAGTCCGTGTGCGTGGTTGGGAGGTTTTAGTTGCTCGGCCGCTTCATTGGGCGTTGCTCGGGCGGTCTTGATCGCTCGGGGCATCTTGGGCATGACTCGGGCTATCTTGGTCGTTTGGGTGCGTCTTGGCTGTTTGCTCGGGAGGCCTTCGAGTTACGGATTTTGGGTACTGCCTTAGATGAGGCAGTGAATCGTCTAAGTGAACCAACTCAGAATGTTGGGTTGGGTGCAAAGTTGCAGTGTCAGTGAGGTTTGGGGGAGAAGTGAAGTCGGTATTCCCGAAGTGGGAAGGATGGAAGTCCCAACGAGTTCGGAAAAGAAGTCGGTGGTAACGTTTCAGACGATTTTTGGGGAAAAATGTTCGGGATGTGACAATTTAGAGATGAAACAACGGTGGAGAAAGACTAATTTTTAAGAGAAAAGTAGAAGATATAGAATAAAGGAAAAACATCTAAATGACATATATTTAGATGATAGTAAAGAGTATTTTGGATAATTTTTATTGATAACTAAATGTATGTGAACTTCAAATAAACTAAAAATGTAGTTAAGTGAGAAAAAATTATCATCTTCAGAAAAATAGTCAAGATATATTTATATCATAAACACGTCAACTCGACTGCAGTTACTTGAGATTAACCATTTACATTTGTTCGAATTGATTTAATACAGAACAAATCTAAAAAGTCAAGTTTAAGTAGAGATGAACAAGTTGTTAATGAATTAGATTTAAATCTTATGGATAGTCTTTTATTTTTCTACCCTCACGATTATAACATTATTAATTATTAGTAAATGAATTTATTGTGATAAAGTAGTATATCTCCAACTTGGAGATGCCTGAATTTGGCTCCTCCCTCACTGCTCATGTTGGGTGGCGTCGGCCCATAACTAATGGATATTTATTTTGGGCTTGTCTCTATCTATTCAATTGTAATGGATATGCCCGACCCGGAATGATCATCCCTATAAACACCGCGTTTCAGAAGATTAGGGTTTTCAGAAACTTGTTCGCTTGGAAAATGATCTACGACGTGAACTCTCCTCTCTTCAGGTCCTTCCTCAGTCAGAAGGGTGGATCCTCCGACAAGAGGTCTCTCTCTCTCTCTCTCTTGCCTCTTTATTTTCGTTATCGAATATATGTTTTGGATAATGTTTCAATTTTTCATGGTTTTATTCCCTTAATTTTGAGAAGCATCTACATTGTTTGGATTATGAAACTTGGCCTAGGAATACAGAAATAGGGTTGATTTTAAATGAAGAAGAAGTGATATAGGGTACTCTCTCTAGCTGAAAGAGAATGGGATGATTCTTAATACAAAGAAAGAACTGATACATAGTTTATGTTTTAGGTGGGTTTATTCTAGCTGGAAAAAAAAGGGTTCTTTCTTAATACAAAGAAATAAACAATATTGAGTAATTGGTACAATTGTGTTGATTTTCTTCTGGCTGAGAATTATTTTCAGAAACCCATTGAGTCATGTAATTGCTCTAAGTAATATTTGCATTTGACTTCATGTCCTTGATTGATGTGTGCTTACTCCGCTTAAGGCCATAACTTTTAGAGTTGTATTTGAATAATATTACTATGTTGGATGTCTTTAGCTTGTTATATTGCCAATGTTCTTTTTGCAACGACCAAGATGGTGTTGCAGGTGCACGATTTGTTAATCTCGTCAGTTATCGTTATGCATTTGCATGACTTGATGTAAATTGGGTTTGACATTGTAGGAAAATGGAGGAGCAGAAGCCAAAGGAACAGAGGCCCAAAGCTAATGAGAATAAGCCTGTTATGAACGAGTGACAGCTGCTTGATGTTTCATGATTCTAGATGTAGTTTTGAGAGTTTGTGTGTGTATGCTTCCTAAATGGATCTGTTCTAATGAACAACTCTTCTTGTTGATGCATCTGATCATGTCCTTATTTTTATGGTATCATCTTTCATACTACTCACTACGTATCTACTTCCGTATTGCCATGGCATTATGAACTGTTTTTACTCTTGGAAAGACTAGTTGAATTTTCAGAACTTGCTATTTGAGATGCTTGTCCTAGTTATGCCAATTGTATTTCAGGTTGCAATCTTCTTAATCGCGCTGTTTGCGTTGAAGGGCTCAAATGTTGCATAGTTCTATCCAGATACATTGAGAAATTGGTCATTCTTTTACAATGAATGTTATTTTCGCTTAAGTTAGGGAAGAGTCGAGCCAGATAGATATGACCTTTTAAGCATTGATGTGAGAGCGTCCGAGCGAAGAATTTCTTCCAATGGCAAGCTTAAATAATTTATTGGTGCTTCCCTTTGTTCTTGCAAGAGATCAAGACTCTGGTTGGCTGGTTAAGGCCAGAGATTCAATGCCCAATGTCTTTCTCCTCCTTGTCAATAAGTTACTTCATAACCTCTTTTGATTAACTATCTCTATTTACGACACAAAAACTATACCTGCTTGTTGGTTGAGTGCTTGCTTGCTCCACTACTAAATTATTAAGCTAAGAGAGCCCCGTTTATATAAGTTCTCAATCAACCCTATTTTTTAGGCTCTTACAAATTGTTCAGGGGAGCTAGTTCATAATTGTTAGAATCATATTTGCAACCCTTGTGAGAAAAAAGGGTTTGCTTAGTTTAATTTATAGTCAATTTTTGCAATTATATATTAACAGAAGTCTATAATCAATTTGCAAACAAAATAACAATACAAAATAAATTCGATGACATGTGTGATATGTCCCGTCAAATTGGTTTAATCTTTATTCACGTTACAAACTAAAGTGAATAACATCTTAATTAATATTATACAGCTTTTATGTTGCAACAAAATGAAAGTCAAGAAATACAAACCCTATTGCTTAAAAATTAAGAGTACAAATAGTAAATCAAATTTAAACAATGTATAATTTCCATCGAAAATGAAACAAAAATTTGTCATCAGGAGTAGGGTCCACTGCCCGCAATGCACGGGTGTGGGACCCGCAGGAGTAGATCAATATGAAAGAAGTGTTCACACCAGATCAGAACCCGCGTTAACCAAATCCAATTCCAGTAATTAAAAAGTAGTTAATCAACTAGTACTATATATTATTAATCACAACACTGTCCCACACCTCTCTCTCTCTCTCTTCACTGCTCGGACCGGTTCGTCGGAGCCTGAACCGACATGGCCAATCTCCGCCTCCCCCACGGCGGCGGCGTGAATTCGAGAAGCTTCAGGCCCACATACAAGTTTTTCGCCTCCGCCATCGCTGCTTCCGTCTTCGTCTTCCTCACTCTCTCTCTCTTCTTCACTTCCTCCACCGACACTCTCGATCTCACCAATTATGTGAGTTTTTTCTCGAGAAACTAACAGATCTCTGTTTTTTTAACTGTGCAGCTAATTTGGATGAATACGTATGGCATTTATACTCCACCGAATCGATAATGATTATTTTTGCTCTATCTTGTATTTATTTATTCATATTTCTGTGTGATTGATCCTCATTACTTAAGCTAGGTTTATTAGTATAGTGGATTGTATGTTTGTGATTCGGAAATATTTGAATTCGGTTTTGTTTCTGAAGAAATGAAAGGTTCGTTAGTTTCTGGTGTGAAAATTAGCGATTGCTTTTTTAGGATTAGCGAGTTTTCCAGTGTTATTGATTTCTGTGTTGCTGCTGTGTTCGGTTAGGATTCGAGTTCGAGTTATGGTTCGTATGGATTGGGATCTGTGAAGAGGACCATACTAGCACTCAAATCCGACCCTCTGAAGCCCAGGCTGGACCAGATCCGGAAGCAAGCTGACGATCATCGCTCTCTTGCTCTTTCTTATGCCTCCTATGCGCGCAAGCTCAAGCTTGAAACCTCCAAGCTTGTTCGAGTTTTCACGGATCTCTCTCGGAACTACACTGATTTACTAAACAAACCATCTTATCAAGCTATGTTTGAGTCTGACGCTCTCTCCGTTGATGAATTGGAGTTGCGGCAGCTTGAGAAGGAGATCAAGGAGCGGATTAAAGTTACTCGGCAAGTGATTGCTGAGGCGAAAGAGTCTTTTGATAACCAGCTCAAGATTCAGAAGTTGAAGGACACTATATTTGCACTGAACGAGCATCTCAACAAGGCTAAGAAGCAAGGAGCTTTCTCTAGTCTTATTGCAGCGAAATCGATCCCAAAGAGCTTGCATTGCCTAACTATGCGGTTGATGGGCGAGAGGATTGCAAATCCTGATAAGTACACGGATGAAGGGAAGGCGCAACAGCCAGAATTTGAGGATCCTAACTTTTACCATTATGCTATATTTTCAGATAACGTGCTTGCAGCCTCTGTCGTGGTGAACTCTGCAGTGAAGAATGCAAAGGAACCACAGAAGCATGTGTTTCATGTCGTTACCGATAAGATGAATCTTGGTGCTATGCAAGTCATGTTCAAATTGAAGGACTATAATGGAGCCCACATTGAAGTGAAGGCAGTGGAGGATTACAAGTTTCTGAATTCATCTTATGTGCCCGTGCTCAAGCAATTAGAGTCCCAAAACTTGCAAAAGTTTTACTTCCAGAATAAGTTTGAGAATGCGACGAAGGATGCAAATAACATGAAGTTCAGAAACCCCAAGTACTTATCGATTCTAAATCATTTGAGGTTCTATTTGCCAGAGATGTACCCGAAATTACATAGGATTTTGTTTCTGGATGACGATATAGTAGTTCAGAAGGACCTGACTGGGTTATGGGAGATTGATATGGATGGGAAGGTGAATGGTGCAGTGGAAACATGTTTTGGTTCGTTCCATAGGTATGCGCAGTACATGAATTTTTCCAATCCTTTGATATACGAGAAGTTCAATCCGAATGCTTGTGCTTGGGCTTATGGGATGAACTTCTTTGACTTGGACGCATGGAGGAAACAGAATTGCACCCAAGAATATCATTACTGGCAGAATCAGGTAATAAGCTCGAAACATTATCTAACCGTAGATTGCTTATTGCGTGTACTCTTTTGGTTTCTTTCAAATAGTTTTTTATGTATAAATTTGAAATATGTTTGGTCAGGACAACTTAGAAGCTATGATTAAATCTAACATTATGCTCTAGTTGAATTAGCTGGTTCTGGTTGGTGGGCTATATTTTCCCGTATTATTAACAATGTATGCTATTGGACTAATGCAGAATGAGAATCGAACTTTGTGGAAGTTGGGAACCCTCCCTCCAGGTTTGATCACATTTTACTCAACAACAAAACCTCTGGATAAGTCATGGCACGTACTGGGACTTGGTTATAACCCGAGCATCAGCTGGGATGAGATCCGCAATGCTGCTGTTGTGCACTTCAACGGAAACATGAAGCCGTGGCTTGACATTGCAATGAATCAATTTCGCCACCTATGGACGCATTATGTTGACACAGATTTGGAGTTCGTCCAGGCTTGCAACTTCTCACTTTAGAAAAACTCGAAGCCCTACTGAGGTTAGAAAATCTTATCTATTCAAGTGTAGCATATTATTCCTCGTCATGCTTCAGTTTGTTCTTGTTTTCATACAAATGCTGCAATCACGAATTCAGTACTTCTGAAAAATCTAATCATTATTAAGAAGATAGTTGCATTTTTGCTGCAATTGTTTGTGTTCGTTTTAGCTGTTTGTTTCACCTGTGGTATCATCGTAACATAAATACCTTTCATTAATATATATCAAGAACCAAAGAGAATGTTGGTTGCAGCATGGTTTTGCTCTGTTGTTTTGCCATTAATGGTTGGTTGTGCATTAAGGTTTAGGTGAATAAGACTCAGAGAATTCTGAATTTTGATTTGTCGATTTAACATTCAGTATATCAGTTAAGTTTTGATAATCAGAATAAACACCATGATAATGCAAGTGAAGAAGACAAAAAAAATGTCATCTATACATACAGATACACTTGCTCCTGTAACTGCCAATCTTAATCTTCATCCATAAAATGGTAATCTAAATTTCTGATCTGCAACTTCTTAAGAAGTAGCTGTACCCTAGTGTCATCCTAAAGCTGAAGAAACCACAGTTATGTGGCTACCCTCCACAGAGCATCAACCTTCGTTACCAATCTTTTTTTCTGGTTTTGGATTTGTTGGTGATGAACAAGGTCAATACTTTCATTATCGCGCCACCACTAATACTGATCTCAATTAATCTTTTTGGACTCGTGCGGTGATTGATATTGAGAAAGGGTTGGGATGTTTTAACCAACTCTCTCCCGTGATGTACACTTTTTTTTACAGGTTTGTTCACCTCGTTCGAGCCAACCTCAGACAGATAAATTATTGCTTAATTTGAATATAAATGTAAATCATAGAAAATGTTTCAATCATGTCATTTGATAGTTTTGTCGAATCCCAAGATTCAAACACTATGGGAAAAGAGTATATAAGTTTCTTCAATACTATAAGTAAATGTGTTGCCAAAGTATAGAGAATTGAGAGAGAAACAAGGACCAGTTTACGATCCCCATTTCTGGTATAAAAACAATGGTAGTGTCTGGGATTAAACTGGCATCCTCATCATTAGCTGACCAGCGCTTAAACTGCAAATGAAAATGATAAAAATATGGATAAGCAAAGGAAACAGATTGGATATGAAACAATAGAATACATGCACATATACCTCTTGATGTAGTAGTAGCAGAAGTCGGCCAAGATGAATGTTTGAATGAACTCAGCGATGAGTATAACCGGGAACCAGATATAGCTGCTTGTCAACATGTAAATGAATGCTCCATGACTCAAGTATACCTGCATTTCAATCACATATCTTTTTCACCACCACTCCTATGATATCGTATTATATATACATTGGGTCTTCTGAGTCGAATGCAGACTCTAGTATGTGTATATGCTTTCTTAGGTTCTCCTCCTAGGTAAGACTTGAAATCCCCAACAGTTGTATGGGATTTTTGTATGGCCATTTTATGATGGTTGAGTGTGCAATGCTCCGTGATCAACGGCTCTCAAGCCTACACGGGGCTAAGGTACACATCTTAGACGTGTGAAAAGAATAGTGTTGATTTGGGCATGTACAAATGGCACAGATCATCAAAGTAAAACTTACCTGGATAATCCAGTGAGCGCAGGACAAAAATCTTGCAACACCAAGAGCAAATACATAGTGGGCAGTGCATGGTTCAACAACCTGAATATGAATATGAATACAGATAGTTAGTGCAAAACGGAGCAAGTAAGGTGAAAGTGAAACCTTACCTTTGCATTTTGCATGTGGCGGAGCTGAGGTAGCACTGAAACTGATTCGATGTACATAGAAAACGCGAAAAGCATACGCCACACTTTCATATAAATTGCGTATGGGTGGATAAATATGGCGAGGATGACCGAAGGCAGCACCACATAGTATAAGGGCATGCTGTCAAGCTCCTTGATGTAGGTCGACTTCAATTTGAAGCGTATCATGTAAATGAGCCAACAAGTAGATATGAGGGTGGTGAGATCCAGAAGGGTGTGGACGTCGCGTTCCATCACAAAGCTACACACACTTCTTGCACCTAAAAATATGGCCGTCAGTTCTTGGCTCTTGAGGGAAACACCTGCATTGCACACAACACAACAACCACATTGTTATTAAAGTCTGCTTAATATTGGTAAGGTCATTGTTATTTGGAATTAAAGGAAAGAGTTACGTTTTTATATTCAAGTTCAACCATACTTTTTAAATTTAAGCTACATATATTATTTTATTATTATTTTACTCTTTGATTACAAAATGTTTGTATGAGATGGACTAAAGTGAGATAAATTGAACTAAAAACTAATGAAGCAGTAAGAGAGAATGTGTGGAGCTCCATACATGTATAAAGAGAGAGAAGAAATTTGAAGAGCTCTCTATTATATAGAGTCCGGAGACTATTTTTTCTATTTTCACTCACTATTGTTTGGGGCCACATTGAAAATGCTGTGTATTTCTCTTGTTTGGAGTTCATTTTGCAAATTTAGTTAAAATAATTTTAATATTTTTTCTATTTTCACTCACTATTGTTTGGGGCCACATTGAAAATGCTGTGTATTTCTCTTGTTTGGAGTTCATTTTGCAAATTTAGTTAAAATAATTTTAATTAAAAATAGAAAAACTTTTAATATATATATAATCATTTTTAGTTTCAGGAGTAATTTCTACATTTTTATAAAAGTACACATTTTGCAAAAACAAATGCAAATAATAAACATAATTTTGTTATTAACAAAGAACACAACACTTTTCTTTCAAAAAAATATCATATTACTGACTAATTTTTACAATTTTCTCTAAAAAAATACCAAACAACAAATACATCACAAGCAGAATTAGATGTAGGACACCACTTTCAAGAATTCAGAAAGACACGGTACAACACCATTAACACTTAAACAAGAGAGTAGTATTGTGAATTTTGATTTTAAGAAAAATTGCAAAAACCTGCTATTTACTATCACATTTTTCAAGAACATGTCATATACGTAGTTAATGGTAAAAAAGTGAGGTGAATTTTGTGCAAAATATGTGTATATAAAAATACGAAATTTCTCATAATATTAATAATTATATTTTGTAAAAGTAGTATAAAACATGTTTTTGTAATTTTTTCTTGATTTTATGCATGTCACTCTAGCTCTTGCAAAAGCATAACATTTTTGCCATTTTTCCTTACATTAACAGTCATCTTCAAAAAGTCTTGTTTATTGGTAATTCTATTATGAGGTTACATAGACTATATATAGGTAGGACTGCACAATTAAAATATCAAAAGTATTAAGTAAATTGGGTAGTAACTCTCTTACCAATATGCCAAACTTTTTTTTTTTCATTTTAATTGGACGGGAGACTATATTTCAACATTCATAATACATCCAACATCAACCATATTCCTAATACCCATAATTTCAAAACATGGTACAAACCAATATCAATCTGAATATTGAACACGATAGTTCTCAGAATTGGCTTCTAATTAAACTAATCATCTAACAAAACAACCCATCTCCACTCCGTCTATATATTAAAAAAAAAAAGGATTAAAAATCTATGAATAAAAAAAATTAGAATAAACAAGAGCAAACTTAATACCAAAAGACTGATAATACGATTTGAGAAGGTCGGTCCAGAATATGGGGTTGATATATAAGAAAAAAAGAGTAGCATGTTAATTATACCAGAGCATGTCTTGTGAACGGTGAGCTTGTAGATGAGGACCATGATTCCGGCGAGGTGTACGGACTCTGAGGCGACGAACAACTTTCTGAGATCCTTTATGAGAAACTTGATGGCGACAAGCGAGCACGCCAGGAGAGCGATCGCCATCAACGCCTTCACCTTGGTGGACCGCCTCCGAACCCATCCAAAGACCACGTTCACCGGCGAGTTCCTCTTCCTCCCCATTAATTTCTGATCCCCAAATTCAGAGCAAAAGAGTTTTCAAAGATTTTGCTGTGTTCACTAAACGGTTTTAACCAAGACAACACATACACCAACGTACGTAGTAGGTGGAGGAGTTCATTACGCGGGTACCCAATAACATGCAAACACGTGTACTGGAGTGCCCGTTTCGCTTTTTTTATCAATCTCTTGACTTCTCTTCTGGTCGGAGAGTCAACTCTTCGCCGAGATCTACTCTCAGCCGTTGATCTCCCAATCACCATTTATCACACATACATACATGAATATATATATGCCAACAAATTTTCGGTCCCCTTTTAGAATTTATGGATTCTTTCTAACATCCACTTAATGCAATCCCAAGTTTAGGAACAATAATAATTAACCTTCACTCGGCCTTCTATTTATTTCCTAACAATTACATATTTTTGTTCAATCGAAACATAAAAGAATACTCCCAATATTTCGGTCTTGGTAATACAAACAAACATCTCTAATCCTATTCTCGTTTTTCTATTATTTATTACACGTCATTATCAATAATCAAGTAGCAATCTATACTTATTTCCAACCCAATCTCCAAAAAAAATAACTATCTGTCACGTTAAACACTATTTTTTTTAACAATAAAATAATTTTATATACTTTATTTTATTCATCTTTTAATATAATTATTAATATATTATTACGATAAATAATATATTCAATTAATTTATCACGTTGTGTAAATATTTTTGTCCCATCATTTTTTGATATTTCTAGTTGGTTTCTTTCGATTGAAAAATATCTTTGTAATTGAAAATCGATGAAGAAATATTATAATACCAAGTCTACTCCCATTATTTTAATTTTGTAGATAAATTCAATTAATTAATAAAAAATAATCTTAATTAATGAAAATTAATATTAATCAATGACCATTAAATTCAAATTAATGACTTTATTAATTTATTAATGACCATTCAATTCAAATTAATGACTTTATTATTTAAATTAATGAGTATTCCAAAATAGAATTGAAGTGTCAATAACTTTTTTTTTGAAAGCAAGTTGTCAGTAACTTAATTTCACACTTATTTCTATTAATTATGTATCTATTTAATACATATTAAAAAAATACAAAATCATCTTGTTTCCTTCAATAGAGGCATATTCGACTAAAAATGGTGTGAATATATGACTCATCCAATAACATTAGTATAATTATTCATAAATTGTATTTTCTTTTGTCACTAACACTAATGAGAGGGTAAATCCGTATTTTTATACAATTTTTTTTAAATCTCATTTAATTCGTATTTAACACAAATAAATTTAATCATTCATTATTATATCTACGATTATGAAAGACTTTTCGGTGTTGCATATTTCTATTTTTTGGTATTGAAAGAATTTGTGCAATATTTCCATGTATTCATTGTCAGTGTCATATTGCTCCATTCACCCGTAAACAATATAGGAGTTCAATTATTTCATTAGTAGTTGCAGTTGATTTCATTATTTTACGAAGATTATTTATGATCTTACTGTTCCATTTGTAGTGTCAAGTTATTCATTGTTTCATATGAATACTTATTATTTATAATATTATTTCATGTAAATTGTATTATTGTTCCAATGTGCCATATGCTTGTTTTTTAATTCCATTGTTTCATTTTAACATCAGTATTGAAAGCCACTTTGGTTTCATTGTTCCATATGTACAAAATGATTAATGTACACTACAATTCAGAAGTAGCCGCCACCATTTTCAGTCGACTAGAGATTCAATACCAGTCAAACTGGATATTGGAACAAAATGGGAAAACATATATCTTTAATGACCATCCAATGGAACAATATAATCATACACAAATCTTCAATATGTGGAGGTTCGACCCAAGGAGGTGGCGGAGCGGCGAGGCTTCCATAAACGGAATTGTTGAATAGGGGAATTGTGAATATAGGGTCTCATGTTTACCAATATATTCTTATGAGTATTTTTCATTTATTTTACTCATAGTTTTGGCAATAAATATAGACTATTGATTTGAAACCATCCTAGGGATGTATATATTTTTAGATATGTATCTAAAAGACCATTTGTTAAGAAGTGCATCCATATTCTATACTCCTTTTAAGCAAATTAAAATATTTACATTTATAATTTGGTTGCATCACAACCCACATCATGCCCAAATTCACTGTCAACACCTCTTCCATTTAGTAAGAACCCTAAAATAGAGCAACTCAATTTCTTCTTTTCTCTTAACTAGTCTCTGGCTTCCTCGCCTCTGCCTCTTCTTCTCAACTAGCGGGCCGGACTCGTCGCCTCCACGAACGAGCCGGCGAAGCCAGATCTGACTCCGGCTAAGCCAAATCCGCTGCAAGAGAAGGAGAAAAGTAAGATAAGTGGATTAAAAAGTAATAGGAAAACTCTATTAATGTGGGGTTCATATATAAGAAAAAAAAGAGTAGCATGTTAATTATACCAGAGCATGCCTTGTGAACGGTGAGCTTGTAGATGAGGACCCTGATTTCGGCGAGGTGTATGGACTCTGAGTCGACGAACAGCTTTCTGAGATCCTTTATGAGAAACTTGATGGCGACAAGCAAGCACGCCATGAGAGCGATCGCCATCAACGCCTTCACCTTGGTGGACCGCCTCCGAACCCATCCGAAGACCACGTTCACCGGCGAGTTCCTCTTCCTCCCCATTAATTTCTGATCCCCAAACTCAGAGCAAAAGAGTTTTTAATGTTTTTGCTGTGTTCACTAAACGGTTTTAATCAAGACAACACAGACACCAACGTACGTAGTAGGTGGAGGAGTTCATTACGTGGGTACCCAATGACATGCAAACACGTGTACCAGAGTGCCTGTTTCGCTTTCTTTATCAATCTCTTGACTTCTCTTCTGGTCGGAGAGTCAGCTATTCGCCGAGATCTACTCTCAGCCGTTGATCTCCCAATCACCATTTATCACACATACATACATGCATGAATATATATGCCAACAAGTTTTCGGTCTTCTTTTAGAATTTATGGATTCTAACCTTCACTCACTGCAATCCCAAATTAAAGAATAATAATAATTAACCTTCACTCGGGCTTCTGTCTATTTGTTAACAATTACATATTTTTGTTCAATCAAAACAGAAAAAGAATACTCCCAATATTTCAATCTTGGTAATACAAACAAACATCTCTAATTCGATTAAGACTGTAAATTTCAAACTCATTATCTTGTCGTTCCTTTTTCAAATTTAATCTGATTTAAAAGAATATTTACTGTGATTAAGTAGGAGATACGTTGGGATCGACAATGTTGTGAATTTGATGATCTCCTTCAAATCAAATTGGGAATATTAAATTCAATGTATTTTGCTTTCCTATAAGAATGACAATATGCGAGTTTTACAGTCTCGCTCCCGAACTGATCGGAAATATTGAATCCTCATAAAATTCAAAGTGTTGAACCACACACCAACTATTATAAATATAGTTAATGAGTCAAAACATCTTTGGTATCTCCAATCTCATTCTCTTTATTCTATTATTTATCCATCATTATCAATAATCAAGTAGTAATCTATATTCATCTCCAATCCAATCTCCAAAAAAATCACTATTTATCATATCAAACAGTATTTTACTTAACAATAAAATAATTTTGTACTTTATTTTATTCATCTCTTATTATAATTAGTAATATATTGTTAGGATAAATAATATATTCAATTAATTTGTTACGATATGTAATTATTTTTGTCCAATCATTTCTTTTGATATTTCCTGTTGGTATTTTTTGATTGAAAAATATCTTTGTATCCGAAAATCAATGAATAAATGTTACAATAGCAAGTCTACTCCCATTATTTTAATTTTGTAGATAAATTCAATTAATTAATAAAAATTAATATTAATTAATGACCATTAAATTAAAATTAATGACTATTAATTTATTAATGACCATTAACTCTAAATTAATGACTTTATTATTTAAATTAATGAGTTCATTCCAAAAAAAGAATTGAAGTTGTCAATGTCTTTTTTTTAAAGCAATTTGTCAATAACTTAATTTCACACATTTCTATTAATAGTGTATCTATTTGATATAGTATTAAAAAAATACAAAATCATATTGTTTTCTTCCATAGAGGCATATTTGACTAAAAATGGTGTAGATATGTACTCATCCAATAACATATATATAATTATTCATAAATTGTATTTTCTTTTGTCATTAACACTAATGAGAGGGTAAATCCGTATTTTTATACAAATTTTTTGATATCTCATTTAATTTGTATTTAACACAAATAGAATTAGTCATTTATCACTTCTACGATTATGAAATCTTTTCATCCACAATTATGAAAGACTTTTCAGCGTTGCATATTTTGCTATTTTGTTGAAAGAATTTATGCAATATTTCCATGTATTTATTGCTAGTGTCATATTGCTCCATCCGCCCACAAACAATATAGGAGCTCCATTGTTTCGTTGTATTAGAAGTGTCAAGTTATTCATTGTTTCATATGAATGCTTATTATTTATATTATTATTTCATGTAAATTGCATTATGGTTCCAATGTGGCATATGCATGTTTTTTAATTCCATTGTTCCATTCTAACAGCACACATTAATTCTAGTACTGAAAGCCACTTTGGCTTCATTGTTCCATATGTTAATGACATACTCAGGGAGGCGGCGGAGCGGCGAGGAATCGCTGAATAGGGGAATTGTGAATATAGGGTCTCGTGTTTACCAATATACTCTTATGAGTATTTTTCATTTATTTTACTCATAGTTTTGACAATAAATATAGACCATTAATTTGAAACCATTCTAGGAATAGTATATATTTTTAGATATGTATCTAAAAGACCATTTGTTAAGAAGTGTATCCCTTATTCTATATTCCTTTTAAGCAAGTTAGAATATTTACACTTATAATTTTGGTTGCATCACAACCCACATCATGCCCAAATCCATGGTCAACACCTCTTCCATTTAGTATTAAAACAAAAGAACCCTAAAATAGAGCAACTCTTCTTGCTATGTCAATTTCTTCTTTTCTCTCAACTGGTCTCCGGCTTCCTCGCCTCTGCCTCTTCTTCTCAACTAGCGCGCCAAACTCGTCCCCGTCTTCGCCTCCACGAACGAGTTGACGAAACCAGATCTGACACTGGCTAAGCCAAATCTGCTGTAGGAGAAGAAGAAAAGTAAGATAAATGGATTAAAAGTAAGATAAGTGGATTAAAAAGTAATAGGAAAACTTTACATACCTCTCTCGAATTTTCCAAGTCTTTGACTTAAATTCTCCCAAATTCAAAGTCTTTTTTAGACCTCAAGAAATTACAAAAAGTATGAGCTTACCCCGATCCGTTGACTTTTTTCAAAAATTCTGTTAATTGTTTAGAACTGACAAAAATACTCATATATTTAGATATTTAAAAATATTGTAAAAATACTTTTTAAACTTGTTTTAAAACATAATTCTCTTATAAAATAAGTAATAAAAATTTTTTTTAATTTTTTATTAAAAATGAAAAACGGTTTTTAAACATAATTTATTATTTTTAATACTAAAATCAGTTTATTATTATTTATTTTATATATAAAACGTGTTAAAAATTAAAATTTTAAATACATGTTTATTTTCATCATTTCCAAAAAATGAACATAATTTTCAAAAAAGTTTGGTAAGTATAGGGACTCTAAAAATGACTTTTAGTTTGGGGGGATTTAAGTGAAATTTTGGGAGAAGTTCGGTGGAGGTACGTAGAGTTTTCCCAAAAGTAATAAGGTAATATAGAGAGAACGTGGGGAGCTCCCTATTATAGAAAGATTCATTAAAATTAGTGTTGTAAAAATTATTAGGGGCTAATCAATTGGACAGGGCCTCTAGGCCTTAAGTGGGAGCCTAGACGGGGCTTGGATGGGAACTAGCGGAATTTTATTATTATTAAATTTATATTATATAAATTATATACTTATTTAATAAAAATATATATCGTGCCATATAAAAAGTAATACAAAAAGTCTTGAGATATAAAAATATTTCAAAGTCATATTATAAAGTTTTTACAACAAAACTCATGTTCCAATTAATAAAACTTAAAAATATACATATTAGGGGCATTATATTTGGTGTTTCTTAAGAAATGAAAATCAACTTTTTTTTATTGTTTTGGCCCAAATCGGCTCAAAACCAGTCTGAACCTACTATACATCGACCCTGAACTGGTCCAGTGCATGAAAACGATTGAATAGACCTGAATCGTATTGTTAGGCATGATTTTGGTGCTCAGTCAGCGCCTAAGCAGCCAACTCAGCTGCCTTATACAACTTGTTACATTAACACTCCCTACCTAAGAAGTCCCTGTTAATAACTAAAAAGCAATTGTTTGGAGATGATCTCAGTGACTTGTTTCATATTTTAGGAAATACTTAAACTGCAACTTTCATCCACTGAAACTTTCAACAATCAATGGATTCTCTATTTTCAGAATGCTTGTGTATTCACAGGACTTTCTATACTCTTTCAAAAATGCTTGCAAGTCAAATATTTACAGTAATGATCATGCTAGTACTATACTCCCCAAAACAAGGAGGAAAAATACATATTATTTACAGACTCTCCATTGTTAAATCCCGACTCAAAGGTACTGGCCATGTTGGAGAGGCGAGGACATGGGCAGCAAAGGGCGGTCCAGGAAGTTAGGCTGCAGAGGAGCGTTCGGTGGAACTCCTGTAGATGGATGCTGAATCAAGCTGAAAATCAGTCAATATCGTTAATTCCAGACCGGGCAACAACTGAATTGTACCGAGAACGGGCATGATGACGAATAACTGACCTGAATGACAGTGACAATGAGGATTCAACTGGTGGGGGAATTCCATTTCGATCCGGAGGCAGAAGTGACCAGAAAACTGGAAAAACAAGCGCTCGTGATAAGTTAATGCGGAATCCAAAACTTTAGCTGAAGATATGTCTATGCATATTATTACAGGATTAAAATATATTTAAGGAAAACTATACTTACCCGCTAAGATTCAAACCTATGATGTCCTACAAGATAAGATGCTCACTTGACCACTAGATCAACTCTAGTGGGGGTTTGTTTATACGTACTTGCTAAGATACGCTACCAGTATACCATTGCTCCACCCGTCCCAAAACACGTGTTTTACTTCCCTCAAATAGGATAGGCCTGTTACACATGGTTGACTCAAGAGAAGCAATAAGAGGAAAGATTACTTCTTATTTGCTGACTCAAAGTCAAACGGGTGTAACAAGGCCTTCCATTTTAGTTAGTTGATTGCACCTATATTACCCGTAGTATCCCTCAAAATTGAGTATTGAGTACATAGAGGTCAAGGGTGGAAATTGAGAAGTCACGTACCAAAACTTGAATGCTTAATAGTCACAAGGGACACTTATTTTAGGATGGAATGTGTAATATTTAATAAAAGTGATCCAATAAACGGTTATTGCCTCACCTATTATTACACTTTTCATATTCCATTACTCACATACACATGGATGCACACACGGGAGAAGCAATATAGACTAAAGAAAACGAGACTTTTTTACCTGAATGTTCTGATTGGTCTTGAAAACCAGAGCAAATCAGTATATCCTGTAGTGTGAAATTATTAATACTTCAGAATGCTAAAACAGCTTATTTCATGTTATCGGAGCAAGACATCTAATAATAGCATTTTTGTAATAAATTCAAACAAAATTTACCTCTCTCATACCCTGAGATACATTACGGACCATTTCTGCAGGAAATATTCAATGACCAGATTAATAAGAGCAGCTTTTATCCCGTCATAAAAAAAATGAAAAATTGAAATCTTGATAATCATTCCAAAAGAAAAAAATGAAGAAAAAGAAATGCAAGAAATTTTGAACTCATAAATATTCCTAGAATCTTAACAGGATTCTGATATTCACGATAGGCAGATATTTGAAGATGGTTTAAAAAACAAAGGGGCTTAGAATGAATATATGTCGGATGAAATGGTGTTCATGAATGGGCCCATCTAACAGATCATATGAAATTTGCAAACTTGTAACAGTGGTTAACAATGTCTCCATAAGAGAAGGATGTTTGATGAGGCATAGTCAAGGAAGCAAGGCCCAACCCGAAACCAAAAACAACAAGGAAGCAACAGCAAGGCTTTTTCTTTTTTTGAAACCATGCATTCCCCAAAACACATGATAGCAATAAGAAACTCATCCTACAGAAGAGACGTTTTAACTCAGCAAATACACATGTGGATGTCTCATTCCCATATCCGCATAAATGCCGAATCTTTTTTATTCTTTTTTGCTGAACTAGTAAACATCAAATGCATAAAATTATTTACCTAAGTCCGAAACACTGGGCTTCACCGCCAACGTCAACCCCAGAAAGCAATCATCAGGTTCAGTGTCGAAGTCCCATAGGTTCAACTCAAGATTTGGCGCTGCCCCTAAAATATATGCAAGAAAATAAATAATAAAGCTTGAAGACTGAACAGAAATAGGCAATGACTTGCATAGTTGTATAACTAAAATTATTCAGAAAACTCACTGATGTTATTTAGCTTGAGCTCAAGAGGATCGTGGAGCAGGTAAGGATCCCACATGTCCACCTGTCCAGGACAAGTTATCAAATTGATATATAAAAAATAAGTGAGCAAAAGGCACAAATTCAATATGTGAGCATATAATACATGGAAAAATGGGTGTAGCAAGGCTTGTTCTGCAGTTGGCCTCTTTAGTGGGTCCCATGAACACAGCCGCTGAGGATAGTTAAGAAGAGATTATCAGAAAATTGTGTCAGAGCAGAAGAAAAAAATATGTTTGTATAAAAGGCGGATGGCTGACATCTTTCAGAACTACCCACCGTGATCAAATCAATAGCTGCTGAACTTGCATTAGGAATGATATCAGAAAGGTTGGCTGGTAAAATCTAGCAAAACATAATGAAAAAAAAGTGTCAGGAGAGAATAATCAGTAAATAATAGGAAAGTAAAGCACCTTTATTAAATAGGCGTACTTCTGAATAGCTAATACTGATTAATCGAGAGGTGTTGGTTGCTCCAGGGAAAGAAGTCCAATCGGGTGCACCTAGAACACAGCATATCTTGTACAACTGATCCATTTCACTGCACATGGATGCAACAACTCAATTATCTTTTACAAAAATGTACAGGAGTAGCAAACTATCTGGCATGACAATGGTACATTGTATCTTGATCCATTTAATTGCATTTGCACGTGCAAAAAAAACTCATCGCCTTCTCAAAATTGTACTGAAGGAGCATTAAACTACATGTGCTTTTGTACTTGTATCAGTATAGACAAACGATAAATTCAATCCAAACAATTTACAGAGGAGAAGAGCACTCCCATATCTAACTAAAATATGTACAATTATCTATCCATGCATATGCAGAAGAGATGCGGGAGAAATAATTACCTTTCACCGGGAAAAATTGGGGACGAAGTAAAAAGCTCAGCTAGTATTGCACCAACTGCCCACATGTCTGTATGCACATTCACGAATTAGCAATCATTCAATAAGGAAAAGGCAACATAAACTAAATATTAGTGCATACTCCAAAAGTTTCTATTTCTACCAAGAATACCATGCTTTCGAATAATAGTTACTGGAAAGCATTCAATAGCATAATCAACATTATTGTTTGATAACAATTACTGTTAGTTCTTAGAAATATAGCGCTTTGACTATAGTCTTAACCATATTACATTTGGCTTGTTCTAACCATTAAAGTAGGAGGATGAGGCCTGAAATATTACTCGCAGACAAAAGTTCAAACATGTAAATAGAAATGATAGTGGGAGAATGAAATTTGCATACCTATTGCAGGTGTATATGATGAAGACTGCAACAAGACTTCGGGTGCTCGATACCTAAAATACAAGTTTCAACAACCCATAATATGAGAAAATACTATCTGAAAAATGTTACTTTGGTTGATAAAATAATAGAAGACATCATCCACACATAGAAACAAGAAAATAAATTATATGGACAATAACTTACCACCGTGTGGAAACATATTCAGTATAAGGGGGCACTGATGATACTTCCCTAGCTAGTCCAAAGTCAGCAATCTTAAGAACATCATTTGTCACAAGCAAATTTTCTACAAGGAAGAAAAATAATTAAACTGGCCCTTTTATCACAAAAGAATCTGAAAAGAAATTTCCATCAAATAAACCATCAAACAAGATGAAAAGGCATGCTGTTGTACCAGGTTTTAAATCTCTGTGAAAATATTCGTTTTGATGCATATGGACAAGTCCTTGCAGCATCTGAGACATATAATTCCGTATCTCTTCCTCTGAAAAGGGTCTTTGCCGATCTCTAATTAACTGGTAGAGATTAAATTCCTGGAGAATTGATTTAGTAATAAATAATCAATAACATTTAACAGTTACCAGTTACCACAACCTTTTATAGCATAAAAGATGTGATACAGCAATCAAAGGGTGCGCATATGCTTCTATGGAAACTAATCCAATATCAAAATGATGCGATGAATGAGAACTTTGAGTTCATCGAGTTTTACCTCCTACTGCCTATTCAGTAGATTTACTTTTGCTTGTTTATAGGGAAATCAACTAAACATCAGTAATCAGTCAAAATGTGACTGATGTTGCAACACAGGGCATTGAAAACGTGTTCAACTTTCAAATATGTACCAGCTTTCTGGAACAATCAATTCATCTGTCTAAAAATCAATTTTATCAAGTCAGTAGTCACATTTTCCACTCAAGAAACATTATTACATATATTGGTAAAAGTAACCAGGATAGAACATGTATGAAAGAAGGTTTATGATACACATGTTGCTCTAGTACATTAATTACTAGGTTCAGTGTCATGTATTTAATAAATGCTAACAAACTCCATATAATGAGAATATACACAGAGAAACAAAAATAAATTATAAACATAGGCTCTCACCATGTATTCAAAAATGAAAAAAAGTTCATTGTTGTCCCTGACAACCTCCTTCAATTTAATGATGTTGGGATGATTTAATTTACGGAGTGCCTGCAGAAGGAAACAATGTATCAATCAACGGCTAAAAATTATATAATAAAGGTCTTGTATTTTCTATTAAGTAAAAGAATAGGAAAATATGCCAACACAAGAAAGGAGCATGGCTCAAGTGATAATTAAACATGGAAAAAAATCAAATACTATCATTCAAAGAATACACAAACTGACCTTAACTTCTCGTAGATTTATGCATTCTTCCCAAAAATAAAACTTTCTCTTCATTTTCTTGACAGCAACAATTTCATATGTTTCCACATTGAAAGCCTTAAATACACAACCACAGGTACCATCTCCTAGCTCTTCTAAAATTTTATACCTAGAGAGGAAAAAGAAGACATATTGTATTAGAAAAGCCACTCCATAAGCTTCAAACAACAGAAAGCTGAATCTAATTCATTAAAGAAAATCAACTTACCTTTCCATTGTTATAATCACAGTGAACGATAATCAGTGAATTCTCAATGGACCTCTAACGACCTCCAAATAGAGGCATCTACACAGTCAACAGAATGTCTGTATCCAACTTTCTGATGCAAATTATTACTGAACTGTAGCAGGAAAAGTATGATGTTGCCGATAACGCACTTTTCATGGTAGGAGTCATTGAACATCAGCCAAAAAGTTCTCAACATGCTTATATGCAGCCTCTAGAAGCTGCAACCAGCTCGCATCATCTACCGACTATTACAATATGTAAGACTTCTCTTACAACTCTAATAGAGCAGATAATTAGTGTATCAACTGATTCTGAAAGGATGTCCCATATCAAAAACAATGGCAACGTATCTGCAAAAAAAGGTAATAGAATTATGAATGTAGAATCTCTCATCCTTCATCACTGAAACTAAAATTTACAAGCATAGACTGCATAGTAGATACAATAAAATTTTGACTACCGTTTATATGAGTAGTGAAACAGAATAAAAGTAAAGTAAACTTTAATTCTAATGCTCTTTAGCATTTCTTTCATTAACAAGGACACCAAGTACTTGGAGCAACAGACCTATACTCGATAACATGTAGTTCCACATGTTGATTGGGACTTTCAATAAGGAAACCTGTCCCCATTAATTCGTTTTCAGTCCCTTATATTGATAACCCACGTAATAGATGCAAGATGAATCAAGAAGGTGCAAACTTCATTTGGCTTTTAATAGAAAATTACATACAGAGCTCTTCATTCTGCTTCAGTTATAACCAGGTTAGGCAGGAATTGGTTAGCGCAGCATAATGTAAACTGTAAAGTCCCTTATATTGATTACTATTACTAATATTTATTATTAATCGTCATCAGAAAAAGGAAGGATTTTTAATTGTAGATTTTACTTTTCAGCACAAACCATGTCTGGTCAACATGGTTCTGATGCTACCCCTAAGAAAAAAATCATAATTACGTGATTGAATTTAAATTTTGCACCCAGCACAATGATGTCATCAATTCACGGAAGAAAAAGCAAAGCAAAATCAAATCACACAAAAGTTCAAAACACCAATTGCAAATCTCAACCTTTGAAGCAATAAAACAGACTCAAAGCGTGATCAAACAATTCAAAGACTTATTCAGGAAAACAAAATAATGCAATTTGAGCAAAATTCAGAAACGGCCAATCCCAATTCAACAATTTCCTAGTCTTTTTTTCTAAGAATTCCCAAATTTTTGTTCACTTCCAGAAGACATGGAGCTGCATTTCGATTCAGGATACAGATTGGAGCTCGAAAAGAAACAATCGAGCTGAAAAAAACGTTTAATCGCAGAAACATGTGGGAAAAAAGGAAAAATATTGAGATAAAAACGAAAGATCGATAGAGAAGGAACTCACCTTGAAGGCGATCGAAGCAGAGAGAGGTCCCTGAGGAGAAATCGACCGTCAATGCACAATCGGTGGCGAGGAGAGAGAAGGAAAGCGTGTTCTAGAGAGAGAATCGAGAGATGGATTTTGATTACAGGTTAAGCCAAAGCGAAGGAGAAGAAACCAAACAACAATTGAAATTGGAAAGAAAAAAATAAAATATTCTATTTTTATTTAAATTTAGGGTGAAGAAAGATGTGGTCCATCCCTCGTTCGTTCGGTTCATAGAGATTTACTGATTTACCCCCGGAATTACTTTGATATTACCGAAAGGATTAGTCTTACACGCTGGCTAGATCTTATGACGTGTCAATGAATAACCTCGAAAAGACTAAATTGCCCCCAATACTATTCAAATTAAATAGCTAATAATCTCAAAATAACTGCTTCAACAAAAAAATATTCAAAATCAAATTTTAATTTTAATTGAATTAAGACAAAATAATGTGGAGATTTTTTTGAATAATTGAAATAAATTTCTCCCGAAAATCTTCCCCCATCTAGTACACCTTTTATGAGGTTGAATTCACAACTTCCACTTTAAATTATGTCTCTCAAATTGTTAAAGTGTTTAACTGTTGTGATTGTATATTTTTCTGTCTATAAATCAGGTCTAACATATCCACTTATATTTATAGGGATAATCTCGTAAAACTACTAAACATCATTCTCAACTCCCTCTCTGCTCTAACCCCTCTCCATCTACTGTAAACTTTGGGCCTCCGGTCTCGACTCTCCGACGGCCTCCCTCTTCCCTCTCTTTTGTCTTTGGTCGGCTACTTGGAGTGTGTAGGCTAGAAGGGTGGGCGTAGCGTTTTGAGGTTGTCCTAGATATGGGACGGTGGCCGACGGGTGGCGGGCGTAAGGCGGTTGTCGCCGTCGGGAGCGACGGCTGGTGGGTGGGTTGGGGCGCGTGTGGCGACGTTTTTGTCGCATGCGATCTAGTTTGGGGGCCTCGCCGGCGACCGGGCTGGTAGTCGTCGCGGTTGGTCAAGTCTTTCGCCAGCTGGGTTTGGTTTTTCCGGCCATCCCGCAGTCTCACCGGGTGGCCTTCTTCTCCGCTCGTCAGAGCACCCGCCGGTGGCAAGGGGCTTTCGATAGCGGTTTTGGCGGTGGTGGTCGGTTTTGTGGCGTGATCGGTAGATCGGGGAGGTTTTTGATCTGGGGTTTCGACTCTAGATATGTTCCCCTCTCCAGATCTGACTCATTTTCGGTTCGTGGTCTGTGTAATTTGGCTAATTTTTCGTCGGGCTCATTAAGATATTCCCTCAGGTAATACCCAAGACCATCATTGTGTTGTTAGATTTCTATGAACCGGGACATGTCGAGAAACTCATAAATGGGTGTTTATCGGATACCCCTCGTGGGAGATGCTTGAGGAGCAGTGCTCGCTGAGGTGATTGGGCTCAGATGAGAAGAACGCTCAAGAACGCTTCAAGGAATGCTGAAAAAGTTTTGTGCTTCGTTTTCTCTCTCTTCTATTCTTCCTCCTTTGCAAAATATGAGTGAACCCCTTTTATAGTTTTCTGAATTCGGGGCAAGTCATGATCGTGACTGGTGTGGCACGATCGTGCCTCGGTTAGGGTCACGATCGTGTGCTGGGATGGCACGATCGTGCCTCTGTCATGGGGGCGATCGTGCGCTGGGATGGCACGATCGTAACTCGGAGCATGTGAGATATTTTCAAATCGCCTCGGGGACGATCGCGCCTTTATGCCTTGGAAGCCACGATCGTGACTCATGTAGGCACAATCATGACTCTCTCTGGGTGACAATCGTTTCTCCGTCCTGACTGAAATCGTAGGAGCTCTTTGTAACTTGGAATAAAATGCTCCGAATTAATCTTCAATGGGGCACGATCATGACCGACAAGGGGGACGGTCATGCCTAATGAGGCACGATCGTGGCCAAAGGAGGCACGATCGTGCCTGAAGGGTTCTGTCCGGCCCTTTGATCAACTCGCCAAGACTTTGGCTCGGTGCCTCGTTTTAGGCCCTTTTTTCTTCCGTTCCTGCGTACGCACCTCAAAACACCAAAAAGCATAAAATGCATTCTTCCGGGCCTTAATTGACCACTACGGGACAAAAATGCACCGAATTGTGTGGTTAAACAGTCTCGAAACGAGACCTTTTGACCCCACAACAAGGGTGTTTAGTAGTTGTCGGTTTATACGACATGTTTAGTTGGTTTAGTGTGTTTTTAGTTTCAATTGTCGGTGTGTCCGACGTGGTTGTATTTATGTGTCTAGAGAGGTTGGTGTCTTAAAATTGTATTTTATTGTTTACTTGTAAAATGTACACGACTGATACTCAATCTTCGAGTGCGTAGTTTTTTTCGTCTCGTAATTTCAGGAATGAACTTCGATTTTCTTTTTAAAAAAACATCATTCTCAACTAGTTATAGATTTTTTTCATTGTGAGAAAATTAGTTGATTTTTTTTACTCAAACAGTTGCAGTTCATTAACTTTTTAGTTGATTTATAATGTGAAATAATTAAAATATTGTTATTTAAATTTTCGAATTGTGTTATTTCACCTTTGAGTTCCCTTTCTCCTCTCCGTCTCTATCTCAATTCAAAGCTCTCAATTACAACATATCTAAAAACCAATGATAGAATCTTAACATTATAGAAGACTACCTTAAATACAAATAAATTTTAAAAAGAAAACAACCATTTTCTTGTTTCCTCTTTTCATAAGCAGAAAAGGAAAATAAATTGTGAGTGAATACTAATTGATCACAAATTCTAAGACGAGTTATAATAAGAGTTGTAACAAACATTTTCCATGATTACCAATTAACCATATCAATTAGGGAGAAAAAACAGTAACAAACAAAACTTAAAACCATTAATCAAGTGCAACAATAGTAGGTAACAAGATTTCAACTGATAATCTGAACATAAAACATTAAAAATCAACAAAATAGATCATTCTGGCGAACTTTCAGAAGAGTTAATCAAAAACAAACTAAACATCTAGTCCCGATTTTCTTGAAAACCACATATATCGAATCAAACATAATGGAGCATGAGCTGAAACAAACAAAGAAATGAAGAAGCTCACTCGTAAATCGGATAAATATCGCAGAAAGTTGCGTTTAGGGCTCGGGCGAGATACGAAAACACATCGAGAAACAAAATCCAATGGTGAAGCGCTATTGATTCAGGTATGTGTGGTTGCCCAGAAAAAAGGTATGTGTGATTAAGAATTTTGGATTGTATCCGCTGTTTTGATTGAGGGTTTTGGATTAAGACTGAGGCATATAGGAGAGGAGATGAGAGGAGAAATAGGGAGATGAGGGAGGGAAAATAAAGGCTGAAATAATCCAAATGACACAATGTGAATTTTGAAATGATAATCAAGAGTATTTAGTCATTTCACATTTGAAACTAACTGAAAAGTTAACGGATCATAGTTATTCAAGCAAAAAAAGGCAGCAAATCTCTCACAAGAAAAAATAAATCAGTTGTAGTTAGTTGATAATGGTTAAGTCAACTGTAGTCTTGTGAAATTGTCTCATATTTCTATGACGCCCATCAAACAATATTATTACTTAAAATAATTTTTTATTATCAAATACTTGTGTTGTGTGTTATTTTATAGTTAAAAATACATATATGGTTGTTCAAAGTTCAGTTTTAAGTCGGTTTGGTTTGGTTTTAAATCGAATCAATCAATTCGATTTTAAGAAAATAAAAACCAAAATTGAACTGATATAATGTGGTTCTATTCGGTTCGATTTTGAACAAGTCGATTTTTAGTTCGGTTTGGTTTTTATTCAGCAAATTTCATGAAATTCTTACGATTTAGACCATTTGGATATTATTTGATTTACTGGTGTTTGGTTAGATTTTTTTAACTGAATTTCATGAAATTATCACATTTTAGGCTGCTTTTAACTTATTATTTGACCTTTTTGTTGGCTCAATATTTCTATGTCCAATTAATAAATATTGATGACTTAAAATGACTCGTGTGTTCAAATCAATCGGTTTTTGTTCGATTCAGTTGTTATAAATTCTCATTTTATAACCAAAACTACACTTATAATGTCTTGGCTCGGTTTGATTTATAAATTCATATGACATCATCATACTAAATTCACGGGAAAATTTTAGATAACCCCCATTAACTATATGCGAGTCTCACATGGACCCCCCTTAATTTATTATTTATTTCTTAAATTCACAACTATTCATTTATATTCGACTACCAAATTCTTTCTATCTAAAAACCTAAAGTCTCTGTGCTCTCCGCACCTCCTCCTCCTCTCCGCGCCTTCAAGCTCTCAACCGGCTCTTCGGGCCAGATCTGGTGCTGGCGAGGTCAGATATGGTACCGTCGCCTCCTCCTCTCCCTCTCTTTCTTCTTTCTGAATACAAAGAAGACGGCGGTGTGGAACCGGTGAAGATTCCGTCCACGACCACGCCTCCACGCCTTTGCACTGATTTTCTACGATCTATGTTTGTCTAATTTTGATTTCTTTTTCCTTTGATTTTGTAAATGGTTGATGAATAAAATATTGGATTTATTATTTGGTTACGGCTACAGTGAGCCCTCAAATTTGAGGACTTACTGTGGCAAATCTGCAAATTTGAGGATGCAGATGGAGATATGCATATTACTTTGGATGAGAAAGTAGGCAAAATTGCAAATATTTGCAGTTTTGCCTACTGCGTTGGAGATGCCCTAAGTATCAAAAAGTTTCACTTCACCCCTTTTATGTTAAATTTTTGTGAAATGACGAAAATAACCTTGTATCTGAAAAATTAAAATAAACAAGTAAAAATGATTTTGAACGTTTTTTTTTCTAATTTTCTTGTTGTAAAAAATAAAGATTAAAATTATGTTAGTAGTAAAAATAATTTAAAAAAATTTATTCCTAAACATCGATTTTTATTTTTATTATTTTTTTAAAAAAATTGATACTAAAATATTTATTTTATTCTTTGTTTTTATAAAAAAATAGGAAAAAAGAAGTTCAAAATCATTTTTATTTATTTTAGTTTTTCATATACAAGGTTATTTTCGTCATTTCATGAAAAAATTAACATAATTTTGAAAAAAGTTAACGAAAAAGATTAAAGTGTGATTTTTTGATACTTAAGGTACCTCTCAGATTGATTTTATAGTTAAAGGAGTTCATGTGAGACTCGCGTATAAGTACGGGTTATCTATCACTTTCCCTAAATTCAACCATGTATTGTGTAATCAAAATAAAACGAATTTTAGTGCAATCATCCATAATTGAGATACAAATTATTTTAAATGATAAAATAGCCTTATGCTTTAATACTAAAAACAAATGGCAATGACATCAACTTTCTTATTCGACATGCATAGATATAGATGGAAGCTTTTCCGTTGGAATTGAAAAGAGAGTGGTATCAGAAAAATCTTGATCACACGAGGGAAATTGCTCAACGAATCTGCACATACACCGACAAACTCAACCTTACAGTACCAAATCATGAAGTTTTGAATAAGAAATTGTTTTCTTAATGGTTTTAGTGTAAATGTATTTTCTTCGTTCTAAACTATTTGAGTATTTATGACAAACATAGTTATGATAACAATTTATTTCAATCGTGTGACATGATTTAAGTTTGAACTCATGATAATTATGTAAAATAAATCTTGACTTACAAAAATATATGATACAGAGGACTAGTTTCATGGTACATGCATGTATCGCATATTTATGTTAAAAAAAGTAGGGAAAAAGTGAGACACACTTGACTTAAATTAATCTTTCCCGTTGCATGCCCTCCAACATACACTTGGCCCAAGCATCTCCAACACCCCTCAACCGATGCTTGGAATCAATCACACTCCTCAACCTCCCCTCCGCCACCACAAACTCAAGGCACTCCGCCTTGGGAGCCACCAGCATCGGCACGACTCGCTTCTTTGAGATCGTAATGATCACTTGAAAACCCGACAACACCAATGCTCCAAATCTAGCCATGAGGTCAACGACCTTCCCCGTCGCGCAATGCACGACGATGTCATACTTGGCCCAGAGAGGGGCTCTTCAGGGAAGCCCTCTCTGGGGTCTTGTAGTCGAGAACCTCATCCGCGCTTTGGATTAGGCAATTTGAGGCAATTTGCGGGGAAGGAGGAAGGGGCGCAAGAAGCCAGTGTGAAGCTTATAGTCCAGAGGATTTAGAGCAGTTGCTTCCACTTCAAATCGGCAGCTCCTCCGCCAAAACCATCATACCAAACTGCGCGCATAAGTTTCCTCCCCGTCTCCATTAACAACCACAATCAGCTGAGAGTTTCAGTTACACCATCAAGAACCAGGACTGGTTTTACAATTCAGAGGAGCTTTGGTTTAAAAATTCAATTCAAATCAATAAGCCCCCAACATTTACTCCATTATATTATCCACACAAAATCTTACTCTAATAACTTCCAAGACATTGTATTCACCGAAATAGAGAGAATAAATAAGAAATTGTTGGGTGAACATAGATATTTAACCATCTAGAACTATATACCTGGTGGAAAATAACATGTTATAAAATCTGAGGTTCAACTCTTCTAAATGAAAATATATGAAAAATAGGTTTGGACAAGTCAAGAACTTGAATCATTGACCTACACAATCCATTATTCAACTAGTTTAGCAATTGAATAATTATCCTTCAATTCATACAATTAAAATACTATTCTAAATTTTAATTAAATTTATATTAAAACCTAAACAAATAGAGTACAACAAACGTAAAAGAAACCACCAAATCGGCTCGCTTACAACTTTATCATAGATCACAATTCAAATCAAAGAAAAGATACCACCAAGCAGGATAATTTAAGTTAAAACAAAAATTGAGACTGAGATTAGCATCAAAATGTTCATGCTACTAATATCCTCCCTCATAAGAATGTCTTTGGCAAAATCATAGCACAAAACCTAAATCCAATGATAAGTTTAAACATGTTATAGTTCTAAACATTGGGAAAAACACATTTAAGCTGCAGCTCCCTTGCCCTTCTTCTTCTGGAGTTTCTTCATGTAGAACTCAAGTTCCTTACCCTCCAATATGTACCTAATCGACAAAATGTATATCAATACTATATCACCAGCAAGATTTAACTGTAAAGGCTTGCTGTCTATCACAAACTTACCCATCAGCCCTGCCACATTGTCCTGGGCGAGAAGAAATGCTGGCCAACAACCTACCAGAGCTGAACTGCTCTTCAATATGTGCATCGAGTTTACGGTCCTGCTGGCGGGCTTCAATCTTTCTCTGGAGGTGGTTGCTCTTCTTAGCTTCCTCTGCAGGAGCAGCTTCTCCCTCCTACATTACACAACATTGTGAGAAAATGTAATTACTCATTACAAGACACAAGTGAAACAACATTGTAACAATTCTACGCAACTTGGCTTTGTATGCCTGTTGACGAGAAGCAATATTTATCTTTAAAATAATAAATGCAAGGAGATGGTGGTCATCAATAATGCATAATTTGCCACCCACTCAAAGTGAAGTAGAAAAAATCTGTAAATATCATGCATCCACTATCTAATGAGCAGATGTAGTGAAACTTAAGCAAATAATGTATGCAGCAAAATGCACAATATTATATTCAGAGCATGCTTTAATCAATGGTTCAACCTTCTTTCTAATAAATGTAACTAATTGAATGATCGATGCAGCTATGCGGTTAAAATTACTCCAGTCTACTTACCTCAGCTTCTTTCTTGGCTGCATTCTTCTTCTTCCTGCCAATGTCAACATCATAGTGCTGAAGGTACCATTGCTTGAATGGAGCAGCATCAACCTGAACAATTGCACCCTTCACAAGAGTTTGTGTCCTGACAAGCTCATTGTTCGAGGCATTGTACACCACATCAAGAAGACGGGTCTTTCTGGTGACTGCCTCACTACCCCAGGAGAAGTTGCCTGTATCCAATCTCAGTGCCCTCCACTTCACATTTCCTCCTCTAACACGAATTCTCCTCACTGTCTTGTTGCTTGACAGTTTAGTGTTTGCTGGCTGGCGACCAAGCTCGTACCTTTAAATTAATAACAGGTATAAGATCATTAAATATGACATTGTAGCATTATACATGCCAAATTGGATAATAATTACAGAACAACAACAATAGTGTAGTAAGAAGAAAATGCCAGATATTAATCCACTATTTTTCCAATCATGTATATTTGAAATGTGAATAAAAACAGACCTTTGTACACCTGTGAAAAACATGACCATAATGGGATTTATAAACCTCTTATGATCAGGCAAAATTTTAGTTCAGTTGAATAGACAAGTGGTATCCATCAGATGATAAGTTTTCATGCTTGTTTTGATGTTAACGTGACAAGATTTGATGACCAACACAAATACTTGAGGATATTATAAAAGTGAACACCACCAAGCTCATGGACTATCAAATCTTGTAGTGTCAGCATCAAAACAAAAATAAGAGCCCACCATTTGATGAGCGTAACTCACCTAAACAACTAAATTATAACTTTTCCTGATTAAAAGAATTTTAGCAATTCCATTCTGATCAAATCCTTACAGCTATACAGAAGGTCCCAAAAGTAAAACACACAGACAAATAAATCAAGTAAGCCAAAATTTGAGACTATCAAGTAAGAATCCTTATGCATACTGCTCAAAATTAAGCCAAGACAGGTTGTTTCAGTTAATTAAAGTGTTTTTAGAAATCCAATTTCAATTAAGTTTTATAGCCGCACAAAAGAGCCAGAAAGTAAAGTACACTAAGACAACAAAATATATGAAATAACATTAACATATCATACATTATTTGCATATTGCTCAAAATTAAACTAAAATAGGTTCTGTTCATATGTGATAAAAATGAAAATGAAAAATCCATTCTAGTGATATGAGGTTTATTTATGCTTAGGAAGATCCAAAAGCCTCAACACCCCATAGACTAGGCCTAACTCCTTGGTTAAGGCAAGTTTCCACAAAACAATGGATTGCCAAGTATGAGAAACTCTAGGATTCCATTTTCATCTAACATTTTAGATCCCAATCTTTCTCAGTGACAAAACAGTTCACAGAGAAAAATTAAAACAAAACCTATTATCTAGATGATAGAATGTTACACATTAATGTAGAAAATGAATAAACAAATAGAAATCATGATCATACTTCCTCTTCTTCCTCCATGCCTTCTTCTTGCCACCAGTGGCACGCCTTTTGTGCATAGAGTCCCTGGAGATACCTGACAACACACCGCAGATTCATCGTGTTAGATCGATCGAAAGAGAAACACTGCCATTTCAGATTCATCAGCTCGTAGCAGAGATCGAAAATCGTACCCATCTTGGCTCAGCAACGGCGAGCTTCACTCTCTCCCGCACACACGGCTCTGTGGAGTCTCGCTCGCGCTCTCTCGCAGTAACCAAACCCTATCTCGTGCTTTATATGAAGCCATTATGCCCTAAGGGTAGAACAGTCATTTCGCTGTTTTTGACATAAGGTCAAATCGGAGGAAATTACATTTTGCCTCCTTCATATAAACTCCGTTACCAATTTTGTTCACTCTCTGTTTAAACGCATGGACATATATATAAATATTGATTAAAATGTTACGTGATAAAACTATTAGATAATCATCATAGTTTATTAATGGGAAACTAAGAATAATATATTAATTGTTAATTAAATAATCATCAATAATAATGAATAATAAATTATTGAATAACAAAATAATTTTTTCTAAGACCCGTACTGCGAGAGTGGCTCTGTAGTTTTTTTTAGGGATAATTTCAGGTGGCTACACTTAGATTTTGCTGTTTTTCACCTGACTACACCTACAATTTTTTTTTCCAGCTGACTACGCCTAGAATGTGCAAAATTTTCACTTTACACTTTCCGTCCAATTCTGTTAGTTTTTACCGTTTTCTTCATGTGAAATGACTAAAATGCCCTTAAAATTTAAAGAGTTATTATAATTGGATTGAAAAGACTAAAATGCCCTCACATATTCATCTAATTTTCAAACTTATGTCACTCTCTCTCTCTCTCTCTCTCTCTCTCTCTCCTTTACTCTGTTTTTTTTTCTCGGTCCTACATTTCTCTACAATTCCAGCAACCTCAACTCTGTCTCTCTCCTTTACTCTTTTTTTTTCTCTATATATCTATCTTCCATTGCCAGCAAGAACCCAGCTCACACTCCACTCCTTTTCCATTTAAATTTCCTTTTTTTTTTCTCTATCTCTCTCTTTCACTCCAAATTCCAATTCTCGGTTCTTCACTGTCTCGGCTCCAATGGCGGCTTCGATCGACGATTCTGGGTTATGGCTTCCGACCCACTTCCCGTACGAGGTCGACTCCAACGAGGACGAGACCACCGACGACGACGATTTCATCGCCGGCTTGACATGGGAGGTCATTTACGCGGCGGCGGGTCAGGTCGCCAGGTTGAGAATTGGCGGCGGAGCCGATTTGTACTGTAATAACAGAGTACCCAACAACAACTCTGTTTTGTACTCAAGCCAAGTAAGCTATTATTTTTTTTCCCCAAAATTTCTCAGCTCTCAAACAAGATTTAACAGGATTTAATTTTAGGTTTTATTGCATTGCTGATTTTTTTTTAAAATCTTTTTTTTTTCAGTTTCATCATTTTGCGAGGCGAGAAGTGAAGGTGCAAAACAGAGTACCATACGGTGGGCGCGAGAACAGAGGATTCGGGTGTCCCGCGAACCTCTCTCACTCAACGTGGCCACCGCTCCGGCGCCACCACCATAACCAACCGCCGCGAGCTCCGGCGACGAAGCTCCGGTACCAGCGTCTTCATCCCACGCGCCCAAATCAACGCTCCAGATTTCCGCAAAAAAGGAGGTAAATTCCAATTCTTCTTCATATTTTGAGATATGGGTTTTCTGGGTTTTTCATATTTGTTCGATTTGAAGATTTTTTTTGGGTCAAATCGCTGATTTTGTTTCTTTTCAGGTTGCTCGCAGGTTTTGGTTCCGGCTAAGGTTGTGCAGGCTCTGAACCTAAGCTTAGAGAGAGAGAGAGAGAGAGAGAGGGAGGGAGGGAAAAGAGAGAGGGTGGCATAAGTTTGAAAATTAGATGAATAGGTGAGGGCATTTTAGTCTTTTCAATCCAATTATAATAACTCTTTAAACCTTAAGGGCATTTTAGTCATTTCACATGAAGAAAACGGTAAAAACTAACAGAATTGGACGGAAAGTGCAAAGTGAAAATTTTGCACATTCTAGGCGTAGTCAGCTGAAAAAAAAAATTCTAAGTGTAGTCAGGTGAAAAACAGCAAAATCTAAGTGTAGCCACCTGGAATTATCCCTTTTTTTTTTATAGTTATTGAGGTATTTCAGCAATTCATCAATGTTTTTTGCTGCGATTTTGTTGATTTTTAGTGAACGTTTAGGTGTAAAGAAGTAAAACATCCCATGCGTTGTAAACATGTTTGGTTTTTTGCTGTGCATATGAATGTTTGTTTCTTTCGGTGGTTTCAAATCTTTGTTTTCGAGAGGAATAATCAACTCCGCAAAATATCGATCAAACCTTGAACCCTTGTGTAGGTATGCAATTTCAGAAAGAACAATAATTGAAATAGGTAGTCAGTGTGGTTTCAGATCTATTCCTATGTTCCAATCTTTCTATTTTTGTTTCTCTCTATTTTATCTTTTTCACATAGTGGTTTGGGGCAGTTTCAAGCGATAGCTTTGTTGATCGGGCGGCATTTCTCCGATTTGCATTATATTATATTGTTGGTTGGATTGTTTGAGTGCACATGTGTTGAGTTGTCGGTTCTTTGGTGGTTTTAGTCGGAATTGTTATTGGAGTATATTATTTTCGTGGTTAGTGTCAGCATTGCAATTTTCGATCTATATTTTGGGAGAAATTCCATCCAAACGCTTAACCCTAGAGAGCATCCTGAGGGGGAGTTTTGCGGGGGTGGTTTTAGGCGACCCATACGAAGGAGACAAGTCAACAAATGTGTATATTGATCCAGGGAGGATGTTGGTTCGATACTGGGAGGGATCAAGTGTTCTTTGACGTCGCTAGACAGACTTTTGTAAGCACATCAAATTAGGGGGTCTCGGTTTCTTCAAGCTCTGATATGATTTTGTGATGTCCATTTGAATCTTTTTAAAGAATAAAGTGAAATTTTTTCAAACTTAAGGTCATCTCCAATGCTATATTCATATATCCAAAAATTATTATCCAATGATTAAGTCTCTATCTCTATTTCTCTCCAACCCAATCTCCAAAATTATCTCAATCTGTCACATCAAATACTACTTTTGTTATTTAATAATTTTACGTATTATATTTATATAATTCTAATAAATTATTTAAATATATACATTAATTTACTAAAAATAAATTTCATATAATAATCAAAATTTTATATAATAAAATATTAAAAATAACACATCGAATAAAACACAATTAATTTTACGAGTTAGTATACTCGTCCCAACGGGTAATTTTAGTCAATATTTCGATCTTCTTAATGAATAAGACAAATAATCATGTTCGTTTATTTATTATTGTAATTGAAAATCTATGTTTGTTGTCGAATTTTTATTTAAAATTCTTGTTTGTCGTCGATTCTAATGAAAAATATATTTTGCAAAATAAATTACAAATGAAGTTATAATGCAATAATTTTTATATATTCAATTTATAATCAAATTAAATAGATTAATTTATTTATTTTAAAAAACAATACACATAAATTACACTCATAAATAAAAATAAATGTAGATACCCATTTGTTACACTCATAAAAAAAGTAATAGTCTTTCACTTAACACTCATTTATTCACTTTTGGAGATTGCTACAGTGTGTATTCAAATTTGAAGACTCACTGTAGCAAATATGCATATTTCGTTGGAGAAGATAGTCTTCAAATATGCAAAAATTTGCATATTTGGAAACAGGGTTGGAGATGCCCTAAGGTTCTCCACAAGTTGATTTTGAAGTTATGAGGGTTTAAGTGAAACCCGTGTATAGTTAAGAGGTGTCATGTAAAATTTTTCCTGATAAATATAACAAATAAGAACACAACTAGCACGCAAAATTTTAGTGTGAAAAACCTTCTCAACGTGAGAGAGGACTAAAAACCACGAGACACTCGAGATCACTTAATCTTTACTATAAATATAATGGGTACAACGAGTTCTCTATAAATACAATTAGAGATACACACTATCTCAAGATAAAATAACCTTGAATCATTCTCTATTACAAGAAAAAGTAGGGGAAACCTTACCGAATTGGTGGCACTTGATCAGAAAATCTTATCAAATCACTGAGACTTCCAATTGCAAATTCTAACAGTCGGAATGTGGTACTACTTCTCTTGAATGCTCTGTCTAAAAATCAGTTCAATCCAACGGTGGATCGATCTCTGGTCGGACTCTTGAACTTGAGACCCAAAAACATTAGAATTTTCTACACATTTTCCCTCTCGTACTCTTTTAAGTTAGACAATTTTCTTTCCCTACTATTCTCCTTGTTAACAGAATTTGGGCTTCCACTTATTGAATAAAAGCCCAAGTCTTTTGATTATAAATATATCCATTACATGAATATTTGTTCATATATCAAGAACTGGCGCGGGAAGGGAGTAGGAGGAGTATTTGGTGTCTTGAAGGAAGCACGGTTTTGATTGAGGAAGGACCTTTGATTCGGTCAAGCCATAGCCTTTTATTCTTATGTAAGTGTTCACCTGAATCACTGCTACATATTTTATTGGGCTTCTCTAGGATATGTGGTGGATGGCGTGATTTGGAGCTTTGCTCACACGCTCGGTTAGGACGCAAATGTTTGATTTCATATATTCTTATCCGGGTCCTGACCTGCCTTGATTTTCTAGTGATTTGTTGGAGCATGTGGATGTGGAAGGCGAGGAATGCTCTTGATTGGGACGGGTCGGTCTTGCGCCCCAGCACTTGTGATTTAAGCGTAATAAATACCCGATTTTCGTTTACTGGGCAATGATACCGATCTGATGAATAGTGAGGTTATAACGCTAACTCAACTTTGAATAAAACCAAAATGAATCGCAAATTAAACCACGTTGAGCCGCTAGTTCAACCGAACGATTGGGTTAATCTGCTAAAAATTTAAAGATGGAACGGATTGTGTCGTGGCCGAGATGCCACTGACTTGAAAACAAAAATTTCAGGTAAACTGAGGTTGTGATCTAATTCAGTTGCTCCTGAGATTTGTACGAGAACTTTGATACAAGGCTCAGTTGCAATATAGAAGGTGGAACTGGTGCATACTTTTTCTATGAAAGAGTATAATAAGGATCTCAGAAAGACAAATAAACCTTTGAAATTGAACTCTGTTTGCACAACGAGCTTGAATAATCAGAGATTAAATAAAAGGAGAAAAATATATGTTTGGGCATACAAATCTTTTCTAAGGGAGAGCAACAATTTGATGTGTTCCTTTGCTTGGCTTGAATGAGAGAGATGAACACTTAATAAGCATGTATAAATATTAAGGGTAATTACAGATCAGTATACCCCCTCAAACCTCATTCTCATATCACTATACTTAACTTTCAGTTTTTTTTTCTAGGTCCCTCAAGTTTAAAACGTTAACACTTAAGGTAATTTTCTGTTAAATCTAACTGAGGTGGTTGGTAAAATGTCTAAAATGCCCCTCTATTTAAGCTTTAAGTGATATAATTCTAATAAAAACGTGAAAATACTAGTTTACCCTCGCTTAAATAAGAATTTAAACTTGTAGATCAAGGGCATAATTATCTTTTAACCAAACATAATATAAAAAAAATAAAAAATCAAATAAAATGTAAGTGAAATGAAAATACTACCCCCTTCTTCAACCTCTCACCTCCCATCTCACACTCTCCCCTCTCTCTGGTTTTGGCCATCGTTTTGGGCATCTTTCTGTTCTTGGATTTAGGGTTGAAGAGCTCAGCCTCCGGCGGCGACCCTCTACAGGTGCAGCGTCTGCGACAGGGGTTTCTCCTCCTACCAGGTTCTCCGGCAACGCCGGCAGATTCAGGTCGAAGTCGTGCCGCGCGTGGTTGTGGCTCGCCGATGCTCCGCCGAGAATTGATGTTTATGTGTTGGCTGGTTTCCATATGGTGCAATTGTGTGCCTTTGAGTTTCTAAAGAGGGGTTAAGGGTTTTAATTTCTAAACTGAATCTGATTCTTGCTTCTGCAACCTTTCATTTTGAAATATTATTTCTTATCCATGTTGTCATTGTCTCTCCACCTTCATTGGCATTTGATTGATGAAGAAGTTGGGGTAGAGATTATATTGCTTTCCCTACTTTGGAAGCTTATTTCTTCTGCTATCATTTTCTCAACAAGCAAACATGATATTGATGGTATGTAATTATTGGGAGGTGAGAGGTTGAAGAAGGGGGTAGTATTGTCATTTCACTTACATTTTATTTGATTTTTTAGTTTTTTTATATTATGTTTGGTTAAAAGACAATTATGCCCTTGATCTACAAGTTTAAATTCTTATTTAAGCGATGGTAAACTAGTATTTTCACGTTTTTATTAGAATTATATCACTTAAAGCTTAAATAGAAGGGCATTTTAGACATTTTACCAACCACCTCAGTTAGATTTAACAGAAAATTACCTTAAGTGTTAACGTTTTAAACTTGAGGGATCTAGAAAAAAAAACCTGAAAGTTAGGTATAGTGATATGAGAATGAGGTTTGATGGGGTATAGTGATCTGTAATTACCCCTAAATATTATTTTACTCAAATACATATTTCACTCTATATGTATTGAATGAAATTTTAAAGATATATATGAATATATTAAATAAGAATATTCAATTTATTAAATTTTATAAAATAACATTACAGATGAATTTAATAAATTTTAAAATATTAAACTTGTATTTAACTCGTTTATCAAACAACTCTCACTTTAAACTCGAATTCAATTATTACGAACATGAAATATATAAGTATATAATAAAACTTAAAGCAATTTGGTAAAAGCCCGGCTCACAATTTATCGAGTTTTGAAAAATTAAGATTGAGTTAACTTATATATTAAACTAAATCTCAATTATAATTATAAGATACTTAAATCAAATACATTGTGAATTATGATCAAACATTGCATTAAAACTTCAACTTATTTAGCAAGAATACTGTTCCTCTTCTAAGATTTCTACTTGTATCCCTCGCTTTATTGAAGAATTTTTTAATTTGATTATTCATAACAGATGATCGATCCCGCAAGTGGGGACAAATTCCAAATGCTCACCTGATTAATTTGACTCTCAGCCTCAGGACATTTTAAATAAGACTTACCTTTTTTCCTGCATTAATTTTTAATAAGTGATAATTAATAATTAATCATGTTGAAAACATGATTCCAGTGACTGCGAGCCTCCTCACCCTTCCACTCCCGAAGAGACAGACAGCACAGCTGCTTGATGCATAATTACCGTCCTCTCCTCTCCAGAGACACGTGTCCGTCACGTGGGAGCACAACCCCACCCCACCTCAGGAGCGCTCCAATCGCACCCGTCCACCTCACAACTCCAACAAGCCTAACCACCGTTGGATATTCCTCCACGTCTACGCATAATCTCAGCTTTTCTCGAATTTTCACCTAAACAATTACAAAAAATGGGAATTTTCTGGAATATTCGTTTATAAATACTGCGGGTCTCAGAAATGAAACACCGACTTCTTTATCTCTCTCATCTCACACTCGATTGGAATCGCCAATGGCTGGATTATTTTTCAGGGCGATGCCGAAGCGAGTGACGGCCACGCTCGGTGACGAGGCCAGGGCTCGGATCGTCGGCGCCGGCGACCACAGCTACGTGAGCAGCGGCAGCGAGCACTCCGCCGCCGACTCCCCGTGCCTCTCCGATCTCGTCCACGGCTTCCTCGAGGAGGATTCCGAGGCCGCTAATTGGAACGATCCCGAATCGGACGGCGCAGCCTCTGTCTCGGACTCCACGGACATGATCGAGGAGGTCCTCAGGTCAAGCGCCGCCGCGAGCAACGGCGATCCGTACAGGAACCTCCTCCTGGCGCACGCTTCCTCGGCGGCGGAGAGGTTTTCATCATCGGAGCGGGGGGTATTGTTGCGCGGCGTGATGCGAGATCTGAGGGATCGCGGCCACAATGCGGCGGTCTGCAAGACCAGGTGGGAGGCGAGCGGCGGGCTCGCCGCCGGGACCTACGAGTTCATCGACGTGGTCAGGGAGGGCCACCGGTACGTCGTCGACGTGGACTTCGCCTCCGGGTTCCAGATCGCCAGGGCCACGAGCGAGTACGCGAAGCTGTTGCGGTCCCTGCCCGAGGTTTTCGTTGGGAGGAGCGAAGATCTGAAGAGCATCGTGAGAATCACGTGCGACGCGGCGCGTAGGTCGTTGCGGAGCAGAGGACTCTCGGTGCCTCCGTGGCGGAAGAACCGTTACATGCAACAGAAATGGCTCGGCCCGTACCGACGGACCACCAACTCCGTCCCGACGCCCACAACCGCCTACTCCGCCGTGCAATGCCGTTACGTCGGCTTCGATGACGCCTCCAACGCCCGTGTTTTTTCCCCCATTAACTTCTGATTATTTAATCCATAAATAATATCTCTTCAATAAATCGAGTACGCGGCAAGTAAACATTGTGTTGATTTTCTGGCGGCACATAAATGACGTGATCCATGGGCAGGTGGACAAATGTGAGCAGTTGGATAGGGTTTAAATCCAAGTGTGGCTTTTCAGAAGCGTACACGTCATTGACAGGTGTCAGGTGATGTGGATAAGTGGGGACAGGAGGAGGATAACCCTTGTGGGGTCCGTTTTGTTGGGATGAGGGGCTATTCAGGTTGGTGGGGTCATGTGATAATGGCCTGTTTGGTTTGGGTATGAAATTAATTTGTTTCAATCAGTAACGTGGCAATGTAACCAGCACAATTAGATAAGATTTCTGCGAGTAACTATTTTTTAATGAATATAAAGTTGATGAAACTGAGTTAGATCTCAATATATATTATTAGGCGTTAGTTTAACTCATCAACAATGTCTCATGTTTTCTTAAACATAATTATATAGATTTGGTATCATACCATCCAATAAATGAGCAATCACTCTCATTCTTAGCTGGCTGTCTGCGGCAAATCTACAGCGTCAAATAGATAATGTATCACGTGCACACAACATGCACAATTCGAGGATATGGTTTTGATCCTGTGTCTTGCGTGTGGTGTAACGTGCTATGTCTGTGCCGCAGGTGTCTGACGTGGCTAAACTTTATCCGTCCATTGAGTGGTCGAGATCGTTCGCGGTACGCGACAATCTAGAGACAGATTGATTCAGTCAATCAGATACATATGGAGTTGATGGATTGGTGGTGAAGTCAAGTCACTTATGTGTATACTTTATTTTAATGTTATCTTTGATTTGATTTTCAGACAGCAAGCTGATCGGGTTTCGATAATAGCTTTTACATTTTAAATTTATTATGTGTTCTATATATGATTACAGAAGGAAGGAAGTAGAAAGATAAGAGACAGTGGTTGGTTGGTGCCAAGAGGTGTTCAATCCTAAACCACACAAAATTTAAAATATAAAATTAAACATATACTAAACTCGATCTACAATTATTATATTCATACCACCAAAAAATTGATTAAAAATATTTGAAAAGTAAAGATGGTAATTTAAGTTCTTAGATTGAAATCACACGGATAATTGTAACCGGATACATCCGGCAAAACCATTTCTTACATGAGTATGTTTAAAGTAATTTTTAATTTTGTAAGTCATTTAAAGAATAATCTTTTCTATCATTACTAACACCAGTAACTTTTATGCAAAAAGAAAAACTACCCTTCCCTTAAATATGGTTTTGCTTGTTAGACACTAGTTAGTTAATAAATTGTAAATCAAACAATTATACATACGGTACTAGATACATATAAATTGTACCATACAAATAAAGCCAAAATCATGCTTCAATTTTGTTGATACTAATCATACAATATGAACAATTGTAAGCAAATATTATAAAGTTGGAATTGGTACAAAACCAGTTGATGGAGACAAAATTGTGTTTCGTCTAGACACAATTGGATCGTTCCCAAGAAACAACGACGAACGAAATCAAACTCAAATCGTGATACATAGAGTAATAATAGAGAGAGAATTTCGACATAGATTTGACCGGATTTTCAACCACTCTTGGCTTTTGAGATATACTCAACATTCATAAAAGAAAGGGGTTAGCATAGAAAAAAGAAAAGATCTTACAAATTTTCTTCATTGGAAAATATGACTTTTAGATAATTCTCAATTAATAGAAATTTCAGCATTGATCACTTTATTTCCAATTTTACAAATAGTAGAATATTATTTATCATTTTATAAATTGAAAAAATATATTTATTTCCAAATTTGAGAAAATTATATTTTCAAAATATGAATTGAAAAATTTTGTTGAGAAATATTATGGGCGGGGCAAAATTGTGGTGGAATTCGACTCCTAAATTTTTATGCACATTTCTTTTTCTCAGCAAATCATTTCAAGTGACTATACTTGAAATTCAATTTCTGTTTCACCTCTTCTCTGTTTAGAGCTTGTCATGTACCGTTGGAAAGATCTCACTTATTAAAACATGTAAACGTATTTTATTCCATTCAAGGTCAAGTCTAAACGTTTCAAAATCACAACTTAAGTTAACAAAATAAGAATTTAACACGCATGTTAACTTGCCCATTTTGCTCTCACATACATTTGCGTGATTGTGATCTTAAGCTCGGCTTTAAGATGCAAAGCAACTCGAAGTTGAACCAACCGTTGTAGAAAACTAGGGATTGTCGAGCAGGCAGTCGCCGAACCTCGACGACAATTTAGTTGATGCGGTTCGCAAGTTTGAGGTTGCAGTCTTGCAGAGGCACACGTCGGCGTCAATTACGACAAGGGTGAATCTCAATCGCGCAAGGGAGAGGCCGACGTCGGTGGTAGTTTTCCTAAAGTCCTCACTCTCGGTGGCTCCTGCCTTCTCCACTCCCTCTAATTTTCATTCTCTTTAATTTTTGTATTTTATTTGGTTTCCATGATTACATTATATATGAGAACCCTCGACCATGGATTTATGATATTCAATATTCAAATGAATTTCTTTTTATTTATCAACGAAACAAGCAATTTAGTTTAGGGAAAATGTCACGAACCTCCCTCGTGGTATACACGATTTTCACTTACCTTCATCGATTTTCACTTAGCTCCCTCGATCTTTTACAATATCTCACGGAATCCCAACACCGTTAGTCTTGGTCAAAAGTTAACTGTTTTTTGCAAAAATGACAAAAATTCCCTTTTTGCATTTTCACTTACCTCCCCTTTTGCAAAACTACCATCTGAAGCCTCCAACTCCTCCTTCTTTGTCACGTTCATGGCGGCGACTCTGACATGGCCGCCGAGAGCAGCGGTGAATCGATAGTCGACGGGGGATAAAGCTCTAGGAAGCTAGGGCTCCGTCTCCGGTGAATCGAGGATGCAAAAATACTCGCGAACCCAAAACAACATCTTCGTTAACCTCCCGGCGCAGTGCGACCGACCGATAAAGTCGACGGAGCCTCTGTTTCGCCCTAACTACTGTCCCTCAAGGCAGAACAGCTTCGTCCTCAAGAACTGCACTGATCCTAATAACGGGTGTTCCATACCCACCAGCTTCCTCGAGCATCAGCTCAACTTGCACAGTTGTAGCAGCATTAGCTGCTTCTCGCTAGAGGGCCAGGACAGGACAGTCATGACTCATGAGCATCGACGAACTAACTCGAAAACGGTGTCAATTTTTGTTCACGACAATTACTATAGACTCGAATATGGAATCGATCGAGTTACAGACTCTGGAGTTGGTCTGGTCGCTCAATGGGATATGCCCAAATGGGTGTGATGAAAATGTCTTTAGTATCGATGTTTGGCTTGTAGACGGCGACGTGGTCGCAGAGCTGGTCGAGGCTGCAAGAGAGGGTCGGAGACGAGGCCGGTCGGATTGGGTGGCCGGACGGAGGGTCAGAGACGAGGCCGGCTGGAGTGCGGAGCCAAAGTGGCTCCATGAACAGTAAAGCAATGACAAAACTTTGAAAATTTAATAGTGAGTTGAGGGTATTTTAGACTTTTCACAAGAAAACTAACACCGTTGGGATTTTGTGAGAAATTGTGAAAAATCGAAAAAGGTAAGTGAAAATCGATGAAGATAAGTGAAAATCGCGTATACCACAAGGAAGGTAAGTGACATTTTTCCTTTGGTTTATAAACTTTATGTCAATTTGCGATCTTTCCCAACTGGGCCGGCTGGGAATCAATGTTTAGGAGCCGAAATAATGAAGGAAAATGAATTGTGGGTTTGGGATAAAGAAAACAAAATACAAGTGAACATATATGAGACTTTTAATTGAAGTTTACCATTTGATTTCTAAAATCATCTAAAATTCATTAATTTTTTATTTTTAAAATCCATCAAAATTTGAGGCGACAGAAAAAAAAAAAAGATTAGGGACCAAAAAGCAATTGAAAATTTGAAGTACACTCAGATGAAAAAATAGTTTTGTGGCTATACCTAATTATGATTATTCCAAATTTATATCGTTGAACTAGGAAAAAAGTTGAGTTTCGTGAAGAATAGATTTGGTTGAGATGAACAAAATCCGCCATGAACTTGTTTTATTATCATCCCAGCCAAAACAGTTAAATGCGTTCGTATTATAATATAAATAACAAATTGAATATAGGGATAATCTTGTTTTCGTATAATTACGTTGTTATGTTGCTCACTTATGTACAATTATTCTGTAAATTTAAAAAATAATATACTCATAATTAAATTTGTCTCACTTTAAGTAGTTGTCTTAGATGTTCGTATTTTTATTAATTATCAAAAGATAAAAATGCCTCTCAAAATTTCAAAATGTATTACTGATCTATTTTCTTTTCTCCACTCTTCTTTCGTCCATCTCTACGAGAACTATCTATGACACAACATGGTGTCGCAACTCGCCTGCATGTTTGTGTTTACAATGTGTACTACCCCTACTTATTATATTTTATCCAAATGTTTGGATCCCAAACTTGAGTAATAAGTTTGAATATAGTCGGGCACTATTAAGAAACACGTTTGTTGTGTTGATCCAAAATCTCACTCAACCACTATTTAATTTGTAACAATAATTTCCTGTCCATATTCTCTTTAAAAATATGATACAAAATGGTCATGGAATTTGAAATTCCTCACAGAAATATGAAGTCTAAAATTATTTGTGAGATTCATTCCACTGTTAGAATGGAAAATGACAATAAAATAGAAGGCAAGAAACTGAAAATTCCAAATATAAATATTTATTTATTTATTTCTTTCTTTTCAATTTCTTTTTTCGAAAAATTACAGAATCACTCTACATAATGCCCACACCAGTGACATGTATCCAATTGCAATTTGACTCTAGAGTTATCTCAAACCCTCAAAAAATAATTGGGAAAAAAGAAATATTGGGTTAGGACCATACTCTTTAACAACATTGATTCGTCTGTACAACCTCCTCTAGTGAGTCTCGGCGGCATCCATGGACAAGTCGTAGAGAGCATGTGAGGCAGAATCAGAGAGCGTGGTGTAGGCACAAGCACTGTGGATCTCCATGAAGTCATGATAGTTTGATTTGCGGCGTTAAGGTGGTATTTCTTGGCGAGGGCCCAGTAGGTGGTCTTGATTTCGGTGAGCGACACTAGTCATTTCATGATTAATAAAAAATAAAACTGATGACGCCAAGGTGCTGGCAAATAGGCTCAAAGTAATTCTCCATGTTATTATTTCAGAGTCGCATAGCGCGTTCATACCAGGTAGACAGATCTCGGATAACAACCTAATTTCTTTAAGATCCTCAATCATCTCAGATCCAATAGGCAAGAGAAGAAGGGTCTTAAGGCTCTCAAGATCGACATGAGTAAAGCTTATGATAGAATTGAATGACAGTTCCTGGAAGCCATTATGATCGAGATGGGTTTCTACTCTAGATATGTCAAGTTTATTAGGGCCTGCACTTCCTCAGCGAGCTACTCGGTGGTATCCAGTGACCACTCCATTCCGCTAATATATTACCGTTGAATATAATGATAATTCCAGATGGTTAAACTTTGATATTGTTGTTTTTCACCTAGGTACACTTAAAAAAAAATTCTAGCTGACTACGCCTAGAATGTGCAAAATTTCCATTTTGAACTTCTCCGTGAGTTACTGTCAAAGCATGTTAGTTTTTCGGCCATGTGACTTGCACGTGACCCAATTTTTTTAAGTTTATGTCCAAAATACCCTTTGAATTGCAATCCTTAGAGCATCTCCAACCCTATTTGCATATCCCCATTACTTATTACCCAATTATTAGCAAAAATCAAGTCTCCATCCCCATCAATTTCCAAGTGAGTCTCCAAAAATGTCTTTATTTGTCACATCAAATACTATATTTCACTATTATAATAATAAAATAATTACATATTTTATTTTATACATTTTTATTATCATATTTACCAATAGATTATTACAATAAATAATATATTCAATTAATTTACTACAAAAATTATTTACATAATTAATTATGATGTGTAATTATTTTTTTCCGATCGATTTTTATATGAAATTAAAAATTCGCTAAAATAATTTATTGAATAATGATGAATTTATTGAAAATGATAAGTTTATAATTTTTTGTTAAAGTGTTATTATTTTGATTTATTGAAATGACACTGATTTATTTTATTTTCACTAATGTGACAAAAAAATTTACATAATTACCGTAAGTTAGGATTTATTTTTTATCATCATAATAGAGTAAATTTTTTTGAAGGTTTATAATAGAGTTAATTGGTTTTTATAAATATTACATCATACAAATATAAAACTAATATTTACTGAAAATTAGAATTGTGGGCCAAAATGGCCCAAAAAAAATTATTAAACTCTGCCCAAATCCTCATTTATATCTGAAATGATGCAATACTAATTCATTTGTCTCTGCCTCATCTCACCACACAACCTACGCACGCGGCTCTACTCTCCACCTTCGGCCGCTTCTGCGCCTCTGGCCACGTCTCCGGCCACGCTCCCGGCTTGCGGCCACGCCTCTCTCCTCCGGCCTTGGCCTCCTTGCCTTAAGTCTCCACGCCTCCGGCCCGCTCTCCTCCCGATCTAGTTTGTAAATGAAGTTTTTTCTTAAAATCGACCACAAAATTTCTAAATATTGATGATTTGTAAAATTAAAATTTTGATATGTGTATTTTTATCTGAGATTTAGTTTTATATTTTTGGGTTGATCTCTGTATTTTTTTGTAATGAATTATTGATGAATAAATAGTGTCAAAAATAAATTGAAATATTTTATTGAGGTTTAATGTTTGGGGACTGCTGCTACAGTGAGTCCTCAAATTTGAGAACTTACTGTAGCAAATATGCAAAAATGGGATGGAGATGGGGATTTGGGATCAGCGTTGGAAAGAAAAGTAGGCAAATTTGCAAATATTTGCAGATTTGTCTACTCCATTCGAGATGCCATTATATGTTGACCAATCCTTATTGTTTGCATTCTATCTTGAGCTGAAGAGGAGAACGAATAAGTGTTCTGATGTCGTCGAGTAGATGCAACGGCAAAAGAGAGGACGTCCGGTACGACTGCGGGATGAGAGCGCTGGTGCGGACGACGTAGACTGTGCGGAATCCTGGGCGGAGGTTTGTTGGATGTAGAAAGTAATCGATAAGTCATCTAAATTTTGATTTAAATCTCCAATATCTAAGTGTAACTACCTGAAATTATCCCTTGAATATATGATACAAATAATATTTTCATAATTTTCTATAAACATCTGCGAACAATGTTGCTATAGTAATGAAAATTGTATATGTAAAGGAACAAGTAATTGAAACAAAACACTAAATATTTACGTGGTTAGCCAATAATGTTCCACTTATGGTCACATGTAGATGAGTGAATTTTATTTAAAATGAAACAATACAATCACCAGATATTCGAATAGGCCATAACAGTGAAACTATACAAAATCACCACAATGGGCATGGAGCATCTTCACATCCGCACCTTAGATGAGCTCTTCACCCCTAAATTGTGACTCGTTGACCGGGAGACTATTGTGCTAGTTAATCTCAGTGAATCCATTTGCAACTCAATGCATGTCCAACAAATATTTCAATTAGATATAGAGATTATGTAAGGACCGCTCCCGGTCAATTTGGGTCAATTTTGTGAAAAATGGATAAAAATTTAAAAATTCGCGATTTGACCAAATTTTGACCCGAGAGTCATCAAAGACTACTATTTGAGCCATTTTAAGTTGAAATTGTAATGTTATGGATATTAGGTTCATATGGAAGTTAAAATTTAGAGAAACGTCACGGTTCCGACAGTTTCGAAAAACGTGTCCGTTTCTAACGATTTCGGGTCCGAAATGACAAAAGTGGATTGTGGGACCCCCCTAATTTACACATGGCATGATTCTAGAGGGGGGGGAGACTTTATGAGTGGTTAAGATT